>JZKD02S1701215.1:84740-100969 GCA_000966675.3 Picea glauca | reverse complement strand
CAGAATTGGACCTTGTCCGTGAATTTGAGTGCCTCGATCACGACCATCCAAATTTGCGCCCTCTTTAAATTAAATGTGCCCGAGCCTCGTTGATGGATGAACGGCTAAGATGACCTTAGTGCTTTCATCATGAAAATCTCGAAGGGCCCCACTCGTGGCTCAGCTATGCGCCGTGTGTCCCTCAGATGGACGGTCCCGATGGCATTTGATGTTAGAAGAGGGCTACCTCCATTATCAGGCTCACTTGACGTGACCAAGTGCTAAGACCATGAGCTCAGCTTTGAAGGGCGCTTATCGGCATTTCGGGGTTCAGGGTTTCGAGATGTGAAATGACGAGGGACTTTTACCCCTCAAACTATCGAATGTCGATATGTCGATGTGACCAGATCTTGCGCCATGCATCAATGGATTGGACGACCCAGACTTAGCTTTAAAATATAGGCGCTTTCTCTTACACTATATATCGGGTAACTTGGCAGCCCCGATATCCCGATGACCATCGATTAACTCTGTAGGTGGATCTTGACCGCCGACGGCAGAACTTCGCCCGCTCGCTCGACTTGCTACTGAAAAAGGGATTCTCTCGTGCTGCGCTTAGCGCTTCCCATGCAACCAGCAGGTCTGGGTGCTCTCGAGCCCGGGACAAGAATTATCGCTAACACAACCCTTTCCCTTAGGGTGGCCACTTACTAGGAAACCATGATACTCACCAAGGTAAAATAGGGAAAAAAGCATAATTTCCAAGCAAATATTTTCAAAATCAAGAAAGGATCCTTTGCAACATGTTCAAATGCTTCAAATATTAAAATGACACTTACCACTATACCAAACTTGTTGCCTCATGAAGCAAGACCTGTTGTCCTCTGTGGGCCAAGATGGGTGTGGTGGATGGTGCTATAATCGAGTGGATGGTGATGCGTGGTATGATAGGGGGCCCTCCCTGCTCATTTGCCTCTTGGTACTCCATGTCTGCAACTTGAGGGCCTCAAGACATCATCTCCTTAGTTATACCTAGGAATGGAGGATAACAGATCCATGATTGAGAATTGCATAGGAGACCCCCTAGTTCAATATTTTGATAAGTTAATAGAGAAGAAGAACTAGAAAGAACAAATGGAACTTGTTCCTCTATTGATTGGGGGATGGTTAAAGTCCTATCAAAATAAGGAAGAAAAGTGGTTGATTTATCTGTGGAAAATTGGGCTTAATGGAATCCTAGAAAATCAAATGCGTCTAGGAAAGACAATAGAAACTATCGATCTCCTTGCTCATCTAAAGGGGATGGGCATTTTGAAGAATAGTAGCTCCTCTTACTACTCTCTCAAATTGTGTGAATGAAATTAATAAGCGGGGGGTTATATCTTTGCCAATATTGATTTCTTTTGTCTTTCTCCTTTTTGCATTCTTATCAATGTAAAAATTCTACAGAAGGTCTTTTTGGAGGTTTGTTCCAAACATGAATGCCATAATCTATCACGGATCCAAAATTGATGGACAAGAGTTGAGGGAAATGGACATGCCACAAGTGGTGGGTCCAACTTTTCTCATTATTGGCATGGCATGTCTTTGTTTTAAATTAGAACATTGTTTTTTATTCTATCTTATAGTAATATAGAAATTTTAAGAAGAAAGAATCAAAATCTAGGCTTCATTATAGGTACCCAATATATAGGATACCCATTGGATCGACTTTGTGTGATCTAGATGCATGCTTCTTGACATTTCATCCTCTTTCTACATCATTTGAATTTGAGTAAATAAAAATGGCATTCATCTTGTTGTGAGTTGAAATGAACCATGTAGACAACTACACAAGTTGTTGTTCTATGCAATTAAGTAGTATTTATTTGCATTTTTGTCATCGTCGTCTATATTGATTTATCTATGGAACTAGTGTCTTCCATTTCTAAACAGATAGTAGAATCAATCAATTTGGAAATGAAGGACAAGTTGTCTTCGGCACATTTGTGATTGTCAGTGTAAATTCTCCAAAGAGACTTTCAATGCAAGTAGTGAATAACAACATGCACATTCTTGGCATCAGTCAACAATAAGTGGTTAACATTGGTTAGAGTGAAAAAATATACAAATCCTATTGCTTTCTTTGTAGTCACAAAGGATGGTAAACACATTATGTCTTTTGTTGCAGTTGCTCCTTCAGTTTATCTATGAGCTGGAACATGATTATCTTCCATGGCTTACTTCTTGAAATGACTTATTTTATTATGTTATAGAACCTTTGTTGTGATGATGTTAGCAAACACTATTTTTATTAAAATCACAATTGACAATGAACATATGATATAAGATACATATGCTAATTTCATCTAATACTAATACTAGAATACTAGTTTGTTCCAATTCACTAATTCAAACTACCCATTTAGTTAGCATTGTGTTAATAACACTTGTATAAGCAATCAAACAGTCTAAAGGAAAACGACACTTCTTTATTTTTTCAATTATTTAAACAACAAGGAATGAGCTACTCATAGCCCTCGTTTAACAATGTTTCAGTTTCATCATACAAATTGCAAAATAAGTTAGACAAATGAGACTCATTAAGTTTGTTTTAAGTTTATTTTTTGCAAGAAAAAAAGTCATGTAATTTTAATTATAGAAACATAATTAAATTGATGTTGTAAAGCATTCATGTTTTCCTCATAAGGCCTAAAGCGTATAATACTTTTAATTGCCCCTTTATATATGAACAACTAAAAACTTCATTCATGATGATATTATACTATTCCCTCCAAAAAAAAACTTATTTTCTCCCATTGTTTCAAAAATTAGTCCCTTTTTTCATCCATCAAAAAATATCAGCTGTCATACCCTATTTGTTTCATTCACCACCCACAAGATATACTCAGGAAGTAACACAAAAAACTATGTTGTATGAGTAAAACTTATATCCAAGGATCATGCTAATGTTCATAATTTTGTCCTTCATGATTCCAGCTCTAACATTGCTTTTGATAAACCATATGTTCTCTTGTTCTATCCCTATAAACATGTTCAAATGAAATATGAGTGAAGGCTGGATGTAAAGACATAACATTAAGAAATAAAGATTAGAGAATGGAATTTTGTTATGTACCAATGCTTTAAAAATAATAAAAAGTCAATGAATAACAATCCACTTCGAGGGGAAACCTCTTTTTACAATATATTCAATGTACAATATGAGAATCCTAAAACTGGGTCTCCTTGTTATATATATAAGAGACCAGGGGTACAATTATAATGAAAGGGTATTGTTACCCGTGTAGTAGCATGGGTGTTTTGAATTATTTTTCAGGAAACCTTGGTGATGAAATGCAGCCAGTAAGGACTTAATTAAAGGGGTTACTCCATCCATAAATATTCTCACAGCAAATTTGAGCAATGTGACACCTTTGTTGACACCTATATAGCGCTGGAACGCATCAACAAAGATGTGTTGGTATAAATTTCACAGTCAGATGGTGAAATTTACCAGCGTTTTGCTATGGATCATGGTCCTCCAAGTAGACGAGATGATAGCTAACCATATTCATCCTATGCAAATGTAAAAATGAACAGTAATAACGTTTTTGGTATGATCTTTTGGCACTGCCGAGGAATCACAAGAGTGTGTGAAATTCCTTCTGATCATGGAGGACGGGCAATCTATCAGCTCATGCACTTTGTTGGAACTGCAACCCTTTCCAAAGACAAATTTCACCACATAGATATTGTTGTTAAGCGAAGAACGAGAGTGGGTATAGTGAAAATGGAACCTTGCTGGGTGTCAAAAGGAACAACAGAATTCCTTGCCAAAGCATGCCTCTCCTCTAGCAATGTCTTAATTTGCAGACTAGGCATTTCCAGCGGGTTATATGGTAATGAACAACGAACTTATTTGAGGAAACGGTAAGCTTAGGGCTCTGTATGTTTCCAGTCTTGGCAGAAAGCCTAATCTTTTCAGAAGTATTCTCAGAGTATCTATGTCAGCAAGAGAGCGAGTTTAATATCAGCAGGAGCATCCAGGAATTGGACAGAATTTATAGCAGCATCTCGTATATAACAGACAATTCCTGTAAAGGTATACTTCCAGCAGTTTTTATTTCAGCAAGCCGAATTACAAAGCTTAAATACACAGAGGAGCGCTGCCATAATTATAATATAGGAGTATGGTACCGAAATGAAATTTTAGTTGAGCCGACCTGTGAAATTAAGTCTAAGCCGATCTGTATATAGTGTAAGACAATGTTTGGGGCCGACCTGTATATAGTGTAAGACAATGTTTGGGGCCGACCTATGGAGTGTGCAAAATCACAAGTGTAAATGGAGGGCCGACCTGATGATTGCTTGTGGTATATCCAAGGAGCGTTTTGCGGCAGCCTCTGACCAGTCTTTTGAAGCAAGGTGACTTTGGAGCACCCCCCACGTATCCATGTTCTCAAATCTTCTTTTTTTTTTAATCTAGAGGAATCGGTAACTAAATCAGGATTACCTAGGCTAGGCCTAGGTTTAAATTAGGCTGGCTGCCACTATAACTTCTAGGCTAGTGCCAACAGCCCCCAAGCCAACTCCTAGCAGGAAACTTATGACTTAGCAAGAGTCGAGACATTACGAGGCCCACCAAGGTGGAAACCTCTATCCCAATGGGCGTCCATAAGCAAGATTAGTAGAAATTTAGCTTGAAAATTTATTATTTTATTGTAAGAGGAAGTTGATTCTTTCCCCTATAAATAGAGAGGCACTTCACTCATTTTCATCATCACTTCTTGAGGGGTTTTTCCCTTAGAAGGTCTGAAAATTCTGAAATTTTCTTGGAACTTTGTCTTAGATTGGTGTTTGGGCATGGAGTAATAAGGAAATCTGATTTGGAGTTGTTTTCTCTCATGCAATATTATGTTGAAGGTGTTTTAATGGGATGTTGATGGATAATTTTGGAATGTTAGGGGTTTCTTCATGCATTTTGGGTACATTTCTGCAATTCTAAGTGCTTCTTATGGTATCTTGGCATCTTGTTTGGTTGAACTCAAAATCTTGTTAAACCCTTAGAGGAGTAAGAATGTTTACACCCTCCTCCATATTGTCTTTCTCATCTTGTTGGAATACTTAGGGCACGCCTCAAGAACTAGGAGGGTCTACTCCCTTGAGGTATTTCCTTGGCTAGAGTTTTGTTCCAGGGAGTAAGAGGGTTTACACCCCTGGAAAGTTTAAACCTTAGTCTTGTCACTCTCAGCTCCCTTTATGACCCCATTGCCCAATGAAAAGACACTAGTCCCGGATCTCCAATTACCTACTTTCATAATCTAAAATTTATCTAGAAAAGTTTGTTGAAACTTTATTTTTCGCTTACTCTCAACCTACAACAATTGTGACCTATAACTAGTTGGCTTGAAGCGAAAGAGAGATTGGTGAGGTGGCAGTGGCTTTTCTCTCTCAGTTTTGCAAGATTGCAGTTGAGCATTGGGAATTTGGCTCTACAAGTGCAAGTTTGAGCGATAACAGGTACAATAAAGGTTCTAGCCGACTTACTAATACAAAAATAGAATTGTAATAACTCAATAAACAGGTCTTAATAAAGGGTTTTATGATTAACATAGGGCTTTGTCTAGGGCTTAACATGCCCCTCCCCTTCAAATAAGTGTTGTCCTCGACACTTGACTAACCATGGGTGTTTCTGCAGGAAGAACTCATCTTCTCACATTGCCTCTTCCACTGGTAGGTTCTTCCATTTGACAAGGTACTCAATAATTGCTCGATTTTGTTTCTACTTAATCCTTGTTTCAAAGATTTTTTCTAGTTCTACTATGATTCTCCCCTCTTCATTAATCTATGGTAAAATAGTTTGGATTGGGATCTTGTCACTGATTACCTTCTTTAAAAAAGAAACATGGAAGATTGGATGTACACGTGAATATGGAGGCAACTCCAATTTGTAAATCATACTTCCAATCCTCTGCAACACCTTATAGGGGCCATAATATTTGGGTGCTAATTTATTGTCCTTTTGTTGCTTGAGGGACATCTATTTATATGGTTGTAGCCTTAAAAATACACGACTTCAAATTCCCTTTCACTGTGATGTTGATATGCTTGTTGTTCCATCCTATTTTGTGTCATAACCAAGTTGTCCTTCAATTGTTTGAGAACCTCTCGTTGGTGCCCTGTTTGGTCCTCCACTGTTTGAACCTTTGTAGTCTCTTTCAAGGAAAATGTGATGGATGGAAAATGATATGCATAAAGTACCATAAATGGGGACATTTTTTATGAAGTATGGAAGGATGTGTTGTACCATCATTTTGCCAAGGACAACCACTTTACCCATTTTGTATGTTTATCAGATGTAAAGAAACAAAGATATCTTTCAAGACATGTATTCACAATCTCAGTTTTCCCATCAAATTGAGAATGGTAAGATGAGCTATGAGCCAATTGAGTACCCAAACAAGAAAATAATTTGGTCCAAAAAATTCCAGTGAAAAATGGATCTTTGTCATTTACAATAATCTTGGGGACTCCATGTCGCTTTTGAATTGTTTCCATGAATGCTATAGCTATTTTATTTTATTTAAACGAATGAGAAAGAGAGAAAAAATAGGCATATTTTGTTAGTTGATCCACTACTACCATGATGACTATCTTTCCTTTACATTTGGGTAAACCTATAATAAAATCCATTGAAACTTCATCCCAACATTGACTTGGTATAGCTAATAGTTGTAGGAGACCTAACATATTGATTGTCTCTCCCTTATTCTGTTGGCAGACCACACATTCAGCGAAAAACTTTTGAACATCATCTTTAAGACCTTCCCCCCAGAAACATCTAGTAAGTTTTCAAGAAATTTGAATGTCCTCCTATAGGAGAAGTGTGCAATTCCAAAAGGACCTTCTATTTGAGTTGAAAATGCTTACATAAATATAGGCAATCATGATACCATAGAAAATCATTCTTCCACACAAATTTATCTAATGAAATAGGGTCGTCTTGTAGTTGTTGAATGATCTTGCATACCTCTTGATCTTGCTTCCATTCTATCCTTGCTTGTTCCACCAAATTGGATTGCACAATAGAAATAGCACACATTGAACGCTTTGTTTCTTCTTCTTTCCTTGAAAGTGCATCTACCACAATATTATGTTTTCATTTTTTGTATATAATTTCAGAGTCATAACCTAGCATCTTCGTAACCCATTTTTGTTTCTCTTTTGAAGATAATCGTTGCTCTAAGAAGTACTTCAAACTATTATGATCTGTTTTTACCTTGAAGTGTCTTCCTATTAGGTAAGGGCATCATTTCTTAACTACATGTAGTATGACCAACATTTCTTTTTCATAAATGGGTTTGCGTAAGTTTTTTCCTTTAAGTTGGCTACTTTCGGAGGAAAGGGTCCTTCCTTCTTGCATTAAAACTGCACCAATGCCATGGCCTTAGGCATCACAATCCACAATAAAGGTTTTTGGGAAGTCAGGTGTGGCCAGGACAAGAGTCATACACATAGCCTCCTTAAGTTTTTCAAAATCTTTGGTTGATTCTTAGTCCAAGAAAATGCTTCATTCTTTAATATTGTTGTTAGAGGTGACATTATTTGACCATAGTTCTTGACAAACTTGCGGTAATAGCTTGTCAATCTTAAGGATCCTTTAAGTTTCTTCAAGTTTTGGGGAATTGGCCATTCCCTCATAGCTTTAATTTTGTTAAGGTCCATTTTTACACCTTCATGAGATACAATATGACCCAAATATTCCACTTCTTGAACCCCTAAGGCACAATTGGAAGGCTATGCATAAGGTTGTTGCTCTTCCAATAGTTGAAATACTCTGTCAACATCTTGTACATGCTCTTCTCAAGAGTTCTATAGATTAGTATGTCATAAAAAAATACTAACACAAATTTTCTAAAGAAGGGTTTGAAAATAGAATTCATCAAGCTTTGAAATGTTTAAGGTGCATTAGTAAGTCCAATTGGCATAACCAAAAACTCATAATGACCTTCACGTGTTCTAAAGACTATTTTAGGAATTTCTTCCTACCTTATTCTAATTTGATTATCTCAAACGAAGATCCAACTTAATAAAGACAATTGTTCCATGCAATTCCTCTAGTAATTCATCAATGACGGGAATAAGAAACTTGTCTTTGATGGTCATTTTGTTGAGTTGTCTATAATTTGGACACATCTACCATGAACCATCCTTTTTTGTAACCATCACTACTGGTGAAGAGAAAACACTTTGGCTAGGTTGAATGATGTCAGGCCATCTCTCTGAATACCTTTGGCATCTCTCCAAATACCTTGGAATGATTTTTGATAATTATTTAGAGATCCATTGGCGCAGAGGATATAGATGTTTGAACATCTAGTGAGCACAATTGTGCAATTACACCATAGTGTCCCTTTTTGAGTAATTTTGTCATGTTGTTAGAGCTTATCACTTTATAGGGTTTCACTTGGATACCTCTAAGCTCAATTTCCTTTCCTTCTGAGGAAAATATGATGAAAAGATATTAAAAATTAAGGGTCATTGTTCCCAATGATTGTAACCATTAGACCCCTACTACAACATCAACACCACCCATTTGGATGGAAATCATGGGACTATCCAATAAATACTCCCCCATATTGAGCTTAATACTATGGCACTTCCGTAAACAATTTATGGTACCTCCATCTGCAATCATTACTTGGAACTATGGTGCTAGAAATACAAAGCAATTGAGTTGTTTACCTAATTTGTAATTTATGAAATTATGGGTACTACCATAATAAATCAACATTGTTACCTTTTTCATTTTTGATATATCCTTCTATCTTGAGGGTTTGTGGAGTATTGATGTTGTCAAGTGCAAGAAAGAATATCGTTGGAGTAGTCTCTTTAACTTGGGAAAAGAATAAGAGTCTAGATGTCTACATACCAATATTGAGACTGTCAAAAACCTGAGAGAGAAATAACACAACAAGAAAGCATGCACATCAAGCCAATATTTATCCTAGAAACTCTGAACCAAGAAAACCAACACCTCCATAGATATCTATTAACCTTGTCCAAACTTGCCAAGCTAGGCCATCACTGGCCACTTGAGGCTACTTGAGGCTTCTTACAATGGAGTATCTCAAGACATTAAATAGGCTTCATCAATTATAATCCTACTTCTTTTACTAGAATTAGATTACAATGCAAAGACATGCATGGCCTCCAGATAACCATGCAAAGACATGCATGGCCTCAAGATAGTCATGCAAGGACATGCATGGCCTCAATTTATCCATGTGAAGACATGTGCGGAATGGATATAGATATACAAAGATACCTGAGGTAGTTCGTGGATCACCTGTAAAATGGCATTTTCTTCGTTTGGCCTCATTTAAAGTATACTTTAATGCAGGAAATTAATGAGGATAAGTCACTTCGACAATTTGGCATTCGAAATCTTTTGAATGAAGAGTATAAATATCTCTCGAATGACCGAACTCGCAAATTCATTAACCAATGCTTATCACTAGGAAAATTCACCAGAGATTAAGATACTTTAATCATTTAATATTTCGGGACTTCAGGGGCTCCGATACTTCAGGACTTCGGGGCTCCAGCACTTCGAGAAACTGTGCTTTCTCTAGATTAAAATCTCTCGGAGTGACAATCTCCCAGAGTGACATGGTATCCACTTCGACAATTCGACGTTCAAGGATTTTTAGGATTGAAAAAATAACAAGCTTGGATGCCTGGATGCCAAAGTCTTGGAGTGAAACTTCATATTTCTTTGTGGTTAAAACCTTTCATGGTTTTGAAACTTCGAATGCACAAGATTCGTTGATCTTAATTGACTTTCAGATCTCGACCATCAAAAAAATTTAATCTGTCTGTTACTCACAACCTAAGCCCAAAATCCACTGCTCTGGATTGTTCTGTCTTTCTTTTTGGATGTTTCATGTGCATATAGAGGACTTGGTCGACCTACTGCACACTCAATCAATGGTAAACATGTTTAAATATGTTTCAAACTCAAACCAAAACATGTAATCACCTTTCAATAAAGCAATACAATGATGCTAAGCAAGTAAATACTGGTAGGGGTCATTGACACTGAGTCATTTATTCATGGAGAATAAACTTAGCAAACACAAAACAAAAATCAGACCTTTGATGGATGTATAGGGTAAAGGAGGGAAAGGGCAGGGGTGCAGACCTAGGTTACAACATTGACTCCAATCGGGGATAGTACTTCCCTGTGAGGTGCTAAGAACAATAGATCAAGTGCCTTACCTATCGAAACCTCTCTCCCACTTCTCTTGACTAACCTTTGTTTCTATCTATCAGACATGTATATCTGTCATTGTCCCTCAGCCATACATCTCTATAATTTAAAATTGAAGCTAACCCCAGTGCCTTAGTTGGGCTATGGAATATTTATTCACACACAAATTAACTAATAAAATGCAAACGAAAAAGGAAAGCATCTATGGTACAAGAGGGACCTTCCCTCAGTCTTTCAAGAAAAATAGTGTTTCAGGAAGCGCACATTTACTGGGCCTCCAAAAATCTCAGTATCATCTAGATTGTGTAAAACAAATGTATTATTGTCCAGAACCTCAACCACCTTAAAAGGACCAAACCAAAGGTCATCGAACTTACCATGCTTAGGATTTTCTTCCCTTCTGGCATCCCACCTCAAGACCAGGTCGCCTTCTTAAAAGATCTTTTTCTTGATTTTCTTGTCAAAAGCTAATTTGATCTTGCTTTGGTATGCCTCAGTTATCTAATTAAGTGCTTCTCTCTTTTGTTGAACCTCTATAATCTGAAAGATTCTTCTCTGGATGTCATTTGGCTCCTCAATTTCTTCCTATAGGAATTTTAGAACTGGAAAACCGAGTTGAGTAGGGAAGACAACATCTATCCCGTAGACTAGATGAAATGGTGAGGTTCCCAAGGATCTCTTGGTGTTGATCCTATCAGCCCACAAGGCATACTTAAGTTTAGAGTCCGAGGATTTCTTGTTTTCAATCAACAATTTCTTGATGATCCTGATGAGAGTCTTGTTTGATGACTCGACCAACCCATTCCCCTGAGGTTAGTAGGGCATGGAATGTGTTATGGCTACCACATAAGTCAATCATGGCTTTGGACTTGAATGTCTGGGCATTGTCTGTTATAAGCTTTCTAGGGCAGTCGAACCTAGAAAATATATTGGTTTCCAAAAAGTTCATAATCACCTTGTCAGTAGAATTCTTGGTGGGCACAACCTCTATAACATCCCCAACCACCAACATGTCAGGTAATGCCACTACTCGGAGTTCACACTTAACTCTGATACCAAATTGTAACCTCCCCGGCCAACATAGAGACCTGGTATTGCTACCACTGCGGAATATACACTTATATAATATGCATTTAAGGAATTTAAATCACTTAACACAGAGTAAACACAGAATTACTATTAACATACAAAATCAATGGAATTAATAGTAATTCTTATACACAATGGGATATATGATAATCATTCAAGCATCACAGACATGCATAACATGTAAATTAAGCACAGAATGATACTTATCTTTTCAACTTGAGTAACACCACCAACTATGTGCAGACCTTCCACAAACATCCTAGCCTTAGACCGCGTTGCTCATCACTCTCAACAGTAGGTCACCCCCGAGTTGGGACTAAGCTCCACCGGGCCAGGAATTCCTAGCCTATGCAAGGTCAATATGGAAGTCACACAGTTACAGAGGAAGGATTCTCTCCCAGGAGTCACTTACACCCACTGCTCATAGACTCTCATTCCCCACATGCATGTCCCACTCCAAGAGTATACACCTTCACTGTCCTGCATTCCATCGACTACTTCACCTCCCTTGCCTTGGGCTTCAGCAATAGGTCGGATCGGAATTCTCAGAGCTCTGTAGCAGCTACAGGACCCCTTCCATGATATCTCACTTCCTCAGCACACTCTCTCACCTGGAGAGAGTTGCTCACAGGCCTGACAACTTGCCTCTTCGACCACAACCACCTCTCTCACCTTGGGAGAGTGTTGTTCACATGCCTGACAACCTGCTTCTTCAACCAATTCCAGCACAGTGAGGACAAAACAACAAGGCTCAACAACGAACGTACAACAACAGCAAGCCACACTCAGTCAAGGATCTACGTGGCCACAACAGCCTACTGGGAAAACGGGTATGGACTCCCAAAACGGTAACAGTCAGATGCTAATACATAGCAAGGGTCAGCAATTCCAGGATGCGTCGGGCTTCTCAGCAATCAACATAGGAGACACGGCTCAGTTCACAAGTTACCACTGGTTTTCGGGTGCTTGAGGGTATGCAAAAATCCAACGCAGAGGCAAAATGGTTTCAGGTGGAGGACCAACAGTGAACCTAGACGGAGGATGGGAGAATGGCAGGATGAACCCCCAACACAGCTCATTTCCTGGATTAAATTGCATGTGCCTGGGTTGACACATGTCACCCATGAAGCACGCTCCCCCTCATTTGGAAGTCACGTGTCCTTCCAAAGACTTAGGATAAAACATAAATTTCACATAGATTTGGAATAATAATAAAATATTATTCTTAAGGACTTAAGCTCTTAAGCTTAGCCCCTCTCCCAAACTTTCATCCCCCTCTCCCTTACGCAGCCTTGTGGAAGCTTAGTCCCCCATCAATCTTTCTTCGTGGTCGGTCTACACGTAGCGATGTTTATATTTTATTAATAATCTGCATGATTACATATACAAAATCAGGCTCTTAGCCTTTAACACTTAGGCTCTCTAGCCTAATAAACACATAATCCCACCAGCTTATATACACTTGGCTCACCAGCCTATAAAACATAATTACAATTCATAATAAAATTGGGGCACGTCCTTGGGGTATTACAACCTCGATACAATTGGTAAAGTAGTCAGTAGCAGTGAGAATCCATTTGTATTGCCCACTAGAGGGTGGATTTATCTCACCTATGAAATCTAATCCCCATTGTTGAAAGGGGCCACTAGTAGTGATAGGTTTCAGCGTAGTGAGAGTAATTTTTTTTTGTCTGCAAACTTTTGACATTCATTGCATGCCCTTACTATGGTGAATACATCAAAGAAAAGGGTGGGCCAGTAGTACCCTACCCTTAGGATCTTGAGGGTTGTAGCTTTCCAATGCTAGTGACCCCCACAAACTCCCCTGTGCATATCTGTTATGACTTCTTTAGCTTCATTTTCATCGAGACATTTTAATAGGATGCTAGCAGGATCCCTCCAATACAGGGTCTGATTTAAAATGCAGAATTTGATAGCTTTTAATTTGAGAGACCTGGCCCTCGTATTTTTCAAATCTAGTGGACATTCTAGGTGCTGCAAAAAGTAAATAACACCTATGTACCAAGGAGAAGAGGAGTAATTTGTAGATACATGCATGCTGCCTTGTCCATACTGTGTCATGGGTGCATCAGATTAGGTGAAGTTCTGATGCAATTCCAACACCTTACAGTTTGATTCTGATAACAACTTGGCAAGTCCCTGCCCCTTGATCAGCTTGGTGGGATTTATGTGCAGGTCATATTCCAACAATTTGACAATCCATTTCCCTCTCTTACCTTCACTATCTGGCTAGACCAGAATCTCTTTGACATTGTTGCTAGGAACATAGGTTGTTATGCTAGACTGTAACACATACACCCTGAAGGCCTTTAAAGCTTTGACCAATGCATATGCCTGCTTTTCTAATATGTCATACTTCAGCTCAACATCTCAGAGGGATTTTCTGAAAAAGGATATGGGTTTTTCATGCCCTTCTTCATTCTTTTGCAGTAGCACAACAACAATGGTTTCCTCAAAAGTGAAAGAGAAGATAAATAATTCTTTGGCATAGTCAGGGATGACCAATACTTGTTTGATCCTTTGGAATGTTGATTTTTCCTCCTGTGACCACTTGATAACAACATCTATCTTCATCATGTTGGTGATAGACCTTATGATTTCAACAAAGTTTGGCAAAAAGAACCTTAAAAAATTTATTCTACCTATAAAAGACTGAATAGATTTCTTATTTCTGGGGATTTCAATTTCCTGAATGGCCTCCACTCTCTTAGGGTCTATTTTTATATCTCCTACTGATATGATGTGACCTAGGAGTTTACCTTCTGGCATAGAAAAGTAGGACTTCCTGGGATTCAAAGAAATCTCATACCTTCTTCATTTTCTAAAAATTTGCTCAAGGTGTTGTAAATACTCATCATTTGATTTGGAGAAAATGGTGATGTCATCCAAATATATAACCATAAATTTGTATTTCTCCCCCACGAAAGCTACATCCATATCCCTCTGAAAGGTGGCCCCTGCGTTCATCAGCCCAAAGGGAATTTTGTCATAAATAAATGTCCCCCATGGTGTGGTGAATGTTGTTTTTTCTTTGTCTTCTTCACATATTGCTATATGGTTATAACCAGAGTACCCATCCAACAAAGAAATCTTGTGGGCACCTACTAACCTTTGCAAAATATGGTCCATGTTGGACAGGGGGTAGTTATGTTTTAGGGAACACTTGTTGAGAATTTGTAAATCCACACACAAGCGTATTTCCCCACTCTTTTTCCTCACAGGCACCAAGTTGTCCACCCAATCCGAGTACCTCAAGGGCACAATAATTTTTGCATCAAGCATTCATTTCAACGCTTTTTTAATTATGGACATCAGCATTGGATTAAATTGTGTGATCTTATGTCTGAATGGCTTAAAACTAGCCTTCAGAGGGATCTTGTGTTGGATGATGTCAGTGTCAAATGTCTTCAAATATTCATATGACCATGCAAAAATATCAGCAAAATTTTTCATTGGGCTAACATACCTGTCTTTTTGTTTTGGAGGTAGTGCCTTGGACAATTTGACTATTTTGGGATTTTCGGCAGTCCCAATGTTGCAGTCCATCACTTCCTCTTCTTGATTTTTTATGGCGGCTTCCTTGGAGACATCATAATTGTCAAATAACCTTTCAAGTGGCACTAGACCCCTAGGGATGTGGTTTGTTTTAAGTTCCACAATGTTGTGTCCAACTACTTTGTTCAACAACTGAGATGTTTGTTGATTTTCTAATTCATCATCTTCACCCTCTTGATTTATTGAGATACTGGAGAATTCCTCAATGGTTTGCAGAAATATTTGTAGCTCCAAGTCATCGCTAAATACTTGCCAATGCTTTATGTTGTCTGGTATGGTTGTCCTATGTCTGACTTCCACCTAATACTTGATATTTGGACCAATGGAAGGTCTGAAGGTACTGGCAGCCAATGCCAAAGAATTTGCCTTTTGATTTGCCTCTCTAGGAATGAAGGAGATATTAAATTCAAGAAAGAAGTTGTCAACCAGGTCCCACACCTCATTCATGTATTTCTTGAGTCTTGATTGTTTAACTTGATATATGTTTTTTACTTGATTGATGATTAACTCAGAATCACCAAAAAATGCCAAACTGTTAATGGCCATGTCTTCGACAGCCCTCAATCCAAGCACCAAAGATTCATACTCAACTATATTGTTAGTAGTCTCAAATTCCATCTTATAAGAGAGTGTTATAACCTCTTGTGCAGGGGAAATGCGGACTATACTAGCCCCAGAACCTTCCTATGATGAAGAGCCATCGAAATACGTCCTCCACACTTTGTTATGTTGATCTGTCAGTGACTGATTTTTGCATTTGTTGACTGTAATTTCTGGTCCTCATTATTTAAATGAAAAACAAATGACATGATCTCATCCTCAACGACATAAAATGGATAATTGCTTAAATTTTGATGGTCATTGATGATATATTCCAACTTGACCTCCTTGTATAGCCTCATGTGTTCTCCCTCAAAAACGGGAATGGTGGCATATGTGAGGTCCATTTGTAACGATCCCCCAACCTTCTTGGCCCATGTCCTGGACAAAAGCATACCAAACTTGGGGGGAATGTCAGCCACAACGATGTCCATCACTACACTCTTCATGGGAAACGGTGCCAAAGAAACCACCAGATATTTTATTAATCCCAAACATTTGACTTTTTTGGAGTCAAAGGAGTAAAGGTCTTGGTAGGGCTTGATGATCTCCATGTTAAATTTGGCAACATCAACAGTCATTCTCCAATGAGAGGCCATATGGGCCACCCTGAGTCTAGCCAGGGAGATTTGGAGAATCAACCAATCTTGTGAGGTATTGACAAAAGCCAGGGGGAACGTACAACCTCTGTGAGTCAAACCAAAAGTCAGGACGAACAAGATGCTATGTG
>JZKD02S1701215.1:58499-84690 GCA_000966675.3 Picea glauca | reverse complement strand
GGAACGTACAACCTCTGTGAGTCAAACCAAAAGTCAGGACGAACAAGATGCTATGTGAGTCTAATTCAAAAGTCAGGGGGAACATACAACCTCTGTGAGCATAAAAATTCTAGTGCAAAAGTCAGGGGGAATGTACAACCTTTGTGAGCATAGACAGACTAGTGCAAAAGTCAGGGGGAACATACAACCTCTGTGAGCCTAGTCAAACCTTGTGAACCATGAGAAAAAGTCAAGGTATCTAGCAAAAGTTAGGTTGAATGTAAAATTCCTATGAGCTAGAAACAAACGATATTCCTAATATTGCAAATGATGTAATTGTATTGATCTAGTGCATTGGCACGTGTAAACATTATCCACCATGAAGAGAATTTTGAATTGCCTTGTCAAGAGTTGTAACTAGAGTCTTAAGTCTAGTTCTATCTTATAACTAAAGTGTAATGTTGAGTTGCAACTAAAGTCTTGAGTCTAGTTCTATCTTGGAACTAAAGTGTAATGTTGAGTCGCAACTAAAGTCTTGAGTCTAGTTCTATCTTAGAACTAAAGTGTAATGTTGAGTTGCAACTAAAGTCTTAAGTCTAGTTCTAAGTTCGAACTAAAGCATGTCGGTCTCAAGTCTAGTTCTAAGTTCGAACTAAAGTGTAATGCTGAGTTGTAACCAATCTCAAGTCTAGTTCTAAGTTCGAACTAAAGTATGAAGTTGATTTATGACTAAAGCATGCATTCAGGTTACTATTTTGAGCCTCTTCTCTACCCCTCTTCAGCCTATACAAGAAGAGGTTGAATCCTCTCTTCAACACAGTTTTCATATGCAGGTTGAAGGTGAAGTAATAGAGGAACACATCAGTGATAAAGAGGCAACATATCAGAGGTGTATTTCAGCAAGGTCTTTTAAGTCTTTGTCAGGTCAGAGTCATCTTAGCAAACTCTTTGAGAGCAGAACATTCATGGTGGATATTTGTAAGAGATATTACGTTATTAATGCAATAAAGGAATATTGTTTGCTGGTGTTTTTCTCCCTGTACAGGGTTTCCCGAGGGTATATGTGTTGTTGATGTGCATGCTTACTCATTTACATAGTTATTGCTATTCGATTATGTTTTGGAATTGTTGAAGTGTATTAAGATGGAATCAAAGTATTGAAGAAAATAAAAGAATTAATCTTCATAAGAAATCAAACTAATAATTTAACAAAAGAAATCAAGTTAATAATTTAACAAAAGAAAACAAGCTAATAATTTCTTAATCTGCATAAGAAATCAAGCTAATATATTCCAACCTGACCTCCTTGTATAGCCTCATGTGTTCTCCCTCAAAAATGGGAATGGTAGCATATGTGAGGTCCATTTGTAACAATCCGCCAACCTTCTTGGCACATGTCCTGGACAAAAGCATACCAAACTTGGGGGGAATGCCAGCCACAACGATGTCCATCACTACACTCTTCATGGGAAATGGTGCCAAAGAAACCACCATATCTCTTATTAATCCCAAACATTTAAATTTTTTGGAGTCAAAGGAGTAAAGGTCTTGGTAGGGCTCGATGATCTCCAGGCCTAGTTCCTCCATAACAACTTTAGGCATGACATTGTGTGAGGCCCCCGAGTCCATGAGACAATTATGTAGGATCTTGTCATGGACATTTAAAGATATGTAGAAGGGTGGAGAGGCATCATAGCAATCCTTGATGTGTGTTCCCACTGTAATGGTTGGGTTTTCATCCTACAGACTAATTACATCATAAGTTACCACACGTGTAGGTGGCTGCAGAACCTTCATAATGGATTTTTTGAAAGGCTCATTTTTCAACAATTTTGACAAGGGTACAAGGATCTTGATCTTTTTCAACTCATGCTCTAGGCTGAAAGATTCTTGTGGCCTATCAACATCCTTTACTTCAGGGACAACAGTTTTAAATGGAGGAGGTTGGTAAGCTTTAGCCAATGCACCCTTGCTTGGATTTGGCTTGGGAGGAACTTTTGTTTTTTTGTTCTGATTAGAGGTGGTGGCTTTAGGAGTGCTTGTTCTAGGCCTCAAGTCATATTTATTTTGGGGCTTGCCTTGAGTAACTCCCTCTTCCTATATCTCAATATCAAACTAATTTGACAGTTGTGCTACCTCATAATCTTGCTACGTTAAGTGACTGGTGTAAAAATATGGTTCATTGAAAATTATAGCAACATCATCCACAACATCACTATCAACATCCATCTCCTCAATCTATTTTTTTTGGAAAGGAGGTACTACTCTTTGGTCATCAACATTCCTCCTCTCTCTCTGCATTATCCGAGGGGCATCATTCAGCCTTCTAAACTGGTTTGGATTTATGTTCCCATCCCCTTGAAAAGTTTTGTTTGGTTGTTTAGATTCTCATTTTAGCTTAGCTATTTCAGATGTCAAATCCTTCAAATTTTTGGTCATTTCATCAAGTTTAGGATCAAATGTGGTTGGGTTAGAGGAGGCAGGGGACTCCTCTCTTTGTTTCTTTTTATCTTTATCAGATCTAGTCTTTAACTTGTCAGATGCCAAGATGTTAGATTCAACCTCAATGGTTGCTTCTTGCATGGACAACAAAGTGGTCGATCTTCTCTCTCTCAACAAAAGGGAAAATTCTGCATCAAATGCATTGGAATAAGTGATCTTGGCAGAAGCTTCGATTGGTTTGATCTCATCTGGAATCCTACCATACATCTTATTGAATCTTTTGGTAAAGTGTGAAATAGACTCACCAATCTTTCTCTTAAGGGCCCCAAACTCAGTGATGTAATATAGGTAATCTATTCTATATCCCCATTTTTTTATGAAGGCTTCATCTAGCACATCAATATCTTTAATGGAGGCTGGAGGGAGATCTCGAAACCATTTCCTAACTTCCCCATCGAGGCTTTGTACAAACAACCTCATCCACACTTCTGCATAGTCAATGTTGAATTTGTCTGCAAAGTTGTAGAAGGCTACCAAATGTTCCTCAGTTGTGACATCCCCTTCCCCATTATATCTTGGCAAATATTTCATGTAATCTGTGTCTAGGAGTGCATGTAATCCTACAGGAAAAACTAGGGGTGTGTATCTGGCAGCAATTACAGCATCCATCCTATTAACAACCATTGTTTTGGCAATAGGGATCTAAAGATTGATTGGAGATGTAGGGGTGGATGTTGGACTGGATGATGAAGTAGAGGCAGGAGTTGAAGGTTTCTGAGGTTCCTTGGAATTGCGATTCTCAGGGCTAGAAAATTCAAGTTTTTTGTGATAATGAATAAAAGTGGACTCTTTGGGTGTAGCTTTACCCTTGAGGGATGAGGTATATCTTTGAGCTAAGGTGGATTTTCTTAGTTGCCTTTCTGGCTCAGAGACTACTATGTCCTTCTCATGGTTGGGATGAGCCTTAGTGTCTTTGATGTGCTCAGATTTGGATCTCTTGAGTCCTTTTCTGGGAGCCAGTATTTCCTTTGTGAATTTTACTCAGTGGAGTCACCAGGTGAAATATGGCAGTATGAATGTGTTTGATCTGTGTTCACCATAAAAGGTCAGATCTGATCATTGTCATTCTCCCATAGAAAGATATTTTGTTACTTCGTTCCCTAGCAACGCCGCCAGAAGATGTTGGTCCTAAAGTTTGCACCTAACTGCTAAAGGGAAAAGCTAGGCCACCTCAAGTTTTTGAATGGTTGGTTTTTTGGTTATTTGATTTTGATGGTCAGTTGGAGGGTTGGTTTACCGAAACAAGAACATGGTTGGTTTGGAAAAATGATATAGATGAGGGGTTCTCCTTTGTTGGTGGCACACAAATGATAGACAAGTGAGGTAATAGAGGATAGAACACAGGGAAACAACAAACAATTCAATGAATACTCTTTTGCAAGAAGTTTAATACTTAAAATATCATTTCAAGACATTAAACATGTATCAAAAACACAATTACGCCCACAGGTTGCAATGGAAACAAATATTCACCAAAGCATTTGTTGTTTCACATGTTGCATATTAGTAAAGACAAGTTATACAATAGTTGAAGGAAATTAAATGTACTTTGCACAAATCAAAAACTGCATTCAAGATTAGATAAAAACACATGTAGATTTGGACAAAAACATTGTCATCAAGAGTATACTCACCAGGTAGAGAGCTTTAATCCATGCTTAGAACAGGTTCAACCAGTTTGATGTATTGATATTCTTTTCGTAAAATTTGAACCCTTAAAACACATAAAGATTGTGTATATTTATCAAAGTTGTAGAGGCTCTCGTCCATTTGGAACTAAGGCTTAACTCTACACTATCAGTTGTAAAACAACTTATTAACTTAGCTAAAACACTACTAGAGTATATTACGGTATACTTCGAGCTTGACTTAATAAAAAAGGAGTGGTTCTTATCACACATAAAAGACCACTTATTATGCCTTAATCTAAAAGAGTCTGAGACGAACAAAGTTCACTCACACAAGAATTATCCAAAATACTTGGAATATAACAAAATAATTCATGTAGGAATAATGTATAAAATATGAATAGATGAGATGATTACAATTGAGAATGAGGGCTCGTTTATATACCCACGCAGGGGTGCCCTTAACCAATAGTCATGTCATTTGAGACATGTCCTTTCATTATTAATAATTATTATGTTATTAATATCTATTGTATATGTATATTTATGTTCATAACATTGCCTTCCCCTTAAAATTGCTTTGTCCTCAAAGCATACTTTATGGAAGACTTATCTCTTGCTCTAGCTTGTAATATTGTCTCACGATTGTTCATTCTTGAGTTATTAATCGTTGAGGACCTGAGACGATAGGATCTTCTAAGAGCTAAGCAGAACTGTCCAATTGTAAATGAGTCTTCCCATCCTAATTCGATCTTCTGCATATTGGGGTTTTTATAGGGTTATTGGAAAGAACTTGATACATTTCTACTCCCCCGATAGCTTCTATTTTGACCCGCACTTGTAGTGGAAGTAATATTCTTTGACATAGCGGTTATTTTTTTATGTTGATACATTGATTGGATGAAGTATCGATTTTTGTGATTAGTGTCGATAAGGCATCCTCGCAACTTGATCTTTACTTTGTATACTTGTAGCTTTTTCTTGATTAATTTTTGTAATTGAGTTTTCTTCATACCCCTGGATTGTTCTACTTTGACATTTGAAGACCTTTTTACATCAGTTGGATTCATATCATCTAAAGACTTCTCTAGATCCATAGGTTCAGTCAATGTATCTTTATCGACTATTGATGTTTTGTGATCTAGCTCTTCTTGTAAATATTTATTATCATGCTTAAGTCTTTTGATTTGTTCTAGTAAATTTTGATTAAGGTTCCTTAGGCAGGATCTTTCTTCCTCTTCTTCGGTTAATTTTTCTTTGAGATCCTGATTTTCTTGTTCCAACTTTTGAAAACACCACTTCTTCTCCTTGGACTTCTTGATTTTTGCAAGTAGTTTATGATTCTGATTTCTTAGGTGAGAAATCTCTTTGTCTTTTTCAATGATGATTTTGTCACATTATTTCTGTCGATCTTGCAACTTTTGTATTGACTTCTGGTTATCTTGAAGGATCACTTCTGATATGTCCTTCAAGTCTTTTGATGATGGAGCTTCTGAAATTGACTTCATTATAACGTTCTGTAATGGTACGTGTGGCAGTGTATGGATGGAGATGGTACTGCATAGTACGTATGGTACACAATTTTCAGTAGACGGTACAAAGTACGGACGGCATGGAATTGGCAACAAATTAATTTTTGTACAGGTTTGATTTAAATTTTTTCATTGCTGAAATTGTACGGATAGAAGAATGACAGATATACGGCCCAGAACAGAGTACATCAGTGTATGAACAATGAGGTGAGTGGTACAATGGTAGAAGGTTTAGCGGCAGAGGACTGTATGGTCAACAACAAAGTCTAGTACAACGTCTGGATGTATGGAAGGCAATTTTCTGCCATTAATAAAAATTGCACAGCCTTAATTAATTCCTTGAACTGACTGTAATTCCATACAGTATTGTAGTCTTCTGATCTTAAAATTTGTAGCAAGGTAATTTTCTTCACTGAAATTCTTAACTGTAAATGGTGACACTTATGTAACCCTTTTTTATTTCATTATCTTCAGATTTTGTTTGTAGTCGAGTAATTTTTTCTTCAACAGAAATTTGAATTTAAATGGCCAAAAGCCTAATTTTGGTCAAAGACCTAGAGTGTAGAGAACTTTAAAAATTTACGTGGCCAATGGCCAGGATCAGAAAACAAGGCTTTGATACCAAATGAGACGAACAAAGTTCGCTCACACAATAATTATCCAAAATACTTGGAATATAAAATAATAATCCATGTAGGAATAATGTATAAAATATGAATATATGAGATGATTACAATTGAGAATGAGGGCTCGTTTATATACCCATGCAGGGGTTCCCTTAACCAATAGTCATGTCCTTTGAGACATGTCATTTCATTATTAATTATTATTTAATTAATATGTTATTACTATCTATTGTATATGTATATTTATGTTCGTCACAGAGTCTTGCAATTAAACAACTAAAAACTACTACTAGCAATAAACTAGACTGATGCATATGTTGGAGTAAACTGAACTCTGTATCGAGCATTGGTCCCCATGTGCACTTTTAGAGGCCACTGGGAGATAACTGGGTGTGTTGGCAGCTTCTTCAAGCACTCCTTCAAATTATCTCCTTTAGAAAGCAGCAAGTCTTTTGGTGCTTCTTCTGGAGTCTTTGATATTTCTTCTGCAATCTGAAGTGTACTTTCTCCAATTTCTTATTATGGTGTTGCAAGGTCTGGACTTGTAGCTTCAGTTCTTATACCTATTGATTGTCATCAGGCTTCTCTGTCTCGACCATAACCGGCCTTTTCTTCTTTTCTTGCTCTGTGATGGGTGGGTTGTGGTCTGTTAGTGTTCTACTTCTCCTTGTCCTCATGTCATACTCGTGAACTACCTCAGGTTCCTTTGAATCTAAGTTTTTTTCTGATGAGTAATCTGATATTGTAGACTGACTGGATTAGAAAGTCATTCGAGACTTGCAAATCTCTAGATTTACCTGTAAAATGGCATTTTCTTTGTTTGGCCCCATTTAAAGAATACTTTAATACAGGCAATTAATGAGGATAAGCCGCTTCGACAATTCAACGTTCGGGAGCTTTTGAATGAAGAGTATAAATATCTCTCGAATGACCGAAATCGTGAATTCATTAACCAATGCTTATCGCTAAGCAAAGTCACCAGATATTAAGATACTTTAATCATTTAATATTTCGGGACTTCGGGGGCTTCGACAGTTCGGGGCTTCGGGGCTCTGACACTTCGTGAAACTGTGTTTTCTCTAGATTAAAATCTCCCAGAGTAACAATCTCTCGAAGTGATGTGGTAGCCACTTCGGTAATTCGACGTTCAGGGATTTTTAGGATTGAAAAAATAAAAAGATTGGACACCCGGACGTCGAAGTCCCAGAGTGAAACTTCATATTGCTTTGTGGTTAAAACCTTTCGCGGTTTTGAAACTTCGAATGCACAAGAGTCGTTGATCTTAATTGACTATCAGATCTTCACCATCAAAAAAATTTAATATGTCTATTACTCACAACCTAATCTTGAAATCCACTGCTCTGGATTGTTGCATCTTTCTTTTTGGATGTTTCTTGTGCATATAAAGGACTTGGTCGACCTGTTGCACGCTCAATCAATGGTAAACATGATGACATATGTTTCAAACTCAAACCAAAACATGTAATCACCTTTCAAGAAAGCAATAAAATGATGCAAAGCAAGTAAAGATCGGTAGGGTCCATTGACACTGAGTCATTAAATCATGGAGAATAAACTTAGCAAACAGAAAACAAAATCAGACCTTTGATGGATGTATAGGGTAAAGGAGGGAAAGGGCAGGGGTGCAGACCTAGGTTGCAACAGTATGCTCAAGCACAAGATGTAAGAAGCATCTACTAACTTCTTTACCAGCATCCCTCCTCGCTCCAAATACAATGAGCCAATTCACTCATTCACTGAGTACTTCTTCTGTAATGAACTTCCACCTATGCTCCATGTCGATCCAATGCATGCTCGACCAGATGATGCAAGAAGCATCTACCAAATTATTTACCAACATCTCTCCCTACTATAAAAATAGTGATCCAAAGCACTCATTCACCGATTGCTTCATCCTTAATGCGTGTTTGCCTATGCTCCACATTGATCCAAGTGTCATTCACCATGGTTCATAAACCCATGAACCATCACTTCAATTTGTGTGCATAAATCTCATCCACAGGTCACTCACTTTACCAACAATTTCATAAGCATGGATTTTGACATTAAACCACTCTCGTTGGAGATTTCAGGTCTTCTCAGCTCTGATACCATGTTAAAAAAATGAGAGAGAAATAACACAAGAAGAAAGCATGCACATAGAGCCAATATTTATCTTGGAAACCCTTAACTAGGAAAACCAACACCTCCATAGATATCTATTAACCTTGTCCAAATCAGCCAAGCCAAGACAACACCACTGAGGCTACTTGAGGCTTCTTACAATGGAGTATCTAAAAAAATTAAATAGGCTTCATCAATTACAACCATACTTCCTTTACTAGAATTAGATTACAATGCAAAGACATGCATGGCCTCCAGATAGCCATGCAAAGACATGCATGGCCTCAAGATAGTCATGCAAGGGCATGCATGGCCTCAAGATAGCCATGCAAAGACATGCATGGACATGCATAACCATGCAAAGACATGCATGGTGTGGATATAGACATGCAAAGATGCACATCAATACCATGGGCTCATAAACCACTAACAATAAATCCAACAATAACCAAATAAATGACTTTGTCACTGAGTCAAGATTAACTCAACGGAGATACCATTCAAGGTTTGATTATGAATAAAAAGAACTTTTATGGTGGTGGAAGTAGGTCTATAAGATAAAGGCTCCTAAGAAGACAATACTTTTTTTGTAGTTAGCAATAAGGAATGAGGTTTTAACATGGGATATTATACAAAAGAGGAACATGCATGGGCTTGGGATATGTATGATGTGTAGAAAGGAGTTTGAAACTATTTCCCACTTAGTCATAAATGATCTCTATGTGCAACAATTGTGAAAAGAATCAAAAAATATAATAAGTAGTCTAAATGTGTGTAGAGGTGAGTCAATGGAGGAGCGTTTGAGGCTATGGTTTGACAAAAGTGAGCTAAAGGAATTTAGAGTGACACCGTGCCTTATGTTGTGGGCTATTCAACTAGATCGAAACCTTAGATTTTTTAGGGAAAACACATTCTACATTTGTTATAGCCCAAGTTAGCTCATGGCTATCTCATTATAAAATGACAATCAAGTGTATTATTCCTTGACATGTAGGCAATTTGGCTTGATATATCTTATTCATGGTTTTTTTTAATGGAGCAAGACCAGGACCTCCTAGATTTAGAAGTGATGGAGGGATCCTTCATCTCACACTGGATCATTGTATTAAGTTTAAAGCAGGTTTGGGGAGAGGTTCCAACAATTATGTTGAATTGATGGCCTTGAAAATTTTGATAAAATATGCTTTGGAGAGGTATATAATATTTTTAGATACACAATGATTCTACCCTAATGATAAGTTGGATGAAAGGTGATTCTGAGATAAATAATTGTCAACTTAAGCCCATTGTAGATCAATTAAAGGATACATCTTAGCTCTTTGAACATGCTTCTTACACATAAATACAAGGAGTTAACGCTCTCAAAGGAGGGACAAAGGATAGTTGAAGGGGAGATGGTGATGGAAGAGATAAGGGATATAATCATTGTCTTATCCACAATTATATTATAGCTTCCCATTACATGTTTTATTGATGCTTATATGTTTTAGAAGTTTTCATCTAGGCCCCAGTAGTTCTATGTTTTTCTTTTACATGAAAAGATGTACCAGAGTACTTTTGGACTATTATTTATTTGAATGTTACTTATTAGACAAAATTTGGTTCCAATAGTTATGGTTTCTATGCATTAATAGAGGACATATGTAAACTTTTTTTTACATAAAATAATATATAGCTATGTTTTCCTAGAAATTTTGATGGATGATGCAAGATAGTGCACTATTTCTTTTAGCACAAATATGCATATTCTTTTGTAATGTGTTGCGAGCACATGAGAAGGGTGGTTTTTATTCTTATAAATAGAAATTGCATTTTTTCCCCTGGAAAAAGGGAACCAAGAAATACACTTGAAAATAAATCGAATTAAAATAAAAAGAATTAATGGAGAAAAGGTAAATGCATATGCATGCAAAAATTACTCTTGATAAAGAATAGTAGTATACACCATCCATAAAGTATGAAAAAAAAAGATAAAATATAAATGAGAAATTCACGTGATGAACCTTTAGAACAAGTTTAAGGAATATGTTCAAATGTCCAAATGAGTGAGGTCAAATGGTAAATATGTTGAAATGTGGTTGTTGAATTACATGTTTAAATCTCATAAAGGATATTGTGTGCACTAAAGTGTGAAAAAATGTAACAGAAAAGTAGTATTATGTTAATGAAATGTGAAAAGAATGAAATAGTGTTTCACAAGGTGAAAATTTAAAAATATTGGAATTGTGATATTCACTATTTAACATTTTCGAAAATCATTTTAAGGGATACAATAGCTTTGTAGACTATGGATTTTTTTTCCACAACCGTATACATCATATTTGGTATTTTTGAAGAGTTTTTTACGATTTCAGAATCTCCTCTCCTTTCAACATATTTTTATAAAATATATTATAAACAAGAATATATACCTATCATCAATTTATGTAAAACTATAAAATTTGAACTTTTAATTGTGATTCAACTTTTAATACATAGTTTTGTAAATTAATTTATTTTTAGCAACCAACCCATTGTATTTGGTATCTTGTAAGAGTTTTATGATTTCAAAATCTCTTCTCCTTTTAACATATCTCTCTAAAAATAGATCATTATCAAAAAGAATATAAACTTATCATTAATTTATCTAAAACAATTTTTATTCTAATCCAATTGAATGAGGCTCTAGTCTATGAAATCATTCCAAATTTTGGAAGATAAATTATTTTTTTCATTTTAATTAAATTTTGGAAAAGGTGTGGGTCCTATATTTGAGAGAATGTGAAGTTATAAATATAACTATGAATACGGAGAAAGTTAGTTATGTTATTGTATTCAATTATAATATACATGTTCACAATTTATCTCTCCCATTAATTATCAAAATAGGGAATATGCATACAAATACAACCACTGAGGATAAAAAGATTGAGAAATTCCATATTCTAGTCTTGAAGACACTTTAAGGTATCATCATGTTCACTAGGTGATTGAAAATGTAAGGGAGTTAGCAAGTTGTATATTTAAGTAATTATAAGAATGTGTTATGACTCAGTTATACAAATGGTTGGTTGTTCATAATGGTGTTAGGTGATTGTTGGCATTCTACATGTACAAAATCTAAAAAGGTTTGTGTGTGAATGACCATTGATGTTCTTAGTTGTAGGCGTGCATACAAATACCAAAGGATGCATGCCCAAAGCTATATCTTGGCATGCGGGGTCCCAAATTATATGTAAATGGTGTTGTCAGTGTCAAATTCTATAGAGCTTATAGGGGCACTATTGTCACACACCCGACCCCTAAGTACCTTTCTAAGGGATGGGGTATAATTTTTCCGCTTACCTTCGACAAGTATGGTATCAAGGACTAATCCCTTTCTCTCGATGGACCCTCATATGTTGGATAGAAGCCCCAAAAAGTCAAAGAAGTCAAAGTGATTACAAAGAAGAAATTATTTAAATAATAAAGTGAAGTGATAAAGTCAAAGAGGATTATTTAAATAATAAAGTGAAGTGATAACTTGTAATTATGGAAAGTGGTTATAAGCGGGTTAACCCTAAAATAAGAAAAGTAGGTTAAATGGACAAGTGGCCATGTGAACAAAGTGGTTATGTGGACAAAGTTGGATAAAGGTAGCTATGTGGACAAATGGTTTTGTGGATAAAGTGGATATGTGGACAAAGTGGCCTAGTGGATGCTTCTAAGGAAGCTACTTAGAGAGTATAAATAAGAGGCAAGGGTCTCTTGTAAACATAGCTCTCTTGAGCATATATTGAAGATCTATTATGAGGAGGAGAGTGATTGCAAGATCTCATGGATGCATCAAAGTTTCTATAAGTCTGAGATCTTGACGACAAAAGTTTCAGAAGTTTAGAAACTCTAGTTTCTGAAGGAGCACGCGAGTTGTAGTGAGACAGAGCGCATACATACACGAGCTACAAAAAGGCAGGGCACGTACACACGTGGGCTGAAGGAGATCAGAGCATGTACAGTTGAAGAAAGTCATGGAGACTTCAGTGTGAGATGGTGCTAGGTTCTTGAAGTTTGAAGAAAGTTCCAGATCTGCATTCTATGGGCTCAGATCTATCATAGAAGTTATGGTATGGTTACATGATTCTCTTGATGGATACTTTAGCTTATTGTATGGTCAATGCTTAAGGCATTCTTGGTATGGTTGTTGTGTTATGGTTTATGTTGGATGATCAACTGAGTGAGAAACACTCTTATGTTTCAGTATTGATATGGTTGCCACAGTATACTGGTTACGTATACATGATTGAGTAACATTCATATTGTATGGTTGAGGAACATGAATAATTTGTTAGAGAGCATAGATGTGTTGTGACGGTACAGATTGGATAGTGAAAGATAGAAGTGGATGTGACTGAAGGTTGCAGAGAATATGATGTTTTTAAGAAGACAAAACCCTAGTTTTTCAGAAGGCATACGCAGGTTGTAGTACAGATAGGCCACGTAGATACGCAAGCTAGATTATTGGTAGGGCGCGTACATACACATGATGCACTACTAACAGGTCGCGTACCTGTTGACAGATTGGTATCTGTTGAGGATTGAATCCTCTTCTCAATTGTTGATGAGTTGTGTAAACTGAGTCTTGCATTGCATAGCTGGTGCTCTTGTGGAGTTTTAACTCTATCCAGGTTTTGTTGATAAACCCAAGGATTGTAGTGCATAATAAAAGGAAAAGTGTACATACATCTTGTGTTCCTTATGGTGATGGCTTGTTGATGATATATGTTGTTTTTATATGTTTTTGATATATGTTCACATACAACTGGTTATAAATGACAGTAATAAGTGATGCGTAAATGGTGTTTGCTAACTAAGGATTTTTTGTGAAGGAAAGTTTGAAAAGAGCCCTACACTAATTCATCCCCCCCCTCTCAGTGTGGTCGGTGTGTCCAACAACTCTCCTCCTCCCACAAGAACTTGGAAGATCAATTTTCTCTCCACCAAGCAAGGGGGTCTGCAATGAGTGCTTCCTCAATCACTCATCTTCTCTGCAACCCCGTTTATTAGCTTGGACTAAAAACGTTGCCCAATAAATCATGTACCCAAAAACAATTTGTTTCTCAGTTCTCTTTAGAACTAGGGCGTTGCACATGCTCTCTCTCTTTAGAAAATGGTCACGAGACTCATCTTCTTGCCTCTCCCCTTATTCCCATGAATTTCCTCCCTTTTCTTGCCTTCCTCAACAAGATTTCATGGGTCCAATTCCATTTTTGTAGGTCAGGTCAGAAAGTTTTCAGATGGGTACTCTACCTATCTCCTCATTGACTCTTGAGGAGGACTCCCCAACTACCAGCCTGACTGGTAATTATTTTATGGGTCAGAGGACTATTCTAGGTCTGAATAATTTAAATCCAGTAGAGTATTGGTCTAGTATGGGTCATCTCAACCATTGTTAGTTCCCCTCACCATCTCTCTCATGAATCATGATCTACCTTGGCAAACCCCTTTAGCAGTTATGCAACACTTTCCATTTTATTTACTAACATAAAAATACACATTACCTTTTATAACAAAAAGGTTCATCAATTCCGATATCCACACATATTCAATCTGCCCATAGTCTTTTAGCAGGTTATAGTTGTATTTACAAGATGGGGGAAACATGAGTATTACAACTACTCCTTGGGCCTTGCAACGAGTGTTATGCTTCATTGATGCATGCAAATGGAGGCATTGAGGTGATCTACATGTGACCATTTATACCCATGCTTTAATTATTTTATCTCATGTTTTAAGCCAATGTCATTATTTGAAGGCCTATCTAGACTTTAAGTTACAAATTTAGAATATATTTTGAAATATATACAATGATTTATTAAGTTAGTACTTAACTTGAAGACAGTCATGTAGATTAATTAATCTTGTGAAGAATAGGCTAAGGATTGAGGAATGTCTCAAGAAATTATTGGTGTTAATTGGAAGACGTCACAAAGTACAAAATTGAGAACCATTCAATAAACTCAAGTACAAAGAGAGATTGGGTAGTTTAGAGGGTGATGATGAATAATGATTATGGAGAGGAAGTTGTGTGGATGCTATTTTGTGTGTTGTATAGAGGAAAATGTGACACCATTTAATGAATTTATTTGTATATTTATTTGTATTTGTATTTTGTTATATATTGACAAATAATAGAAACGTCTATATTGTATATATATTATTATTCAATATATACTCATTTAGATATGAGTGTACATTGAAAAAAAATTGGAATATGATGATAGATCAATGTTTCTACCTCTTTTTTTAATTTATCCTCATTGAAATTTGACAATCTAATCTTTGAGCATGTATATGTAAATTCTAAACCTTTTTAAACCACAATGAGGTACTACAAAACCTCAACAAATCACCAACAAGTGACGTGCTCCACCCAACACTAAAGCTCAATGGAAAATCAAAGTGATTTTTCACTGCAAAGATCCACTCACCTTCATCAGTCAATGAAATGCCTAGTCTTGTAATCCCAGGGTCCCATGCTAATCTCTAAAAGGGGCCATCACGCTAATGTTGCACCACTTTGATCATGACTGTCTGCCCAATGTATACATAATGGATCCCCCACTTCTGGATTCTCATGCTAAAATACTTGTGTTGACTGGGCCTGCTATCAAGAAGCTGAACCTGCAAAGGTATCCATGTGGAACCATAATATGCCAATCCATCGCCATACTCGATCACGAGTATCAACAGGGAGAACCTGTCTCGACACATAGAAAAAATCCCAACAAGCCCTCTCAAAATAAAATAAGAGGGAAATATGTTTCTTGCTAGCGCAACTCGGACCATCATAAGATGAAGCATACTACCGACCAAATGGATTTCCAGATCCCATGGAAAATTTGGAAGTTCATCACTTCAAATTCCCACTAACTGTTGATGTTTCATACTAATAACTGTCAGAAAATCTCCATCCTCATCCCAATGAGAATCTGAATCTATATCAACCTCTAAGATATCCTCTATTCCATGCCAAAGCTCTAGCCTGTTGGGAATGATCTTTCCTTCTAGAACACAAGATCTCCAATGAGCAGTGTGCACTCCTCAAGAGAAAACTCGCCCTCCTGGATGGTAGAATGAATAGGCTAAATTAAGTCCTCACAAACTGATGCAAATAGGAGCCCTGGTGATAGCAATCAACTATGGAACACGATCTACTGAAGATCTAGTCATTGTCAAGCAAATCAAACCTGTTCTCCTCAACAAGTGCGGCCCAACCTGCTAGAAACCCCCCTCAAGTGCGGCCCAGCCTATTGGAAACCCCCAACAAGTGAGCCTTGCTTCCTCAAATGCTCCTGTAACTGAAATGTAACTGATGTAGAATGGTGAGGGAGGAATCTTTCACTTCCATGACCAAGATTGGACCAGGTTGGGTGGGATATTTCACCACCAAGTTGATCTCTAGGGTTTGTTCAGTGAAAACCCCCAAGTGCATGGGCTCTCTAGCAAGAAGCCAAACATCAAAATGATAATCAACATAATGAGAGAATAAAGGCCCCTGTCTCTCTTTTATCCCCCCTGCCCATCTTTTCTCTCCAAGTGACTTTTACTTTAGTTTTAATATTCCTTAATTAAATAACTTTATTAATTAATTAACCATTTTACCTCTAAAAAGTTATTTATCCGTCCTTATGGCTTCTCCGGCCACTGAAAGTCACTTCTCATCATCTTATCCTGTAGTGCTCTTCCTCCTGATTCTGACGAGCTATTACACTAAGAGTTTTCTTCAAGTATTATGCCCAAAATCACCTCCTTGGTGAATTTAATTATAATATGCTCCATAATAACTCAAAATTACAGAAATCGTTGGAATGCAACGAAACCAAAGAAATGTTGTGTGGAATGGATCCTGATGATGAAATTTGATGAACCATACAAGTTGGGCCCAATAAAACCCCTCAATATCTCTTGAACTCCTTGCCAACCCCATCTAGCTACTTTGGCAGGCATCCTACTCTGTAACATAGAAACATCCAAAAATGGGGACATTACAATCCTCCATGCTAGAATATTGGTTGTCCTCAAGCAGTAACTGAATCAATATACATATGATACCAGGGTCCCATATCCACTGTGTAACATAAAATATGATCCCCTCAAGATGTTGCCCCTCCAAGTGCTCACCATGCATGACACCCAAATGCTTTTGATGAGTAGAATGATCATGTGCAATAGATCCTCGGTCAACTCCTCAAGAAACCACTCCACTCAAATATCAACTCCATCAAACTCTTGACTACCAAGCACTCCAATACCTAGATCCCATATCAAGATGAAAACTGCAGTGCCCTGTGAAGTATAGTCCTATAGATATCATCGCGAGGAGTCTCCTGAAAACAACACACGACCTCCACCAGAAACGAGTCTGACCTCCATGATCATACCAAGCCCAACACGGTCTCCACTCACTGAACGTGTTGCTGCCACAATGAGGTACTACAAGACCTCAACGAATCACCAACAAGTGACGTGCTCCCCCCAACACTGAAGCTCAATGGAAAATCAAAGTGATTTTCCCCTGCAAATATCCACTCGCCTCCATCGGTCAATGAAATGCCCAACCCTGTAATCCCAGGGTCCCATGCTAATCTCTAAAAGGGGCCATCACGTTGATGCTGCACCACTTTGATCATGATTTTCTACCTAATGTATACATACTGGATCCCTCACTTCTAGATCCTCATGCTAAAATACTTGTGATGACTGGGCCTGCTATCAAGAAGCTGAACCTATAAAGGTATCCCTGTGGAACCAAAATCTGCCAATCCATCGCCATACTCAATCATGGGTATCAACAGGGAGAACATGTCTCACCACATAGAACAAATCCCAGCAAGCCCTCTCAAAATAAAATAAGAGGGAAATATGTTGCTTGCTGGCGTAACACGGACCATCATAAGATGAAGCATACTACCAACCAAATGGATTCCTGGATCCCATAGAAAATTTGGAAGTTCATCACTTCAAATTCTCACTAACTACTGGTGTGTCATACTGATAACTGTCGGAAGCCCTCCATCCTCATCCCAATGAGAATCTGAATCTGTATCAACCTCTAAGATATCCTCTATCCCATGTCCTAAGATGCTCTCCATCACGCCCAAGGCCTCAATTGTTCGTCTCTGATGATCCACCCCTATCCTGTTGTATGCAATAAAGACAATCCTGTCATGTGATCTCTACCTACCAACTTTCCATGTCCCCTACCACTGCCTATCTCCCCTTGTGCTTCTATCAATGATGAAAGTATCAGGAAAGGATAACAAAAATATCTACAACTATCTGTAGGACTAGAAACTATCATATGCTTTGGTCAATCCCAAGGATCTGACTAAAAGCTTGTCCACCGATACCCATGGTGAATAATCGCCTGTACTCATCACTAAACTCCAACCATCATGTACAAAAGTAGGTAACTCCACAAACAGTTGGTCAATCACTCTCCATCCATCGTCAATCATGCAACTGCTACTATTGTGAAGGTGATCTCGTAGATCTATATACTGCTGCAAGGGAGAGGAATCTCCATTCTCCACTAAGTATGTCTCCTCCCTGCAATCTAGTGCATCCCCCTGAATCCCACTATACACCTATGTATGTCTCTGTGAACTACCACTCATCACTGTATGCTCTTGCATACTCATGTAATCTCTTGTATACTTCTGCAACATCATGGATCCTAGGTGTACTACTGGGTCAACCTCTACATGAAGGTCAGCCAATCCTTGAACACAAATGGAAGTGTCCTCATAACTACCCCTGGATCTGGAATCCCCATGAGCATATGTGTGACCAAATGTCTCAGAACTACCCATGAATGGTAGTTTCTATGACACATTGACATCTTCCAGCAGCTCCTGTTCATATCTCTCCATAACCATCAACAATCCTGGATGCCCCTCACGCACCTCCATCATCTGGCGCACCTCTACCAAACCACCAAGATCCTCTGGTGAAGTAGCTGAAGTAAATATGGGACCCTCTGCTGAGATAGATGTAGTAAATCCCTGTCTAGTCTCCTCAAGGAGCTCCTCTGATCTGGACTCTAGTTCCTGAAGGGATGTCTGTGTGCCTTCCAAGAATCCCCATGTTCTCACCAACTCATGAGTGAGTTGGTCCATCTCAATTTCCTTCTCCCTCAACGCCCTATGACACATCTCGCCAACCTCCAATAGGTAATCTCTATCCATCAACAAATTTGGGTAGTTGGCCCTCATCACAGTCACTCTCTCCCTGAGTGTATGAAAGTCATCAATGGCAAGTCCCCAATCTGAACTATCATGTGTCATCGATGCCCTCCAACAATAACCTACCACCAATGTGTGTGTATCATCAATGCATCCAGTGGATGCCATGATCATGTCCTCACTAACTCTCAACTGTCATGTCAATTGTCGTGACTTCTGATCACAATCCTGTTGAGGTGATACCTCATGCCTCTCACTGCTAGTGTCAACAATGGAATCCCCAACAACACACTCTTCAAAAGATAAGGCACTAAACTTCCCATTTCCACTATGCTACTGAGTCCTCCTGTATGCCACTGCACACCATCACCAACTGTTACCCCCATCTGAATCGCATTGTATCTTGCATGAGCAGTTGTATCCTCTTGTGCACTCACCCTACTACTATCATTTGCACCCGGATCCCAGACAGACGTATCCAGACATGTGATATGGCCATCCTGATCAACAATGACTACATCCTCATCACTATAGATCGATCTTGGGAGTAAGTGTCCCAACAAGATGTCATTCTCCACAACCTGATCTATCAATGGAATCTCCAAAAGAGGTGACTCACTCTCCTCATATTGATTGGTATGTGTAAGGTCAACTGGCTCCAAGTCATGCCTCTCCTCCTAGGTCTATAGATCCATATGTTTCTTGTATACAATGCCCACACAAGGCTCGTCTACCATATCAGGAATGCCACTGATATCCTCATGTGTCATTGCTAGCACATCATGTCTAAGTGCTAACATGTCTAAGTGCTAACACATATGAATCCTCACAAGTGTCACCACTATGCTGAAGTGTTGAGTCATCAACACTGCCTAATAGGAAGCTGAAGAACATGTGCTATCATTTTGTCCATCCAACTATCCATCAAAGTGTCCTCAGACTGCTCTAATGAGGCATCTAAGGCCTCATCCTCCTCATCACTGTCACAGTGCACTTCAATGTAATGCACTTTCCCTTTACCCCTGCATCTGTGATCTGGCTCCCAAGGCTCTTTGCAACCATAACAAATTTCCCCACTTCTAATGGGTGTAGGCTCAATCTGTGCTCCTGTCAATCCACTAATTTGTGGGGATGTATTCTCTTTCCCTTGTCTACACCAAGCTCTACTCTTATGTATTTCTAATATCCACTCATATAGGGCTTGATCCAATTCTACCCAAAGCTTTTCTTGTTTATCCATTTTCTTAGACCACTAAACAACGTGCTACTTGCTCATTCTACAATAAGATATTTTCTCCTTATGGAAGACCCCTTAGGCTAGGAGGAATCTTCGCTCTGATACCACTGTAATGTTCCCATCCAGATCTGATATAAAAATCAGACTTATGTCGTTGAGAACTTTTGTCAAACACTTTGACGGTAGGACCTATGCTTAGCCAAATGGTTTACTTTAGGTGTCCCAACTTTAAGATATGTTATCGATGTGTTTTGGTGACCAAGGAGATGGATTGTAACCTTCTTATATCTCCCAATATATCCGTTGTTTTATTATTTAGCTTGTTGTTATAAATATGACAACAGATCTCATTGAAACATTTCGTAGATATTATGGTAGGTGAGGGAATTGATTAAGGGATAAGGTAGTTGGGGAATTGAATGAGGGGGAGGGATTCAAGAGAGGGGGATAAGGAAGAGGGGAGAGGATTGGGAAAGGGTCTTCTTTTCTTTGGCGGAAAATTCTAGAGGAAGGGGAAGAGAAGGAGGAGGAAACTGGAAGGAAAGTTTGTTTTGGGAACTCCTACAGGGGCACTGTTGTTGCTGGGAACTTTGGGCTTGGGAGCCAGGAAACCGCAAGGATTCTTGGAGCTAGGGTGCCGGAAAGGTTGTTCCTAGTTGGCTAGGAGGTAAATATTCAGTTACAGGCAAGCATTCAGGGAACCACTTTTAGCAAGCGCTTTCAACAAGCAATTTCAATAGGACGACCTTCTTCTTCAAGAGGTAAATTCTAAAATTATTACTTTTGTACTAAATTCAAGAATTTTCAAGTTATAACAGTTATAGATATACTATATGATGTCTTAGATTTTTTTCTTAAATCTTGCTACCATAATGGAAGAAATCCCCTATCATGGTTAATCATAAATATTGGTTTACTCTAGTTTTAAAGCCATTATAGTTGTTACACCGAAGTTCCGAAGACCACAAGATGGTTAAAGCATTTGGTCATCGTTTATTCGCTGGTGTGTTTGACATTAAAATAATAATAAATATATTCTCCTTGGTCTCAGGTATTTTACACTCCAGGAGCTTTAACCTCCATTTTCAGAATAAAATAATAATAATAATATGTATATGTATATGTATATGTATATAGACATATATATACATAAATATCCATATCCTTGTATGGTTTTATTACCTGGAAGATTTAAATGAATTTATTTTCTCTTACATGAAATAAGAGAAGGAGAAATATAAATTTCCAGTGTTTTATAAAGGGATTTAATAAAAGTTTGTATTCCAAGGGGATTTCTCCATCCTCGAAATTAAAATATAATTATGATCTCTCACTTCTCGTGGGTAAATGAGTAAAATTTTATTTCCTTATTACTGTGGTTTACTACTCTTATTAAATTTAAGGAAATGGTCCTAATACAAAGATTTACTTCCACAGTAAATTCGGTGTTTCTACCAGGATTTACTGCCCACCAAAATTTAAGAGGATTCTTCCCAAATTTAGGAGATTTAACACAATTTAAACACAATTGTTTATTTATGCCTCAAATAGAATTTTGAGAACTTTTATATTTTAATTCATTTAGACCAATTTCATTTTTATGTCCTAATTATTTTTCCTCAATAATTATTTATAAGGACTTTTAATGTTTTCCCACATTTGGGATTATTTCCTAAAGTCCACATAGATCTTATATCTTCTAACTTTTCTAGCATGAGATTTGAGGACATGCTAAAATGGAGCACTATTACGCAGAAAAATCACTCTCTCCTCTTTCAGAGGTGTTATGGATATTTTTAATTGTTCATTCATCATTTCCCAAACATGCATTAAACTGTACAACACATTCAACCATAACATCCACTCCCATAAATCTTATTTTAGTACACAGATAGTCAAGAGTTAAGAAATTAAATCAAAAGAGCTTCAAATAAGACATTCTCTTTATTTTGCTTAAATTTCTCAAGTCACTTTACCATAAATTAAACTTATATAGTTCTAAAACATAGTATAAAAGTTTCTTTGATCTAAACACTACAAAGATTTAACCAAATATACTTATCTAGAAACCAGATAGTGATGCAACTACTGAAAGGGGTGCCCTTTTCCACCCAACCGTAGGCACATCAACTCCTGGACGGATTTACCGCTGGCCACCCTCTAGCTAGATCATGATGCTCCCACGTGAACTTGGCAGATCAATTTTCTCTCCACCAAGCAAGGGGTTCTGCAATGAGTGCTTCCTCAATCACTCATCTTCTTTGCAACCCCATTTATTAGCTTGGATTGAAAACGTTGCCCAACAAATCCTGTACCCAAAAACAATTTGTTTCTAAGTTCTCTTCAGAACCAGGGAGTTGCACATGCTCTCTCTCTTCAGAAAATGGTCACGAGACTCGTCTTCTTGCCTCTCCCCTTCTTCCCATGAATTTCCTCCCTTTTCTTGCCTTCCTCAACAATATTTCATGGGTGCAATTCCCAATTTTGTGGGTCAGGTCAGAAAGTTTTCAGATGGGTACTCTTCCCATCTCCTCATTGACTCTTGAGGAGGACTTCCCAACTACCAACATGACTAGTAATTTATTTTTCTGGGTTAGAGGACTGTTCTAGGTCTGAATAATTTAAATCCAGTAGAGTACTGGTCTAGTATGGGTCATCTCAACCATTGTTGGTTCCCCTCACCATCTCTCTCATGAATCATGATCTACCTTGGCAAACCCCTTTAGCAGTTATGCAACACTTTTAATTTTATTTAGTAACATAAATATATACATTACCTTTTATAACAAAAAGATTCATCAATTCCAATATCCACACATATTCAATCTTCCCATAGTCTTTTAGTAGGTTATAGCTATATTTACAAGTTGGGGGAAACAAAGATATTACAACTACTCCTTAGGCCTTGCAACGAGTGTTATGCTTCATTGATGCATGCAAATGGAGGCGTTGAAGTGATCTACATGCAACCATTTATACCCATGCTTGTTGATAGCCAACTCAATTTTTTCTATTGCCCTATAAGCTGCCTACACCTATGTCTTCTGAACTTCAAATTGTCGTCGCATTTTGTAAACAAATGATATTTTCATTTCTTGAGACACTTGTAAATTGGTCTCCATTTAGTTTTCATTACTGTAAGCGTAAAAACTCCTCCATCGTTCTTTGAACTGTCATGATCTTTTATTGATATTTTGAATGGCACTTACCTTTGGTTTATCATTAAGTGGCTGAAGCGATTTTCGAACTATGCCTATTTGGACGTTCTTACTTCGATTGCGCAACTTGATTTTATTAAACTGGGAAGGCATTGAGCATATGGATTTATATTTTTGAGACTTACCTAATCATTGAATTACATAGGGGTCATGGTTTATTTTTATTTTTATATATATAATGTGATCCTTATGTTAAAATTTATATAGCTCTTGGCTTGTCAATTTTTTGAAATCGATTGTCACCATGTTTTAAAAACTTTGATTACACACTTATACGTTGGCGCATATTTAACATTTGGATTTGGTTCCACGTTGAATGACAATGGTTTGAAATCTATGGTCAATGGCGCGATGGCATATTATTCATTGTTTGATTTTGGGTTGGCTGAATAGTATGGTTTGAACTATGTTATAATTGTTTCAACAGTGGGTGAATTCGCCAGTTGTACATTGTCATTACTATTTTGCATGGCGGTGAATAATCCCACCACCCTTGCATGCGCACATTAATGCTTCCCCTTTGATCGTTCATAGTGGTTAGACTGAATGACTCTGCTCCTGTGTGCTGGTGTTTTCGACCCAAACCCTTACCATGTGCTCGCACCATGGCTCCAGTCGTGAGCGTTGAACCTAATGGTAGCCAGGCTCTGTTGATGTTCGAAGTGCCCGTAGTGACCTTGAGGAAGTTGGATGGCTCCCGTTCATACAGAAATTTGATGGTTTCAACCTCTGCATTGCTCGGCAATTCGCTTTAACCTTTGATGGTTGTCGAGCCAAGGTCGGGGATGTTCAATTGGAAATTAACGAGCAATTTCTCAGTCGTGCTACGAGTTTGCCTGCCAATGGACAACGATGGTCCAAGAATTGCAAAGTGGAAGAAGTCCCTTGGACTCTGCTCTTCCAGTCGCGTAAGGTTGGCTCCTGTGACAAAGGTGTACCTGTGGCCATGCTGAAGCAGCGTTGGCATGAGTTGCTGATGATAATCAAACAATTTATCACCTGCGAAGGTCGGTATGGTTTTGTTTTCTTACACCACCTTCATTTGCTTATGGTTTTCATGGGCTTTGAGCTTAATATGCCATATTATCTACATAGAATCATGTTCAAAATGTCTAAGAAATACAAAAGGAACCAGGCTGATAGCATCCTTTTTCACTATGGGCTGGTTAAAATGATTGTTGTTTATCATTTGCGGTTACACGGAGACTGTTGGAATGATTTTCTTGCTCGCAATGATTTTGAGGGTTCGAATCCTCCATAGGTTGACAAACCTGTGGTTATCGAGAACAAAGTTATACCCCCGATACCCTACAGTATTCTGTTACCTAAACCCTTACCTGACTCACTTATCGACCTACCCCACTCTGTGACCAAGGATGTCGAAACTGTTAAGCCTGTGGGCAAGAAGCCCAAAGAAAAACCCACTGCAAATTCCAAAGGCAAGAAGAATGCCCGTTTAATCTCTCGAATGGCAAGGAATAATCCGAAACCTCCTGTCGAACTAAACCCTATTGTGTTGAGTGAGGATTCTGACTCAGAAGTGGAGTGTTTCCTAGCTAGTGAGTATCCCTATTCTGAAGGTCTGTGTGCCAAACCCTCGTATGACTTCATGTCAAACCTACCACCTTGCTTGCAAAACGACCCTAACTACCCAGGCATTAAGCTACCTTGTGAAACCCCCGGTCACTCATCAAAACCCTCTCCTGCTCTGTCGAAGCCTATAGTGCCACCCTGTGATCAATGCGGCTTATGGCTAGAGAGATATTATCTTGATGTGTTGATGCTACAGTCAAAGATTAAATCTTTGGAGGACCAGGTTACAAAGCTTACCCGTCAAAAGGTTAAGCTACAGACCACTGATAAGAGACAAAGAACGACAGGCTCTATTTTGTTTAAAGATGTTGAATCAGCTACAACAGTCGTGAATTCAAAGTTGGCATGATAGCAGCCTCACTGGTATGTTCTATCATTTGTTTATATAATGAATTCGAATTCTTTCAATAGTTCTGTCTACAGCGTGGATTTGCTCTGTCACATTATATGCATTACGTATATAGTTTTTTTTTGATAAATCGAATTTCATTTTCCCAGTTTAGCTTTGATTGGATTTCCTTCGATTTGATTGATCGTGGTATGGAATGGATTGGTTCGATTTGGCTTAAATTGGATGCCCTGCTGTCATAAACACAAGTTGTTTCTCATATTCGATTCTGGACACAATCACATTTTGTTTTGATTTCATTATAATGTATATGCAATGTTTGGTGACAAATGTGATATGGTTAACTGTCACGGTTATGTACATATGACTTTCGACCAAGCTCGAACACAGTTTGGATTATGTTTAATGTGATTCTGTTTAATATGCACCCAAATCGTGAATAGATACGAATCATAACAGTTATACCCAGTCGGTTGACTCGCGTTGGTTTACGCCACCATGTTATCAGTTCGAGTCATATTGCAATGAATATACTGTTTAAATTTGATTTGAGGAATGAAAGTGACTATACCCAGGATCACGAATTGTTTCTATATTTAACCCAGTCACGATTTGTTTCGATTGTTGCCCAGTTTACGATTATCACTTATGTCGATCTGATGATGGTTGTGATCTCGATTTGATCCTGCCTGTTGACTGTGTAACGCTCAGTGATCGAAATCTATGGCAAATTTTGGTTGATGCTGTTATATTTACCCATGATCGTAACAGTCTTTCCATCTTTGTATTTAATTAAAACAAAATGAATCTTATGCTACATTGTTATAGCCATAACAAATGGATTATGATTGTGTTGGATTAGATCGTATCTCTTACGATATGACTCACTATTAATTTCATTTGATATGAAACAGTCTTGTTATGGTTTGACACTATTTTATGGTAAAATGAAACAGAGTATCCTTACCCCTATTTCGATTAAATCACTTTTGATTATGTTTTATATTGAATGATGAAATCATCTGAATCATTAGTGATTCGTTTTTAATGATTATTGAGAGAAAATTTGGATTTGATTGCTTTAAAAAAAAGATTTGATTTGATTTATATTCTGATCCTGTATGCTATTTTAGACTAGCTACAAAATCAGATGATTCTGTAGCTAAGTCTGTAGAATCAAATTCTTATTGTTTTGTTGATG
>JZKD02S1701215.1:35036-58449 GCA_000966675.3 Picea glauca | reverse complement strand
TCCCTTATTGCAGAGATTTATAAATCATATAATTGTTATGATTTTTTATGTCTTGTTTGTCCTGTAAACAACTCAAAGAGCAGCGCAGCCTATCATTTACGAGAAGCTTTTGGATTAACCGGTGCGAGTTTCCTTCCTCCGACCAGCTTCAAAGTCATCATACGCATGACAAATTAGGAGCGTTTCTAGGTTAGTTTGTCATCTGTTTAGTATTTGTTAGTATTTATTTAGATATATATGAATTAGTATATTAGATCGTTTAATTTCAGTAAGTTTTATTTCTTATTCATAAAATCATAAAATCAAAAATATTTCTGGCTGTCTTAGGGCAGAAAGCACATGAGTTTTACAGGTTTTATTTAAATCTGCCAGTTGTGTATATTGTATATTTGTGAATAAGTTGTAGTATAACTAGTAGTTAGACGGTTAATTAGTAGAGTTAGTGTAATAGTAATTAGTAGAATAGTTAGAGTAGTTTGTATTTAGTTTTAGTTTATTTAGTAGTTTGTTTTAATTAGATTAGTGTATTAGTTTTTCTCTTAGTTAGTTTAGTTTCTTATATTTAGTTTTAGTTTGTTTTAATAGTTTTAGTTAGTTTAGTTTGTTTTATTAGTTTTAGTTTGTTTAGTTTGTTTTATTTGTTTTAGTTAGATTAGTTTTCTCTTTGGTTCCCTAAGAATCTTAGAGTGGCCAACAGAACCGTTAAACCCGTCAGGGTGGTTCATACTAAACGGCTTGGGTTATTTAGACAACCCCGGACCGGTTCCACTCTCTCAATTGACGGACGGACAATTTCGCTCGTCAACAATGCTCTAATTATTTTATCTCATGTTTTAAGCCAATGTCGTTATTAGTCCCCGTCGAAGGCATTGAGGGACTATAGCGATCGATAATTCATTGACTTCATATTAGTTTGTCCTTTGACTAAAAATATTTGCATAATCTCTATTATTGGAACTAGCGAACTAAAAACATTGATTTGTATATAATAAAAAATACCATATATGTCATGATCTGATTGGATAACAGATTGGAGGTCTTATTGCTAGCTTTGATATTCCCAATTTTTTATATGTTAGCATATTCAAAGTTTTTGATCATTTACGGTCTTTCTGAATTTTTACTATATTTTTGAAATGTTTAGATATCCAAAGTTTTGAGCATAGAGAGTCAATTTTTTATTAGTTGACTTCATATTAGTTTGTCGTTTGACTAAAATTTTTTTGCATAGCCTCTATTGTTCGAACTATTGTTACTATTTTTTTTATTGTTATTATTATTTTATATTATTATAAAATACTATAATAATTGTTTTTTCATACGTAACAGACCTGCCACACTGCATTCTTTCTTAAATGTTTACACAACGGTCCTGACAGACTTAAATGTTTACCTAATAGGCCTCACAACATTAAATGTTTACTTAACAGGCCCGTTACAATACATTTTCCTCCAATTTTTTTTATGCAATGTTCTCTGCAGTGAATATGGGCAATATTGTTCTTCAATGACATTACTGGTTCACTGGTTGATGCTTGCTCCTTGCTTGTTCACTGGTTTCTTGTTTGCCTGTTGCTGCAGGTCTTATTGCAGTTTGCACACTTGGGATTTTGCAACCACGACTAGAACTGGCCTTCTGTCGTTCCCCATTGACGGGTGGGTTTCGGTGCCATGTTTAGCTTCCTATTTGTTGTTTGTTGTTTGCTATTTGCAATTTGCAGGTGAGAAATTTCAATACTGGAGATGCCTGAGTCAAAATTCTCTTGCAGAACATCTTTGTATGTGAGGAGAAAATACGATTTCATTTTCTTATATGTCATTGTGGCTACGATGGAGGTGGGTTCTATGTCAAACATTAGTGATCAGGAATGAGATGAAGACAACATTACATTCCTACTTCTCTGGTCGTAGTAGTCACATACAAAGATGGGCTGCAAGAGGATTTTGATCGCTCCTAGTATTGAAAAATACCAACCGTGGAAACTGCAACTTTCTTAATTGTTTACACCGTGGGAGGCCTTGGGACGGTCCTCACATCCTTAAATGTTTACCTAACAAGCCTCACAGCCTGAAATGTTTGCTTAACAATTGTGTTACAATACATTTTCCTCTGATTTTTTGATACAATCTTGTGTGCAGTGAATTTGGCCAATATTGTTCTTCACCAGCATTCCTGGTTGGTTAGTTGATGCTTGCTCCTTGGTTCACTGGATGCTGCTTATTCTTGTTTGATTCAACTTTGCAGAGTAGAGGTCATGCAACTACATTTGGGCCTTTTGGTGCTTGTTCACTGATTTATTATTTGTTGCTTGCTCTTGTTTGCTTCAACTTTGCAAGGTTGGGGTCCTGCATTTGCAGTTGGACCTATTGTTGCAATTTGCAGGCCAGGGACTGTGCTTCTGTCCTTCTCCATTCACCGGTGGGTTTCGGTGCTGCGGTTGCATTCCTGCATTGCTTAACAAGCCCGTTACAATACATTTTTGTCCGATTTTTATTTATTATTATTAAAAAAATTTCTTCTGCAATGTTGTCTACAGTGAATATGGGCAACATTGATCTTTAGCAATGTTACTGGTTCACCGGTTGATGCTTGCTCGTTGCTTGTTGACTGTTTTCTTGTTTGCCTATTGTTGTTGCTCTTGTTTGTCAGTTGCTATTGTTGCAGTTTGCACGCTTGGGATTCTGCAACCGCGATTGGAACTGTGCTTCTGTCATTCCCCATTGACAGGTGGGTTTCATTGCTAGGTTTGCGTTCATATTCATTCTTTGTTGTTTGTTATTTCCAATTTGCAAGTGAAAATTTTTAATGTTGGAGATGCCTGAGTCAAAATCCTCTTCCAAAGCATGTTTGTATGCGAAGAGAAAATTTGATTTCCTTTTTTATATGTCACTGGGTGTTATGGAGGTGTTCCAATTGTGGATGCAGAATGTCAACCGTGCAAACTACAGCTTCCTTAAATGTTTACACAGTGGGAGGCCTTTGCACGGTCCTCACAGTCTTACATGTTTACCTGCCAGGCCTAACAACCTGAAATGTTTGTTTAACATGTGTGTTACAATATATTCCTCCGATTTTTTTATACAATCTTGTCTGCATTAAATTTGGACAATATTGTTCTTCACCAACATTCCTAGTTGACTAGTTGATGCTTGCTCGTTGGTTAGTTGGATGCTTCTTATTGTTGTTTGATTCAACTTTGCAGAGTTGAGGTCCTGTAGCTGTAGTTGAGCCTCTTCATACTTGTTCACTGGTTTCTTCACAAACACATCTCCACTTGAGAAACGCAAATTGGAACATGGTTTTACTGTTGGGCCACCAAAAAATACTATTAAGATAAAATAATATGAAAATTTTTGCAGTAGACATAAACAACATCTCTTTTGACTTGAACCAGAGTTTGTCGAGCTCCAACTATATTTCATAGCTGATAATGTTTTTCCCATAGTTAATGTGTTTCTATGGCTTCATAATTATGATAATAAGTGTTGTTGTGTGAGGGATAAAGTTCTCGTCTCCCTTTCTTTTTCCTCTTCTAAACTTACCCATTTTCCCCTTTTCTTCTTCCCCTCTATTATGCGTTTATGGTTCTTACTTAGTCGCGTTTCTATGCTTGCGGGTTCCCAGGATGGCGAACTAACAAATCCTCATCTCCATATATATCTTTACATCACGAGTCTGACCGACCACCGTTTGTTTTCATACTTAGCCAATTTTATGAATGAGGGTTCGTAGATAGGCGCTATCGAACTCTGGTGCCTTGTGTTTGGGGTATACATCTTACACCCAAAACTTCGATGATCTACAATTTGACCCCGGACTCCTCGAACTCGCAAGCCTGACTCTACCTACGATGACTCTGTCTGACTGACCCACCTTTCCATACTTAGTCGAGTCTTCAAAGTTTCGCGGGTTCACGGACTCCCGGGTTCAGAAAAGTTTAAAATCATTTTTCGCTCCCCTCCATCCCCGCCACCTTCCACCCTTCCCAATGCACATTAATTATGCTTTTACTAGTGAAAACTCACCAGACATGTTCGAAAATATTGGCATTAATAAGTGAAAAGATCGAGGACATCTCCCATTAAAACGCATTAACAGGCGAATATTATGGGATCTGATGATTTTTTTGTATCCATCTTGAATTGGCAAAAATTGTTGGTTATTTTAGTTTTTTAAAGGCATCATCATAGTAATAGTGCAATATTGTACTACCCCACTGTCATCCACAAATGTGCCATCCACAAAGGTCTTGACGTCATTTACCGCTTTAATACTGTGCGTATATTACAAGTTGTCATATTTGAGAATATGCTTGCATATGGAAATGCTAACTCATGTTATTAGTGACTATTCAACACACATATTCAAAAAGATTGGTTCTATACTTAGTCGCATTTTTGTGCTTGCGGGTTCCCGGGGTGGCGAACTGAAAAATCCTCATCTCCATCTATACCTTCACATCAAGAGTCCGACCGATCGTCGTTCGTTTGCATACTTAGCCAATTTTATGAATGCAGGTTCACGGATAGGTGCTATCGAACTCTGGTGCCCCATGTTCGGGCTATACATATTGCACCCAAAACTCCGGTGATCTACAATTCGACCCCAGACTCCTTGAACTCGCAAGCCTACAATGACTCGGTCTATCCAACCCACCTTTCCATACTTAGTCGAGTCTTCAAAGTTTCATGGGTTCACGGACTCCCAGGTTCAGAAAAGTTTAAAATCATTTTTCGCTCCCCTCCATCCCAACCACCTTCCGCCCTTCCCAATGCACATTAATTATGATTTTACTAGTGAAAACTCACCAGACAGGTTCGAAAATATTGGCATTAATAAGCGAAAATCTCGAGGACATCTCCCATTAAAACGCATTAACAGGCAAATATTATGGGATCTGATGATTTTTTTTGTGTCCATCTTGAATTGGCAAAAATTGTTGGTTATTTTAGTTTTTTTAAGGCATCATCATAGTAATAGTGCAATATTGTACTACCCCACTGTCATCCACAAAGGTCTTGACGTCATGTTCGTCTTTAATACTGTGCATATATTACATGTTGTCATGTTTGAGAATATGCTTTCATTTGGAAATGTTAACTCATGTTATTAGTGACTATTCAACACACATATTCAAAAAGATTGGCATTAATAAGTGAAAAGATCGAGGACATATTCCATTAAAACGAATTAAACCAAGATTACGGAAGATTATACTATCATCCTCCAGCGTTCATTTTAAATACTTATTCCCATTTCTCTCTATCATCGAAAACTTGGGCTTTAAGGTGCCTTCGTTGTAATGTTCCTGGTCATCTACATGTGAGACAACTTAGAGATGACATTCAGGCCCAATTAAAAGATGAGGGAATGGTTTTATGTTACCTCAACTTTGAGCGAAAAAATCTGTGTTAGCCAACAGAAACTCAGACACAAAAAAAATTCAAGTATCTTATGATTGGTATTCTCCCTGTATTCGATGCTTTGGTTGGTTGAAAGGCATGCCTAAAGATTTGTATGTTGAAATTCTTTGTTTTGTTACTGGAAATTGGAAAGGACTTTCAAGTCACCTGCAAAATTCCCTTTTGTTGAAGTATATAGCTTCTTCCAACAACACAGATTTGGCAAATGTATCAAATCTTGCAGATCACACAAGAATTTATCTTTCGTCAGAGGAGTCGCACATATCGTGGCTTGCAAAATGGTATGGAATATTCGGAAATGACGCCAAATATTACTCCATGCGTGAATATACTCAGAAGGAAATTATAAATCTGGATCATCACGAATGTGAGAAACTGTATGGGTGGTTGAATCAACATCCTAAAATTAGAGAAGTTTCTATTTCAAGGTTTGTTGAGCGACTTCTAGGTGTGGTAGAAGACTTGATAGAAAGTCAGATTCTTTGTCAAAGTTTGTTCACCGACCTCTGGATGTAGTAACAGACTCCACATACAATCAAATTTCTATCGGTACTGCACATTTTTTTCACTATTCCTATGCATATGATTGCATGTAGGTCTAAGAGCTTGTCGCTCTTTGCAAGAATATTCTCCTCATAGTTGAAGGTGGGTGTATAACCAGGGAACGAGGCTCTCAAAAGTTTTTGATACCTGCATCGACATGTAACTGGGAAACTTTAATGGGACGGAATTATGGATTATGGACTTTGCAACACTTTATGAAGATTACTTTATACTACCACCTTCTGCAAGAAGTTTGACATGTTCAGGTAATGATTTGGTTTCTGAAAATCACCTTTTACTACCACCTTCATGTAATCATTTTGTTTCATTCTTTAGAAGAGACCTTGACGTAGTAGGATATTCCAGAGATGCTTCCATTGAATATTAATCTTCCTTTTGTTTCCCTTTGATTAAGGAGAATGCATTTTTTTTGTTGTAGTAGATCCGATATTTGAAAAAAAAAGGAAATTGCTCGATGCTTGAAGTATTGCCTTTTCTGGATCAAGCAAATCGCCATGGCTTCACCGCAAGCGCCTCTCGAGTTGTTCATTAGGATCATAGATCGATAAGGACAGAGTGCCTTCCTGTTCATAGAGTGCTTCCATCACCAGCTTGCGTTTGCACAACTGTTTTTATTGCTACCTTCTTTCTTTGTCCTGGTGGTGGATCCTTCTATCCCAACCAACATGATGGAAATAAACTAGCTCTAGGGAATTTGATCACTTCCGAGAATCTGAGTTGACTATATATTAATTTCGGTTAACTTAAAAAGGCTTATGTGTGCAACCTAATGTTAGACATAGAAAATACAATTTCTTATATCTCAAAATATAAAACAATGTATTTTTTTAAGACACGGTTGTTTGAAAAGTTTCAGGCGTTGTTTGGGATTCATGTCCTTCAAGGATGTTAATTAATCACACAATTAATATTGCTTGTGCTAATGCAATCAAGTCGTCGTCCACTATGGAAATCGCATTAACACTACAATGTCAGATAATAGATGTCTGACATGTACCTAATGTCAAGGTCATCATCGCACAAGACACCCAACCTCCAAATATTTATGGACTCACAGCAAGCAATTGTTGTGACAAAGCAACACTAAAGTTGATGCTCTTTGCAGGTCTGACAATCCTGCTATCTAAGTGCTATAACAATAATAAGCCTGCTTGTTCACCTCATTACTGCCCTACAGTCAATGGCACTGTTCCCATTGCCACCGCCAGTGTCAATGTCTGAAGCCAAAGCTATCTGGAGCCTAGAGTCACCACCAGTGTGGATGCCTGAAGCTGAAACTACCTGGAGCCCGGGATCACAACTTGTTACACTTGACATTAGTATCAGTAGTGATCGAAAGTTGATTGTATGTCGAGTTTGTTACTACATATAGAGGTCGCTCAACAATCTTTGACATAGACGTTGGTTGTCTGTCAAGTCTGTTACAACTTTGTCATAAAAGGTTCTGTAATTTTAGAATGTTGATTCAAAAACGCATATAGTTTCTCACCTTCGTGAGGATCCAAATTTATAATTTCCTTCTGAGTATATTCAGGCATGGAGTAAGATTTGGCGTCACTTCCGAATATTCCAGACCATTTTGTGATCCACGATGTCTGCCACCCCTGTGACGAAAGATATATTTTGATGTGATCTGCAACATTTGATACACTTGCCAGATCTGTGTTGTTGGAAGAAGCTATATACTTCAACAAAGGTGCATTTTGCAGGTGACTTGAATGTCCCTTCCAATTTACAACAATAAAACAAATAAATTCAACATACAAATCTTCAGGCATGCCTTTCAACCAAACAGATGATCGAACACAGGGAGAATAGCAGTCACAACATACTTGAATTTTTTTTGTCTCAGCTTTTGTTGGCTAACAACATTTTCCCCCACAAAGTTGATGTCACATATAACCACTCCCTCGTCTTTGAATTGGGCCTGAATCACATCTCTAAGTTGTCTTAGATGTCGATGACTAGGAACATTACAAAGAAGGCACCTTAAACCAGAGTTTTCAATGATAGACGGAAATTACCACTTAGCAAAGTATGGAATGTTGAATAAAGAGCTAATGCAGGCAGGCCATATCTATAAGAGACAAGTTATTCAAGAAGCTGGGATAGATCTAGCTAGCAACACCAATGAAGTCCAAGACCCGAAATAGATATTCAACTCGTTGTTTTTTACCAGGCAAGCATTTGATGATCAAGTTGAAATCTATAAAAGACTGTCTACAGGCTTGATTATTGTACATATTTTCTTTTTTTATCTGCGGCAACCCCAATCGCAGTCATTATGACAAACGTATTTAAATTTTAGAGAATATCTGTTGAACTATTTCAAGACAACTATTTCGGGAAATAATCTCAGTTGTATTTTGTCACCCAGTTTATTTGAATATAGAATATTTGAGGTTTTTGTATGGTGTTTTCCAATGTCTGATATTGTTTTGTATTTTATTTGTATTTTTTTTTTTTTGTGGTTAAACATGCACGACAAGCTTTTTTTTTTGCTGCCCAACACTTAGATTTAAATAAAAGCTACTCTATTCACTCCTTATGTTAGCGTCATAAGTCACTCCTGGATTGCAACAGGAGCAGAGCCTGACGCCCATCAGTTTATGTCACGATTTGTTTATAAAAAAGGGGTGATCGAATGGAGGTTAACTCAAAACAATATTGTTCTAACCCCAAAACTAGGCCAGGCATGCATGCGCAAGTGAGGTCTTAGATAAACTTCAGACAGTGAGTTGTAGTAAGGGTGAATAGGGGGAAGACTTGTATAAGAGAGATGCAAAGGTCTGTCGTAAACATCAGGTTTCTAACAGACTGTAGGAGAAAACATCTAAACGCAAGATCTTCTTACATTCAAACGCAGAAAACCGGAGAATACAACAATGCAACAATAAATCCTTTATCGTAACATAATTGCGATAATTCATGTGAATCAGTCAATCATGAACTCCCTCGGTATGAGATGAAAACTAGATGGGGGTAGGAAAACTGTCTATCATTAAACAAGAAATCTTACATATAGATGCATAACCAGAGGACTAGAGTGTCTATTAAAACTTTACAATCGAGAGCTTCTCTCTAACATCGATGATTACAAAAAATGGCGAAAACGCCTTCATATACTCCAACAAAAACCCTAGCAGAGGCATCCTAGACTTTCAAGATGGGGCGTCTCTTCAATCAAATCCGACCTGCACTCCTCCGTCATACGCCACCTTAACTTTTCCTGGATCACGATATGGGGTAGCTGAGCCCTTAAATGTTGAATTAGCATGCACAAGCTTCCCTGGTGAGTCGAGGACTAGTCATGGCTTCTGTGGAAAGAACCAGTACAGAGGACCATCTCAGGCAGACATCCCATCGGGACATCCATACCTTGCAATTAACGAGTGAGGTGAGGTTTCAACCACCCTCTCTCTTCTTCATTTACTCCGAGAAGGTATCAAGGTTGAGATCAAGTTGAACTGGCACCTGGAAAACATGGTGATCCCTTCTGCAGCTATACCTAGTGCTTCGACCCTTTGCGTAGCTCTTTCTATCGCCTCCAAGCGACTACAGGCTGTGACCTTGTGCCTATCTTCAAAGGTGCTTTCAACGTTTTGGGGTTCATGGATAGAAAGGAGCAGATCCTTTCTCTTCAAAGTCACGATGGGCGAAATGCCGAGAGGGCCTAATGGGCACCACGAGTCCTTCTCTGATCTAATGGTCCTGAATAATTCGGTAATACTGTGGGCCCAGGTCTGGGGCATCTTCGACGCTTCACGTCTCGGGGAGATGAAAGAGCTGCTCCTTGTGCTTCGAAGTCGCGATGGGCGAAAAGGCAGAGAGCCTAATCGCGCACCACGTGTCCCTCCGGGATGAATGACTAAGATCGCTCTCGACGCTTCAGAACCCGTCTTGCCCAATGATAAACGTTAGCGCCCCTTCTCTAGGCATGTTCCTTTGTGACCAGGTGCCAAAATGATGGGCCTGACTCTGGGCGCTTTCGGCGCTTCGGGGTTTGGGGTTTTGAGATGTGAGATGACGAGGGACCTTTACCCTTCAAACTCTCAAATGTTGATATGCCGACGTGACTAGATATTGTGTCATGCGTCACTGGATCAGACGACCCAGATTTTGTCTTGAAATATAGGTTCTTTCTCTGGCACTATATCTCGGGTAACTTGGTAGCCCCGAAATCTCGGTGACCATCGATCATCTTTATAGATGGATCTCGGCCGCTGACAACAAAACTTCGCCCGCTCACTTGACTTGTAACCTGAAATGAGATCCTTCCATGCTACGCTTGGGCGCTTCTCGTGCACCCTGCAGACCTGGGTACTTTTGTGCCCAAGACAAAAATTGTTGCTAACATTAGGCTCCATGGGGGATAGAGTCATCCCTGTGATGCTCTAAGAACTCATTTTGCAGCTTCAGTGCCTTCTGTTGGGCTATGGAGTCATTTACTAAGCCGAAAAATAAAAATGAAAATAAACAAGGAATCAAAAGGACAATATTTACAAACAAAGGAGCCATTTAAGGCTCAAACAAAACATTTCTTCAGAAAATGCCCATTTACTGGGCTATTGAAAACCTCTTCACCCTCCAAATCCTGCAACCTGTACGTGTTGTTTGCGAAAACCTCGAAGATTTTGAAAGGCCCGATCCATAGGGCATCAAACTTGTTGTGTTTTCCCTTATCCTGCATGGGTGCATCCCACTTAAGCACCAAATCCCCAATCTCAAACTCTTTCTTCTTGACTTTCTTTTCAAAAGCCAGTTTGACCTTCTGCTGATGGTTCTGAATTCTGTCCATTTCCTGCTCTCTGGTCTGCTGGACTTCCACCAGTTGATGAACTCTTCTGATCATGTCATTAGGCTCTTCTTGATGATCCTGAAAGAACTTTGCTATAGGAATGGCTAGCTAAGAAGGGAAAACAAATTCTGCTCCATAAACTAATTGGAAAGGGGAGATGCCTATAGATCTCTTTGTGGGCACTCAATCGTCCCATAGAGTGAATTTCAACTTTGAATCCCAGGCCTTTTTTTGTCCTCCAATAGTCTTTTGATGATCCTTATCAGGCTTTTGTTGGAGGATTCTGCTAAACCATTGCCCCGCGGATAGTATGGGGTGGAGTGAATCATCTTGATCCCAAACTGCTCACAGAACTTGACTAATGGCTCAACCTTGAATGAGGTTGTGTTATCAGATAATAATATTTCTTTGGCAGTCGAATCTTGTGATGAGGTCTTCCAGGAATCCAATAATTACCTTGTGGGAAGCACTCCTGGTGGGGATAGCTTCGATCCACTTAGTAAAGAAATATGTGGCAGTCAGGATCCATCTGTGCTACCCACTGGAATTAGGGTGGATTTCTCCAATAAAATCTAGGCCCCATTGCCGGAAAGGTCCCGAAACAACTACAGGCTTTAAAGGCAGAGATTTGAGTTGTTGCTTTTCTGAAAATCTTTGGCATGGGATGCAGGCTCTAACTTCTCTACAGACATCAGTGAACAAGGTGGGCCAGTAGTACCCAGCTCTGAAAATTTTGTGAGCTATGGTCTTCTAGAAATGGTGCCCTTCGCATATGCCGCTGTGAAATTCAACCATGATCCTGTCGGCCTCTCGTGGATTCATGCATTTTAAAAGCACCCCCAGGGGGTCTTTCCAGTATAAAATTTCATCGACAAGGTAGTATCTGACTGCTTTGAGCTTCAGAGCTCTTGCCTTGTTTCTTTGCAGGCCATCTGGAGGCCACAACTCCTGCAGAAAATATATGACATCCTTATACCAAGGACATCAGACAACTTTTCTGTTTGAGGGTCTACATCAGACAACTGATTCTGCTGATTTTCTAAACATGCATTGGTGAAATCTACCCCCAAGGCTTTGCAATTTGCTTCAGCCAACAGCTTGGCTAAGCCTTGACCTTTGATCAATTTGGTAGGCCTTATTTCCAAGAAAAACTTCAGGATCTTGGCTATCCACTTACTCCTCCTCCCGTCTATGTCGGGCTGTACAAGGATGTCCTTCACAGAGGTCGAAGGAACGTATGCAGTTACCTTTGAGTGTAGGACATAGACTCTGAAAGTTGTGAGAGCTTTCACTAAGGCATAGGCCTATTTCTCCATGATTTCATACCTAATTTCTGCATCTCTTAATGCCTTGTTGAAGAACGCAATGGGTTTCTCTTGCCCTTCCTCATTTTCCTGCAACAAGACCACTGGTACTGTATCAAAATAAGCAAAAGATAAAATTAGGAAATCTTTGGAATAGTCAGGACTGATTATCACAGGTGCCTCAGTCAATGCCCTTTTTATTTGGACAAAAGATTCCCTGGTTTTAGCAGTCCATTTCACTTCATTTCCCTTCCTGAGCATGGTTGTGATGTGTTTCACCAGCTCCGCAAAATTTGAGACGAATCTCCTTAGAAAATTAATCTTCCCCAAAAAGGCATGAACTTCCTTCTTAGATCTGGGAAGTGACAGGGTCTAAATTGCCTCTACCCTGCTGGCATCAATTCCTACTCCCTTTGTTGATACTATATAGCCCAGCAGCTTCCCCTCCTCCATAGCAAACAAATATTTCTTGGGGTTTAAGGATAGGCCAAACCTCCGACACTTCAAAAAAACTTTTTTCAAATGACAGCGGTGCTCTTTGTCAGACCTGGAGAAGACTGTTATGTCATCCAGATAGATCACCACAAACTTATCTTTCTCCCCAATGAAGGCTATGTCCATGGCTCGCTAAAATGTTGCTCCTGCATTCATCATTCTGAAAGGCATTTTGGCGTACATGAATGTGCCCCAAGGAGTGGTGAAGGTTGTTTTCTCTCTGTCCTCGGGCATGACTGATATCTTATTATACCGGAAAAACCATCAATCATGGATATCCTAGATGCACCAATTACCCTCTGTAGTATTCGCTCCATGTTGGGCAAGGGGTAGTTGTCTTTCTTTGAGCTCTTGTTCAGGTTCCTGAAATCAACACAGAGCTTGATTTCTCCACTTTTTTTTCTCACCAGGACCAAATTGGCCACCCATTTGGAATATCTCAAAGGGACAATGATTTGGGCATCTAATAATTTCTTCACTTCTCTCTCCATGATGGGCAACAACATGGGATTTATCTGTCTCGGCTTCTGCCTGAATGGCTTAGCCTCTTCTTTCAGTGGGATCTTGTGCTCGATGATAGATGTGTCATAAGTCTTGAGGTCTTCATAGGCCCATGCAAACACATCAACGAATTCCTTTAATAACTCAGTATATTCCGCCCTCTGTTCATTGGTCAGGTTGCATGATAATTTGACAAACTTAGGCTCCTCCTGCATGCCAATGTTACACTCAGCTATGTCGGCGTCTTCATTTGAAACCTTACCCTTTACTGCCACATCATTCCCATCGAACAATCTTTCCAAAGGGACTAGTCCCCTCAGAATGTGATTGCTAGGTAGCTGAATAATCTGATGATTAGCAATTTCATTTAAAAACACCTTAGGGTGAGGGTCACCTTCCAGGTCAGGATCCTGATCAATGTGTAACGTAGAAAATTCATCAATAGATTGGAGAAATTTTTCGATTTCCAGATCATCTTCGAATACCTTCCAATTCTTGACATTGTCCGGTACAGAGGGCCTATATTTTATTTCAACATCATACTTGACCATAGGTGGCAGAGGAACTTTGAGCAAACTAGATGAGATAGCTAAAGAATCGGCTGAAGTATTTTCCCCCCTCGGAATGAAAGAAATGTTAAAAGCCAAGAAGAAATTATCAATTAGGTCCCATACCTCATTTCTGTAATTTCTGAGCCGGGGATTATTAGCACGATAAGCATTTCTAACTTGCTAGATAATCAACTCAGCATCTCCAAATATTGCTATCTCTTTAATTCCCATTTCTTTTGTAGCCCTCATACCCAGAACAAGAGCTTCATACTCTGCCACATTGTTGGTGGTTTCAAATTCCATCTTGTATGACAGGGATATGGTCTCTTGAGAAGGTGACATGAAAACTACTCCGGCGCCAGCGCCTTCGCTAGAAGAAGCTCCGTCGAAAAACATCTCCCGAACAGAGATGGTTGGAGGGGGAATCAGATAATTAAGACTGGGTTGCTTTCTGACTTGGAAAGGTTCTTCAGGAGCATCAGTGAGCTGCAATAAACTAGACCCCAAATCGGTGTCAAGTGCAAAGATGGGGTGATTGGTGGGGTTTGCTTCGTCACTAACAATGTAGGCCAGCTGAGCTTCCCTATATAACCTCCTTTGTTCCCCTCCGAAGACTAGAATGGTGGCATATGTGAGATCCATCTGTAATGTTCCTCCAAGCTTTTTAATCGAAGATCTTGACAACAACATGCCGAATTTGGGGGGGACATCAGCTACCACAATATCCATGACCTCACTCTTCATGGGCAGTTGAAACAAAGAAACCACCAGGTCTTTGATGACTCCGAGACACTTGTTGATGGGCGAAATTGACCGTCCGTCAACTGGGAGAGTGGAACCGGTCCAGGGTTGTCTAATAACCCAAGTCGTTTGGGATGAACCACCCTGACGGGTTTAGCGGCTCCGTTAGCCGATCTAAGTCCTAAGAAAACAAAAAGAAAACTAATCTAAAACAACTAATCTAACTAAAAATAACAATTGAAACAAACTAATAAACTAATCTAACTAAAATTAACTATTAAAACAAACTAAACAAATCTAACTATCCTATATATACAATCTACTAACTAATACTATACTAACTCTAAGAAATTAAATATCTAACTGCTAACAGAAATAAATCTTATTCACAAAATGTACAATATTAACAATTTACAGATTTGAATGAAAACCCGAAAAAACTCATTTGCATTCCGTCCTAAGACAGTGAGAGCTATTGTTTTTTTTTATAATTTTATGAAAAGAAATAAAACAAAAACTAACTAAACTAAACAACTAAAATACTAACTCTAACTTCAAATCTAAACTAATATATTTATCTAACTAAACTACTTAAATTATACTAACAAACTAACTATTAAATAAATCACAAACTGACCTGGAGAAACGCTCCAGGTTTATCCTGTATGAAATGATTGTCTTAGTTGATCGGAGGGAGAAAACCCGCACTGAATTATCCAGGCACTCCTTGTAAACAGAAAGATGCAGTGCTCTTCAAATATGAATACAGGACAAACAAGACATAAAAAAATTTCAACAATCTTATGATTTATAAATCTTCACAGTTAGATAAATCTGTATGCAAAGATCTATACTAAATGACTCAATTAACGAAGAAGAGAAATCTGTGATTCATTAACTGAAACAAAGTAATTGTTGTACTTTTTTAAATAATGAAAGAGATCAGATATGGATAAAACATCAATTAAATCATATCATCCTGCAATAGATTATGATAGCCAAAGTAGTCTATAATCAATTGCAAACGACATGCATAAACTTGAAACAAAAGATTGATATATTGAAAGCAAAAGGTGTAGCAAGACATCAACTCTTGTCTCAATTTGTATTAGAAATCCATAGCCTGGTTCTCCCACAAGTGAGGATGCCCCTTATTACAAAAAATAATGAGTATTTAAAGACCTCCCACATAGTAAAACATCCCTATGGAAGTTATCAAAACTGTTTACATAAATCTGGGAAAATATCCCAAGTCTGACTAAACTAGAAACCTAAAATAAAACTGTATCACACAAATATCTCCTAGACTGCCATAGCATGCCCAATACAATTCGGATGTACCTGAAAGAGGTAAAAAAAAAACAAGTTAGGAAGATATTTTGCTGATGAAATTGATGAAAATCTAATTCTAAAGACTAGCTACAGAATCTTGCGATTCTGTAGCTGGTCTAAATCAAACACAGAATCGTATCAAAAATCAATTCAAATCTTAGAAAATACATTCAAACTATTAAAAGATATTTGATTTCTAAAAGCCTCATTCAAATCGACACTTGTATGCAAATTGAACAAACTAAATCAAATGATGACAGAGATAGATACACTCTATTTTGACCAATTCGGGTAAACAACATCGTATTGAATAACCGACAGCAGTGAAATTGATTCATGGACGAATTGAAATCAATACAAAAATTGCTTCATCTACCCACAGATCACTTCGAATCCAAACTGAATCAACCGGATCATTTTCAAAATTGATCGCACCATATTTAACATAAACAAACAATCCATGCCATTAGCGAATCAAATCAAAACTGGTATGTAACTATCACAAATGAAATAATCGTGGAATTAATTGGTTGATAACAGGATCTGTAGGACTTCGTTTAGTCGTTCGTTATCACCAATTGGGGGCAAACACAATCAATTTACAGTCCACGAAATCATTACTTGAATTCATTTCAAAATGAACTATTAACCGAATTTTCTCATACAAATTCGACAGAGGTAACATAGGTTGATATGAGTTAACAAACTCGTTTTGAAAATTAAAATCAACAGAGCAGCATCAAGTCTATTTTTGATACACATCCAACTCATAAAACAATCATGCTAACTCAAAATACGCAACAATCCAATCAAAACAAGAGCGAATCGAACAGTTGGAGTTTGACATAGTCGCTGTGAATCAAAACTGTTCCATGATTTTGGCGAATATATCTTTTGCACAGGCTAAAAGAGAATATTGTTTCCATACAAAACAGAGTCGTTCTTTCCAAATCGGAGTCGAACAGAGTTGTATTCCTGATTTAGAAGATTACATCTCATAGCATATTAAAAGATCATAACAATCAAACTCACGAAATCATTCCAAAATCACAGCATAAAATCTGAGCCAATATAATCCAACCATAACGAAATCATACCAAATCAAACATGGTCGTGCTCTAATTTTAGCATGAAAATCTCATGTACAGGTTAGATACAAACAAAATCCAAGCAAAATCACACTTCATTGATCTAACAAAACTTTCCTAAACGAATTACACCCAGTCAAAACCAATCAATTGCTAAACTGGGTGTGACCAAATCGTGTAACAAAAGCATAACCATATTCGACTTTATAACCGTTTCAATAATGAAACCATGTCAAAGTCATTTCGAATAATAAACAGACTTATCAAAACTCAGAAACCAATTCACTATATTAATCCAAGCAATTGATAAAACAAAAATGATATCGAAATTCATACCTGGATGATGAGCAGACAAGTTGGTCATAACATTTTGGAATTGACGACGGCTGTAGCTGATTTGACATTCCTAAAAACGATGGAACTAGTGGTTTTCTGCTTCTTATCATTAGCTCGAAGCTTGTCCCTTTCACTAGTCAACACTGTAACTTGGTTTTCCAACGCTTTGATTTTTGATTGAAGTAAGGGAACGTCTGTATAGTATCGTTCCAACCACACATTACACTGGTTGCATGACGACTGCCCGACAGTCGAGGGTTTGGGAGAATCACCGAGGGTTTCGTTAGGTAACTTGATCTCTGGATAACTGGGATTGTTCCTTAGACATAGGGGGAAATTAGAAACGAAATCATAGGGTGGCTCAGAGCACAAACCTTGGGAGTAAGGGTACTCACTAGCTAGGAAGCGTTCGATGTCAGAGTCCGAGTCTTCACTGAGGACTATGGGCTTCTGTTCAGCACTAGGTTTAGGTTTATTCCTAGCCAGTCTCGAGATAAGTCGGGCATTCTTTTTACCTTTGCTATCGACAGTAGGGTTTCCCTTGATCTTTTTGCTCACAGGCTTTTTAACAGCCTCTGTCTTGTCTATTGCGATGTCGGGTAGATTGATATCAGGGTTGGCCGAGGGTTTAGGAGAGGGTAGAAGGGCATGGAAAGGCACAGGTGGCCCGACCTTAGTCACACTAACCATGGGCTTGTCAAGTTGGACAGGCTGTGTATCAGCAAAACCATTCCGAGAGATAAAAGCTTGCCAACTATCACCGTGGAGATTTAAGTGATGAACAACGATGAGTCTGATTAGGCCATGGTGGAACAAGCTACTATCGACCTTTTCTCTTTTAAACCTCTTAGCCATTTTATAAAGACTTCGCTGGAAATAAAAAGGCATATTCAATGGATAACCCATAAAATTCATTAACAGTCGAAGGTGATAAAGAATAACTAGTCCATATCGACCCTCATAGGTCACGAATTGTTTAACCACCATCAAAAGATCATGCCATCTTGGTTTAAGCGTGGAAATCGACATACCTCTATCACAGGATGTAACCTTTCATGAGACGAACAACAAAGGCCATGGCACCTCCTCCACTTTAGATTTTTTAAACCATCGTTGGCCTGTGGATGGTAACCCTGTGGCAGAGCTAATGAACTCCTCATTCAGCTCAAGCTGAATGTCGCCTACTTTGGCCCTACACCCATCAAAAGTCAGGGTGAACTGTTGTGCAACAAATAGATTAAAACCCTCAAACCGTTGTACAAACGTGAGCCAACCACACCTCCTCTAAGTCTTTCCGGGCGTTATCGAACAGTAGCAAGGCTTGACTACCGTTCGGCTCAATTCGCACCACTGGTGACATAAACAGGGTTCACGGTAAGCGATGTGAATGAGCTAGGGTTTGAACGCAACACATAGGGGCAGAACACTCGAAGGATTACTGATGCTAGTAGAGGTGAAATAGTGATAAGGGGAGGCATTAATGACATCGTGTGAAGGTGGTGGAGCTATTTGTTGGCCATGCAGAATAGTCATTACCAATGGTACAACCGCTGGCGCTTTCAACTATACAACGCATAAGTGTTACAACTATGCCATTTCAATCAATCAAAACCTTTTGTTAGTGGATAAACCATTCACGCAAGCAATAGTTATAGTCTCAAAACCAAACAAATAAATCGAAATCAATGCCAATGTTTTGACTATGTGACATGCGTTGTATAGAACGATTCATACCAAGAATTTAACCAATGTGCCAATGCGTTTTATGTATACCAATGTGCCAAGTGGATTGATCAAATAACATGTAAAGACAATCCCCAATGTATCACAAACTCAATGAAACAAAATCACACAATCAATCCAAGAATGTCAAATGAGTACAGATCAAAAGGTCTTGCCAACTGTATAATGATAAGTAAAATGTAAGCGCAATAGGCATATAGACAAGAATGATAATGACAATTCAATAATGATTTTAATGTGACTTCGAAAGACCAAGTTTTCATGCTTACAGTCGTGAAAACAAAAATGAAGGCAAGCGTGCAAATATCGCAAAAATAAAAGTGTCGTTTATTTGAGAATTGCGACGAAAAATTAAGGTTTGCAAAACACTGGTGTAGGCAGCTTATAAGACAGTGGAAAAATGTGAATTGGTTGCCAACAACACTGCACTCTCCTTGAATCGAAAGAGTACAAATCATGATAAGTCTTTGTCACTTCCAATCCCAATTCTTCCATTACTATTTTGGGCATAAGGTTATGGGAAGCCCCTGAATCCATGAGGCAGTTATGCAGCACTTTATCATGTATGTTCAGGGATGTGTAGAAAGGAGGGGATAAATCATCTCTATCTTCTACCATGGGACCTAGGACAACTGCTGGCTTTTCATCTTGGAGATTTATTGATTCCGTGGAAGGCTGGGGGGGCTCAGATTGTAGCAGCTTGGAGAGGGGCCTTTTGAAATCTTCGTTTTTAACTAGTTCAGATAGGGGTACAGGAATTCTAATCTTTTGAATCTCATGCTCAAACTAAAGGAGGAAAGAGACTTGGGATCTTCCCTTACCTCAGAGACAGGTTCCTTGGCTGCTGGTGAAACATTCTGAGTTTTCTTTTCTTTAGTAGTGGTTGCTGCAGCTTTAGTAGGCCTTTCCGCTACAAGGGGTTGATCCTGGCTATCAAAATTCCCTTCTTTCTTTTTTGACCTGAGATTATATCTGTTAGGAGTGTTGCTGGATTTTTCCCCTCTACTCAACTCATTGATTTGAGTGTTGATAAGGGATTCTTCATATGCATATTGAGTCAAATGAGGAAACGGGAAAGTGTCCTCGATGCAGTGGATCTCAATGTTGAGTTCATCCACCTCTTCCCCTTCCTCATGAGAAACTAGGTTGTTCTGGAGAGGGGATTGAATCCTCTGATCATCCCTATCTCTGCTCCTTTGTTCCCTTGGGAAAGCCTATGGCACATTGTTATTAGGCTTCCTGAAACCTCTGTTATCTGTATTTTGGGGATTTATATACATGGGCTTCCCTTCTAATTCCCATCTTTCCATCCTATTAGAAAGTGATTTTAGTACTCTAGTTATCTCATCTGTCTGAAGGGGCAGGGGAGACGGATTGGATGGGGAGGCTTTAGGCCTCTTTCTAGATATGTTTCTATCAACAGTGTTCTTGAGTCGGTCAACAACCAGTATATTAGATTCTACCTCCACGGTTGCATCCTGCATGTGGGCCAGAGTAGTGGCTCTTCTTTCCCTCAACAAGAAGCAAAAATCGGGATCAAAGGCACTAGCATAAGTGATCTTTGCAGAGGCTTCGGAGGGTTTTATCTCAGCAGGGATTTTATTGTACATTTTATTGAATCTCTTGGAGAAGTCAGAGATAGACTCCCCTTCTTTTTTCTTCAAAGACCCAAACTCCGTCATGTAATACATGAAGTCTTTTTTATCTCCCCACTGTCTCAAAAAGGCACTATCCAAAGCTTCGATCCCATCAATAGATCAAGGAGGCAGGGCCTTAAACCATTTTCTAGCCTCACCTTGAAGACTATGGACAAAAATCCTCATCCATACGTCTGCATGCATGATAACATTATCATCTGTAAAACTGTAAAAGGCTTCTAGGTGTTCTTCTACAGTTATGTCCCCCTCGCCTGTAAACTTGGGCAACTGCTTGAGGTAACCATCTGTTGGGAGGGAATTGAGAGGCTGAAGTAACACAAGGGGAGCATACCTAGCAGCTATAATAGCCTCCATTTTGGTCATAGGGGGATTTGCTTGTGCCATACGGATATTATGTGGAGGAGAACTCAGAAGAGAAGGAGCTCGAAAAGGGGATACTGTGGATGAGCTTCTAAGTGGAATAGGAAATAATAGGGGATTTAGGGAGAAGGCTAACAGGCTTAAGTTAGGGGATTCTTCTCTTTGTGCAAAAGCGACAACAATAACCAGGGGAGGAGTGATAAAGCTAGGAGTGGGGAAATCTCTTGTGGTCCTGGGTCTACGCCAAGGTACAACTTCAGGGGAGAGGGGAGTTACAAGGATTTCTCCATCCAATCCCAGACCAGGGAGGGAAAACTAAACAGGAACACTCCCGAAATTCAGGAAACGGGAAACTTCAGAAAAAGGTTTGCTAAGAAACCGAGGAGGAGAAAATGGAGTTCCTACAGAAGGAGATGGCAGATTACCTGGTTTGGCGGTGAAAGCTTCTCCTTCAGAGGCCTTTCCTTTCCTGAGAACCATCTCCGGATCAGTTTCAAGTGCAGATAGAGGCAGTTGTGGATGGGACCGCGTGTGTCTGCCTCTGAAAGCCACAATTAACACGACAGGTTCGCCACAGTGGAGTCGTCACAATGGAGTCGCCAGGTGCATAGTAGCAATCTTCACAGGCTCTGATACCTGATGCACCTTCAGAATCAGAGGCTCAATGTCGTTCAATCTTGAGGAAAATTTTCAACTTCGTCCCCGACAATAGTACCAGAGATGTTAGCGTCAGAAGTCACTCCTGGATTGCAGCAGGAGTAGAGCCCGACGCCCATTAGTTTATGTCACGATTTGTTTATAAAAAGGGGTGATCGAATGGAGGTTAACTCAAAACAATATTGTTCTAACTCTGAAACTAGGCCAGGCATGCATGCGCAAGTGAGCTCTTAGATAAACTTCAGACAATGAGTTGTAGTAAGGGTGAATAGGGGGAAGATTTGTATAAGAGAGATACAAAGGTCTATCGTAAACATCAGGTTTCTAACAGACTGTAGGAGAAAACATCTAAACACAAGATCTTCTTACATTCAAATGCAAAAAACCGGAGAATACAAAAATGCAACAATAAATCCTTTATCGTAACATAATTGCGATAATTCATGTGAATAAGTCAATCATGAACTCCCTCGGTATGAGATGAAAACTAGATGGGGGTAGGAAAACTATCTGTCATTAAACAAGAAATCTTACATATAGATGCATAACCAGAGGACTAGAGTGTCTATTAAAACTTTAAAATCGGGAGCTTCGCTCTACCATCGATGATTACAAAAAATGGCAAAAATGCCTTCATATACTCCAAGAAAAACCCCAGCAGAGGCGTCCTAGACTTTCAGGATGGGGCGTTTCTTCAATCAAATCTGACCTGCACTCCTCTGTCATACGCTACCTTAATTTTGCCTTGATCACGCCAAGGGGTAGCTGAGCCCTTATATGTTGAATTAGTGTGTGCAGGCTTCCCTGGTGAGTCAGGGACTTGGCATGGCTTCTATGGAAAGAACCAATACAGAGGACCATCTCAGGCAGACTTCTCGCCAGGACATCCATACCTTGCAATTAACGAGTGAGGTGATGTTTCAACCACCCTCTCTCTTCTTCATTTACTCCGAGAAAGTATCAAGGTTGAGATCAAGTTGAACTAGCACCTGAAAAACATGGTGATCCCTTCTGCAGCTATACCCGGTGCTTCGGCCCTTTGCGCAGCTCTTTCTATCACCTCCAAGTGACTACGGGTTGTGAGCTTGTGCCTATCTTCAAAGGTGTTTTCGGTGTTTCGGGGTTCATGGATAGAAAGGAGCAGATCCTTTCTCTTCAAAGTCACGATGGGCGAAATGCCGAGAGGGCCTAATGGGTGCCACGCGTCCTTCTCTGATTTGATGGTCCTGAACTAATTCGGTAATACTGTGGGCCCGGGTCCAGGGCATCTTCGACGCTTCACGTCTCGGGGAGATGAAAGAGCTGCTCCTTGTGCTTCGAAGTCGCGATGGGCGAAAAGACGGAGAGCCTAATCGCGCACCACGTGTCCCTCCGGGATGAACGGCTAAGATCGCTCTCGGAGCTTCAAGACCCATCTTGCCCAATGATAATATTAGTGCCCCTTCTCCAGGCCTGTTCCTTTGTGACCAGGCACCAAAACCATGGGCCTGACTCTGTGCGCTTTCGACGCTTCAGGGTTCGGGGTTTTGAGATGTGAGATGACGAGGGACATTTACCCTTCAAACTCTCGAATGTCGATATGCCGACGTGACTAGATCTTGCGTCATGCGTCACTGGATCGGACAACCCAGATTTTGTCTTGAAATATAGGTGCTTTCTCTGGCACTATATCTCGGGTAACTTGGTAGCCCCAAAATCCCGGTGACCATCAATCAGCTTTATAGATGGATCTCAGCCGCTGACAACAAAACTTCGCCCGCTTGCTTGACTTGTAACCTGAAATGAGATCCTTCTGTGCTGTGCTTGGGCGCTTCTCGTGTAGCCTGCAGACCTGGGTACTTTTGTGCCCAAGAAAAAAATT
>JZKD02S1701204.1:118249-130465 GCA_000966675.3 Picea glauca | reverse complement strand
CAGAATAAATGGGTTTACAAGTTGAAGGAAGAAGATGGAGGCAGGAAGTGGTACAAGGCTAGACTTGTTGTAAAAGGGTTTTCACAAAAGAAAGGTATATATTTTGATGAAATATTTTCTACTGTTGTTAAAATGACTTCAATTAGGACAATTTTAAGTCTTGTGGCAGTAGAATATTTACATCTTGAACAATTAGATGTAAAAACAACTTTTCTCCATGGATATTTGGAGGAAGAGATTTATATGCAGCAGCCACATGGGTATGAGCTCAAAGGGAAGGAAAATTTGGTATGCAGGTTGAAGAAGAGCTTGTATGTCCTAAAGCAAGCTCCAAGGAAGTGGCATTTGAGGTTTGACAGGTTTATGACATAACAAGGTTATAGAAGATGTCATTTTGATCATTGTGTTTATTTAAAAAAACTAGAAAATGGAAGCTATATTATCTTGCTATTGTATGTAGATGACATGCTTTTTGTAGTGTCTAATATGCAGGGTATAAGTGTTCTCAAGAAGAAATTATCTAATTCATTTGCGATGAAGGATTTGGGTGCTGCAAAGAAAATCCTTGGTATAAGAATAACAAGAGATAGGAAAAATCACAATTTGACATTGTCTCAAGGTGAGTACATAGAGAAGGTGTTGGAGAGGTTTAGAATGCATAATGCAAAACTAGTTAGTACACCTTTGGCCAAACATTTCAAATTAACCAAAGAAATGTGTCCCAACACACAAAAAGAGATAGAATGCATGTCCAGTGTCCCTTATGCATCAACAGTTGGCATCTTGATGTATGCGATGGTTTTCACAAGACCATATATTGCACATGCAGTGGGAGTTGTGAGTAGGTATATGAAGAATCCAGGTAAAGAACATTGGGAGGCAGTAAAGTGTATTCTCAGGTATTTGAAAGGTATTGCTACTCATGTATTATGTTTTGAAGGTTCAAATGTTGTTCTATAGGGATATGCTGATTCAGATATGGCAGGTGATAAAAATAGCAGGAGGAGCACCACAAGGTATGTTTTTACTGTAGGTGGAACAACAGTAAGTTGGATTTTGAAACTACAAAATGTTGTTTCACTTTCAACAACATAGGTAGAGTATGTTGCGGCTACAGAGGCTAGTAAAGATATGATTTGGTTACAAAGGTTTATGGAGGAATTGGGAAAGAAGTGAGAGAATAATATGATCTACTGAGACAACGAGAGTGCCATTCATCTTGCAAAGAAATCAACATTCCATTAGAAGACTAAGAATATACAACAAAGGTACCATTTCATATGATCCATCTTGGAATATGGACATTTGAAGTTAGAAAAGATACACACTAACCAAAATCCTACAAACATGTTAACAAAGGGAGTAACCAGGGAGAAACTGAGTTCCTGCTCATTTTTAGTTGGTCTTCAAGCATGAAGGTGAAGATGAGAAATTTTCTAGGTCCAAGGTCGAGTATAGTCCAATAGGTATAACAACAATGGATTTGTTTCGATTAGTCTCCAAGTGGGAGATTGTTGGTTGTGGAGCCTGATTATCTTCATGTTTCATAGACCTCTGTTTTTAGCCATGGTTATACCCCATGAAGATTGTACACCCCTCCACGTGGGGGGTTGTAGGGGGGGATTCCCCCCCTCTAGGTTCTAGGGGGATCATTCCCCCAGTTAGGGGTTCTGGGGGAAAGCGCCCCCTTGAAGGAAAAATTGTCTTGTAAATGTATATTGTAATTTCATAGTAAATCTGGACCATTCATTATAAGGTTGTAGATCTGATGATAGAATTTATGTCAGGGTTTGTTTTCCCTAGAAGGAAACCCTATTTTATGAGGGAAATGTATTGCGGCTATGCATCATTGCAAATATTGTATTTTGAGACAGGAGACTGTGAGCAAAGAAGAGGAAGTTACAACGGGTGTGTTGTAGGTTGTATCCCTTCATTTGCTAGATAATAAAAAGGAAGGACCTGAAAATTTTTCCTATGGATGTAGCCCACACTGGGTTAACCATGTATATATGTGCCTCTATTGTATTGTGTATCTTCTATTTTTATTTTTGCATTTGTTTTTATTTTATCACTTCACGATCCTATTTTTCTAACAATACCAATAGGGGGAGTTACCCTTTTTTCCCATGATGTCAAAGGAGGATAAAGAGAAAGATCAGAAGCATGAAGACAAACGGAGAATCCCCAAGGGGATTTACCCTTTTCCATTAATGTTAAAGGGGGAGAGAAGCATGACGAGCATTGGTCACAGGGGGAGTATGAGTGTTTCCATCATGCCAAAGGGGGAGATTATTGGATATTTGGATGTCATTTATGTTCTTATATAGTTGGTTGTAATTGATATGAATATATGTGGTTGTCATTGATGTCAATAGATGTGATGGGTGCATTTTAATAAGTCTACAAGAATCCCCAGAAGTGTGGTCATGAAGCCCGAATTTGTTTGAGGAATAAGGAAATGAAGGATAGTGTAAATGTAGGTAACACACTCATAGATGGATAGTCCTCGTCATGCAGTTTCCAACAGTAGGTGGTACGTCATGTAGTTCCTCAATTTTGAGGAGTTATGAGGTCATAAAGTTGGAAGCCCCAAGGAATGGATAAGAAACTCCTAAATAGTTACAAGTCATTAACTCAAGGGTAAAGTGGTTGTAACAAGAAAACATACGTTAACCCTAAAGTCAAGGAAATAAGTCACTTGGAAAATTATAAATACAACAAAAGAAGTCTCTTGTAACATCCCCATTATAATCCCCAGTTTAATTAATGCTTATGTGGATATAATATGTGGCTACGACCAAGTGATGTAATATGAAAATTGTATTTCATTGTTTTCAAAATAAAAATGTGATGCCAACTAATAAGGGGACATGGAAAGGAGATGGGGGCTAAATTAATCCATAAGAGCCTGAGTGTCTAGGATAATGGCCAAGATGGGTCAAAGGGGGAATTACCCATGTATATTAATTTAAACCATTTTTCCTAAACTTTCTTATTGTATAGGAACCTTCCGCTTTTTGATTGAGTGTTCCAAAAGCCAATCATTGAATGCATGTAAGAGGGTGGGTGTGAGTGGTCACATCCCAGGGTTATTGAGCACATTGGGGTTGAGTACAATCAGCTTGGGGAAGAGTGTGAGTCAATAAAGGAAATCCAAAGAGAGGAAATTCTTATGGGTTGGGACATTAGGTCTTAGACATGAAGTTTTTGTGCATGAGAAAAGGAGAAAGAAAGAAAGAGATCTTGGAGATGGTGTAACCATGAAGGGTGAATTCTAGAGAATAACTGGAGCGAATTGGAGAAGGAGAACTGAAGATACAGGTTGTCAGGCCTAAAGAGTGAACTCCTGTGTGATTTTCACTAAAACAACAAGTGTTTGTTGTTGTTTTGTTGATATTTTTCCTAGCAGTAAGTTCCATTGAGTTCCCAACTGAGAGATTCCTAGCTACCTGTGCTAGAGAGACTCTAATAAATGAATGGAAAATTCCTTGGTTTATCCCTGATAAATGGATGGTACATCCCTTGGTCTATCCCTGATAAGTGAATAGTACATCCCTTAGGTTATCCCTGATAAAAGAATGGTCCATTCCTTGGGTAGGGCAGTTCAGGAGGAAGAGAGATATGGTAGAAAAATCGAGATAGCTATAGGATAATATCAGTTGGGTTATGAGTTTTATGAGCTGGGAATGGACTATGAGAGACAACCCCTTTTTGTGGATTACTAGCCTTAGCTCAGGGGTGAATGGATGTTGATATTTGGAACAGTTAGCCTATGGTTGGGTGGAGCGTTCGTCCCAAGCAACTAGTTGCATGATTCTTGTTTAAAGATAAGTGTTTTATCTTGCACTAAGTTATTTACCTGTGTTATTGTTGTGCATGAACCTTGCATAAATGAGAATGAATTCTATGTTGTTGTAATGAGTTTTTTAGTTGCATTTCATGTTGATTATTATCATTCTTTAGATGCATCTATTTTATGATTATAGACAATAGCTAAATTTGTTTTAAATTTGTAGTTGTAAGCTACAGGAAATCGGCTCACAGTAAAATAATTACTTTAGTTAGCATAAGTTTCTTTTTAATTTTTATTATTCATCGTAATGTTCCTCAGTTGGGTTGGGGAACATGAAATTATGGTATCAAAGTTGTAAAGGGAGAGTTTTTATGTGGTGTGACCCCACCATGGTGGTTGGTTATGTTACAAAGTGGTATCAGAGAGATGTTTTCAATGCTGAGCCTGGATGGGATGAGTTAGAAGAATACTAAAGCGAAAAATAATAGAGAATTAATTTCTAGAGTATGTCTGCAACTTGTTTTATTAAATTACTGCAATAAAAATGAGAGAAATTTCATGGGTAATGTGAAGAATTGAGCCTCTTTGGAAAATTCAAACATAACAATAATCGAAAAAATTTGGGTATTTCTTTGTACAATGATTGCAACATGACGTGGAGGCCACATGTAAGCTGACGTGGTAGAAGAAATACATGTACTGCCATGGTGGTAGGTACATGTTGGATGGGATGACAGTTGGTGGGTGATGTGGATCCATGTGGTAGGCCAACTGTTAGTCTCATGAAACTATAGTAATATCTTGGAATTTGTTTAAGTGACAAGTTACCACGAGTTCGCGGTAAGAGATGGAAAAAATGCTTAAGTGTTGAGAATTCTCAGATGGAATTATGAAAGGAATGATACAATATTATGAGTCTACATAGATGGAAAAAAATGGTTAAGTTTTAAGACTTCTCAGACGGACTTATGAAACGAAGGTTACAAGTTTATGAGTCTGTGAGTTCACAAAGGAAAAAGAAGTTAAGTGTTGGTGGTAGGTGTTATCACTCTGTAAAATTTTTCTAGCTGATAGACAAACGACAGAGGTAACTGTTTCAACTGATTTTAGGTTGGATTCTGACCCTTCCAACCAGAGAGGCATCTCTCATGCATATAGCTATTGAAAATACTCAAAATATTTGGCAATGCACACATAGAGGTCAGATTATGTAATACGATAAATTTTAAAAGTGGTAGGAAAAAACTAGAGGGCAGGGCCATTGGGAAATGGGGTCAGTTCCTGAAATCGTAAGAAGATTTATAAGCTATGTATTCTAGATGGCTATGTATTCTAGATGGAACAGAGGAAAAATATGTATGATTTTCAACCAAATAAGTAATATGGGATGGTAGTGGAAGAGAAGGAAAAAACCACTATGACGAGAGGCATCTAATTGGGGACGAATCTCATGGTATAGCTTTAGAAGAAGAAACTTAAAGGATACCTATTGAAAACAGAGCACCAATCCAGGGTGAACCAATAAACACATAAAAAGTATAATCAATACGAGAAAAAGCACCACGAAGGTGAATTTTTTCTTTTTCTTAAAGATTATCGCTAGTAGAAAAACAAATTCATGAATATGAAATACAAGAAAACATACTGAACATCAACACCATGATGAATCTTGGCTATCTAAGAAAACCTTCTCTTCTTATATTAAAATTCATAAGAAATCACAAAGTTTTTCTGCTACAAGGTAGGCCCTTCTCCGACAAGTCGAGCCATTTCTTTTTCTTTTTAACAATATATATAGATAAATTACATATGAGATCCAAAAATGGATCATCTTCTCCAAGATTCCAAAATAGATATCGGATACAGAGGGAGTAACATACCAAAACTAAACTCCTACTTTCTAGGGAACGTTACAAACATAAAAACCGAAATATTTGAAATCTTTACCTTGAATGTTGCTCTACAAAATCACAAGATTCCATGAAATGAACTCGATTTAGCCTGTCATGAATTTTTCATTTTAATTTTTCAATCTCTTCCTTTAATGTGTCAAGCCAACTAGGTTGTTCTTCTTCAATACCTTTAGCTTTTCCAGCTTCAACTTCCTCCTTCCGTCACTTTTTTCTTTTGCTCTCGCCAAGTTTCATGCAGTGTCCATATGATTACCCATTAATGATCAATTCTTTCATAATAGAATTCAACTTGATTTCTTTGCCTGGTACTGGTTCATCTAGAGATTTTGCATGAAATTTTGTTGTCAGGAGTCGCACATCATTCCTTTCTCTCTTTTTACGTGATGGTTCTTCCATGTTGTTCGAATTTCTTGGTTTGTTGAAAATTGTTGGGTCTTTCTTCCAGCTTCCTCTGGTTTTCTAGGGAACATGAGATTAATTCCATTAAATGTACATGAATTGGACGAGTGATTCGATTTGCAGTTATCCTGTTCTGGAATAAACCGTCAATTACCCAAAATAGAGTAATTTCACCTGTGTTTTGAGTAGTAGTCACCATCGAGTACTAATCACGGGCTACTGATGAAATTTCTTACAGAGATAATGGCCTATCATGTTCGACCATTTATTTCCAATGATGAGTCTTAAATCGGTTATTTGGCAGCACTTACTTGGCATTGTGTGGACAAATGGCATCTAAACAAGTGTCTCGAGATGATCTGACTGGCCGTCAAGTTTCCTTTCCACATGTGACCCTTGGATTTGACACATTTAATGACAGTTAACACATGATTTAGGGGCGTGATGGAGTGGTTTTGAGTTCACCCGCTTATGTATCTTTACAGGAAACCACAATTGGAATTTCGGGCCCGCTTAGACATTTTAACCTTTGCGCTAGTTCTCCACCCGAAATGATCCCTGACTGTTGATTTGCGGTGCTTGTGATATGTGGTCCACTGGGTCCCATCAAATCTTCACTTTTGCTAGACTTAGCATCCTTCCGCTAGATATGGCCCCATCCTCCATTTTATCACTTCTCTACACTGGTTTAGCCTCTCGCCAAGTCCCATAACTTGGATTCCATATAAAATTGTTATAGTGATAACATGGGCTCCAACTGGGGATGCTATCCTCCCTGCAAGGTAGCAAAGAATGCATAGACCCTGTGCCTTATCCATCAAGCTGCTCCCAAAACGGGTGTGTACCATGTTTTTAACTATCACCAATGTATGCTGAAAACCAATGTATGCCCACTACTTTCACCTAGAGACTGAACGCTGGACTTACTACTAAAATCTAACTAAACACTTTATTTGAAAATCTAAACTAAAAAATTCTTGATTATCAAGCTTATTCACACCTACCTACCCTAACTGCTGAAATGAGTTTCCAATCAAATGAAATCATAATGCCAATGAAACCATGCAATCATTTTATCTACTGTCTGGTTTCTTCACACATGCTTTCTCCAAATCCTGTTTACTGATAATTTATTCAAGAATTTACATATGAATTGAAATCTCAAATATTAAAAAACATTAGGACTGTTTAATTCCTTCAACAAAACTACAAATGGATCTTCTAAAACATGCACAAAACAACAATATTATTTCACTCTTTCCATTACATTCTTTCTTTCATGTGATTTAACCAGTTGATTTTTACCAAGAAGTTGAAAAATCAGGTGAGACTGTTGGGAATAACAATATTCCAAACTACAAGATAGTGTTGACTGGAATAAACCCCCTGGTAGCATGCAATCCATATTTAATGTTGATGTTGACTAACCACCATCTTCATCTCTAAGCTCATAACTCATCATAAGCTATAAATTACGATTGTTAAAAGTTTCCATATAATACGCCATAGGGTCATGAAACACATGAGAAAACATTTATTTTTGATAAACCAAAACATAAGGACAGGGTTCCTTCACAAGTGTTTGTTATTCTTGCTCTACTTCTTCAGTACTGAGAACATTTTCAGAACCATAATCTTCAAAGGAATTAGATAGAACAATTGTCTCCTTGCTATATTTCAGTATTTTTGATTGAATCATGACATACACTATTTTTTTACTTCCCTGAACTTCTATGTCATTTGTTTGTTCATTTCTTAAAGTCTCCATAGTCGGGGTTTCAAATCCCTCATCCACGTCCAAGCTACTTATAATTTGAACAACCACATCCTTCGCAAGGGGATGAAAACACTTATGAAGTGATTTGTTTTCTTGGAGATCTTGTTGAATGTCCTCATCAAGTTCAGGAGAAGGAAAATGATTTTTTACAACAATTCTTTGATCAAATTTCTATATTTTCTCATGATTTTCTTTTAACCATTCAAAGGAAGAAAAGAATAATGAGAGATAGTTTTCATTTGCAAGTCCACTTCTCTTTTCAGATTCAACATCATGCCTGGAGGGTTTTTGTTTTGAAACATTATTAACATTTTGCTTCAGCAATTTGAAAGAAGCAAAGAAGAATGGCAAGGTTCTTCCACCTGATTCAAAATCTTTTTCACTTTATTTGCTACTGTCATATGCACATTTTCCACTTTCTTTGGATTGCTGAACACACTCACCTTCAACTTCATTTTCGACCAATGGATGCAATTCCTTGTTAATTTTTTCTAGTGAATCATTGTGGTTTTGCATCATCCTACCTTCTTTTCCTTCGGTGATGATCTTAGAATTTTCTTTCAACAATTTAAATGAAGAAAAGCATAAAGGTAAAGAATTTCCTTCAGCTGATTCAATGCGTTTTTCTTTGTAATTGTGATATGTAAGATGATTTCCCTCAACATATTGCTGAAAAGGAACATTTTTTGATAGTGAACAAGCAACTGGTTGTTTCAAGAAGTCAACTTCACAATCATTATTATATTCATCATATATAGGAAAATCAAAGACGTCTGAAATTTCATCTAGCAAGAACAAACTTGGAGCATCAACCTTCTCTTCAATAGACTGATTTTCAAACTGATCTTCTTGACTATTTACAAATAGATATATAAAACAATCAACTCTAGGCTTATCATGGGGTGGATCAAAAACTAACTTAGCACCTCCTTTCTCAATGAGTGGAACAAAATATTTTGAAAAATCCTCAACATTAAAGACTTCAAGAGGAACTATGACATTATCAACCCTATGCTCAAGATTCCAATCAACTGTTTTCTGTTTGAATTCACTTTCATGTTCTTGAGCATCCAACTCCTAATTTTGAATATGTTCACATAATTGGATATTGTTTTGAATCTCTTGAGCATCATTAAATATTTTCTATAAGGACTTAGGTCTTCTTTCCATCAATAGGAAAGACAAATATGGATGAAGATTAGTGACATACTAGAGCATGGAAACAACTTCAGTTGGTTGAATTTCTTTTGGAAAATTGTAATAAATACTAGAAACATTTCTACTGAATGTAGTAATAGCTTCATTTCTCTTCCTCTTTAAGGCATAGAACTCTGTAAGTTGTAAATCCAAAGACTTCTTCTTGCCCCAAAACTTAAAAGAAACATTCTTCAATTCTTCCCATGAGCTAATAGTCTCTGGTTGGAAATGTTTAAACCATTCTTTGGTATCTCCTTTCAATCAAGGATTAGGAGAAGGCCCTTATACAAACATCTTCATGGTCAATATCAAACAAATCTATAAAATGCTCAAACTCTTGAATGCGTTTTTTAGTTATGATGGCATTAGGTTCTCCATCAAACAAAGGTAGGTACTTATAGTGCTTTGGAGGAAAATCATGAAGGATGTGAGGTAATTTTAAGGTTTTGTATCTATGCTGAGTCTTGGAGGGTGTTGGATCAAGTATAAGAGGTGAAGTATCAAACTTGGTTTCATGAGGCTCATCAACTTGGTTATGGTCATCATATGGCTCAGATGGATTTTTTTTATCAAAATCAGTGATACAGTGAGGAGATGTATGTACAAATTTAAGAGGAGGATACACAATTGCAATATTTTCATGATCATCATTTGAATGCAGTAGGTAAAGAAAAATGTGTTTAGCATGTTCAATAAAGGGCAAAAGGTAATTAATAACAAACAATATTATGTCTTGGAAAAAACTCAATTTTAGGTACTTGTTTTCTCCCATGATATCTTTTCATACCTCTGTCAAGGGATCTCATTTTCCAGTGGAGTCTCTAAATCACATTTGAAGCTTGAGTCGAGTTACCAATAAAATCTTCAGGCTACTGAGTCTTTGGGCAGTGGAGTCACCATGAAAATTTTGAATGATAGATTCTTGAAAATGGAGTTGCCAGGTGACTGATGTACAACCTTTTTGTGTCTAAAGACTTTTCACCATCACTACCCAAATCTGAAGTTTATCGTTTATCCCAGGAAAGATTTCACCTTCGCTCCCCGACAATGACGCCAAAATGTTAGCACTCTGTAAAAATTTTCCGGCTGATAGACAAACAATAGAGGTAATTGTTTCAACCAACTTTAGGTTGTATTATGACCCTTCCAAACAGAGAGGGATCTCTCATGCATATAGCTATTGAAAATACTCAAAATATTTGGCAATGCACACACAGAGGTCAGATTCTGTAATAGGATAAATTTTAAAAGTAGTAGGTAAAAACTAGAGGGCAGGGCCAATGGGTAATGGGGTCAATTCCTAAAATCATACGAAGATTTATAGGCTATGTATTCCAGAGAGAATGGAGGAAAAATAGGTATGATGTTCAGCTAAATAAGTAATATGGGATGGTAGTGGAAGAGAAGGAAAAAACCACTATGACGAGAGGCGTCTAACATGGGACGTATATCATGGTATAGCTTTAGAATAAGAAGCTTAAAAGGATGGATACTGAAAACAGAGCACCAATCCAGGGTGAATTCTAAACCAAGAACCAATAAACACATAACAAGTATAATCAATATGAAAAAAAGCATGAGCAAGGTGAATTTTTTCTTTTTCTTAAAGATTATCGCTAGCAGATAAACACATTAATGAATATGAAATACAAGAAAACATATTGAACATCAACACCATGATGAATCTCGACTATCTAAGAAAACATTCTCTTCTTATATTAAAATTCATAAGAAATCACAAAGTTTTTCTGCTACAAGTGCAGGCCCTTCTCCGGCCAGTCAAACCATTCCTTTTTCTTTTTAACAATATATATGGATAAATTACATATGAGACCCAAAAAAGGATCATATTCTGCAAGATTCCAAAATAGATATTGGTTAGAGAGGGAGCAACGTACCAAAACCGAACTTCTACTTTCTAGGGAACGTTACAAATAGAAAAACCAAAATATTTGAGATCTTTACCATGAATTGTTAGAAAAATAGGATCGTAGAGTAATAAAATAAAACAAATGCGGAAATAAAATACAAAAGATACACAATACAATAGAGAAACAGATATACATCGTTCACCCTGTGTGGGCTACATCCACCAAATAAATTTCCAGGTCCTTGCTTTATTATTATCCAGCAATTGAAGGGATACAACCTACAACAAACCTGCTATAACTTCCTCTTATTTCTCTCATAGTCTCCTCTCTCAGAATACAATATTCTCTATCATCCCTAGCCACAATACATTTCCCTCATAAAAGAGGGTTGCCTTTTAGGGAAAAAAACCCTAACATAATTTCTACCATTAGATTTGTGACCTTATAATGAATGGTCCAGATTTACAATTAAATTACAATATACATTTACAAGGCAATTTTTCCTTCGGGGGCCCGCTTGCCTCCAGATCCTGCAGAGGGGGTAATCCCCCTTTGCACTCCCCCGCATGGAAGAGTGTAGATTCTTCTAGGGTGTAAAGTCTTCATGGGGTATAAACATGGATGAAAAAAAAGACCTCTAAATCTGGAAGATAATCAGGCTCCACAACCAAAAATATCCCACTTGGATATTGATCTCAATAGCTCCACCATTGTTGTATCTGCTGGACTATGAACCTTCTTAGACCTGGAAAATTTCTCATCTTCACCTTCATGCTTGAATACCAACTGAAACTGAGTAAGAAATCAATTTCTCCCTGGTTACTCCCTTTGTTAACATGTCTGCAGGATTCTGGCTAGTGTGTATATTTTCCAACTTCAAATGTCCATATTCCAAGACAGATCATATGAAATGGTACCTCAGCTGTATATTCTTAGTATTTGAATGGAAGGCTGATTTATTTGCAAGATGAATGGAACTCTCACTATCACAGTATAACCTACTATTCTCCTACTTCTTTCCCATTTCCTCCATAAACCTCTGTAACCAAATCATTTCTTTACTAGCCCCTGTAGCAACAACATACTCTACTTCTGTTGTTGAAAGTGCAACAACCTTTTGTAGTTTTGAAATCCAACTCACTGTTTTTCCACCTATAGTAAAAGCATACCCTTTGGTTCTCCTCCTGCTATCTTTATCACCTGCCATATCTGAATCAACATATCCTTGTAGAAAAGTGTCTGAACCTCCAAAACATAATGCATGAG
>JZKD02S1701204.1:35335-55189 GCA_000966675.3 Picea glauca | reverse complement strand
TTTTGAAGAAGGTAGAATGCAAGACTCCATTTTGGAAATCTAGAGTTCCAGGACCACATCTTAGATTCCTAACCAACTGCATTGCGGACCTTGATAAACGAATGGTTCATCCATTGGGTTAACCCTGATAAACAAATGGTGCACTCCTTGGGTCAACGAGTTGAGATGAATAAGAGATTGATGGTTGGAGACGCTACTTGAGTTGTTAAATTGCATAATTTTTATTTCCAAGTGTTGTGATGTAAATTTGCATACACACAAACACACACACACACACACACACACACACACACACACACACACACAGAGCACCATGGATGACACACAATTTTAGGGGAGGGGGAATGTAACATCCTCAATATGATCCCCAGTTTAATTAAAGCTTATGTGGATATAATATGTGGCTATGACTAAGTGATATAATATGCAAATTTTATTTCAATGTTGTAATCATAAAAATGTGATTCATGTTGATAATTTGGTTGTCATTGATGTCAACCCTTGAAGAAACCTCGATGGTATCATTTTGATACTTGAAGTTGAATGAGGAATATGGACATGATGGACAGGGTAAATGTAGGAAATACACTCATAGATGGATATTACTCGCTATTCCATTTCTGATGATATGTGGAATTCCATGTAGTTCATCACGGTTAGCGAGATGTGAATTTGAGAAGTTGTAAGCCCCGAAGAGTGGACAAGAAGCCCCTAGTTTGTTATAAGTCTTGGTCAAAGGTTTAAAGTTGTTATATCAAGAAAACCCTAGAAGCCCTAAATTAAGGAGAGGACTTACCTAGCACAAGTATATAAGAACCTCAAGGAGTCATTCATAAACACACTCACACACTTATTCATTACTTATCTTTCTTGTGATCTAGTGATCTTTTGTTGAGGTTGTAGCATCATTTTCTAAGGTAGCAAAGAAGGGTCGACAACAAAATTCTCGGAGTTATGACAAACCCTAAGTTCTGAGGTATACACAAGTTACAGGTCAGTAAGGGAGTGTATGTACGCGAGATATAGTGAAGAAAAGGGCGTACATACGCGGGTTGTAGAAGGGGAAGTTGTGTACATGTGAAAAGATCATGAAAGTTTGAGCAGATGTTGGTACTAGGTCCATAGAGTCTGAAAGGAAGGTTACATCTCAACATATTACTATTTCAGGCCAGCTTCAAAGGTAATTGTATAGTTGTATCCTTGTTTTGATGGTTACTTCTTGTCATGATATGGTGTATGCTTGAGGCATACTTGGTATGGTTAGTTTGGTATTTGGACATGGTATATCTTGGTTGCTTGGATGAGTGAGGATCACTCTTATATATGTTTCAACACATGACATGGCTCTTATGGTTCTTATCTTTGAGTTGATTGTATATGGTTGAGGCATATTCATGTTGTATGGTGGGATATGTATGAGGGAAATGCATTGGTTCTTTGAGATACTCCATTGATGATATGGTATAGATCTGCATATGGTTGATAATATGGTATACGATATAGGTTACACATGGTTGATTCGCTAGTTCATGATTCACTATTCTTTATTGATGTATCTTTGGTTCATGATTGATGCATCATATAATATGTTTGTTGGTATACAGTTGATGCATGGTATGGTAAATGTGTTAGTTGATTGATGAGAAGATACAGGTTGATGAGAGAGTGACAATGATAGAGACATAGTGACAATGATAGAGACAGAGTGAAAATGATAGAGACAGAGTGACAGAGACAAAGTGACATAGACAAAGTGATAGAGATAGTGGCAGTGATAGAGACAGATTTTGTGATAGCTACAATTGGTCTACATTTATATTTTAGGGAGGTTAGACAAGGAAAGTATAGGTGGTTGTATCCACCTTCCGATTGAAGCTAGATAACTCAAAGGGTTGTAGCCTCCTTCTGGTTGGAGCTAGAGAATTTAGGGATTTGTAGCTTCCTTCAGGTTGGAGACTAAGAATAGGGGGTTGGAGCCTCCTTCCAGTTGTAGTTAGAAAATCAAGAAGTTGGTGCTTCCAATGAATGTATTCTTTTGATATATAAGAAAAACATTCCTTGGTTTTCTCCCATTTGGGTTTCCACATAAAATTTGGTGTACTATGCATCTATTATGATGTGATGTTGTTTATGATTATACTATTGATGATATATTGAATGATAATGATAAAATGTTGAATATTGTTGAAGAATATACTTTGGTTAAAAGTACTAAAATTGCTCGTTACTGATTCACCCCCCTCTCAGTAATCCAACAATGATGGAGTTGTTAAATTGTAGATTATTTTATTTCTAAGTGTTGTGATGTAAATTTGCACACACACACAACACACACACACATGTATATCGACATAGAGTGCACCATGGACGACACACAATTGTAGGGTAGAGGGAATGTAACATCCCCATTCTATTCCCCATTTTAATTAATCCTTATGTGGATATAATATGTGGCTACAGTCGAGCGATGTAATATACAAATTGTATTTCAATGTTTTAATAACAAAAAAGTGATGTCATCTTCGAATGGGACATGGAAAAGAGATGGGGGATGAATTAATACACAAGAGAGGGGAGTGTCTAGGATAATGGCCAAGAGGGGTCAAAGGGGGAATTACCCATGTCTATTAATTTAGCATATTTTTCCTAAACTTGCTTATTGTATACAAACCTTCCAATTTCTAATTAAGTGTTCTCAAAGCCAATCATTGAATGAATGTAAGAGGGTGGGTGTGAGTGGTCACATCTCATAGTTATTGGGCACATGGGGGTTGAGTACAATCAACTTGGGGAAGTGTGTGAGCCAATAAAAGCAAGCCACAAGAGAGAAAATTAGTATGGGTTGGGACAACAATTCTTAGACATGAAGTTTTTGTGCATGAGAAAAAGAGAGAGCAAGAAAGAGAGCTTGGATTTGATGAAACCATGGAGGGTGAATTCTGGAGTGTAACTTGAGTGAATTGGAGATGGAGAACTGAAGAGATAGGTTTTGAGACCTGAAGAGTGAACTCCTGTGTGAGTTTAACTAAAACAACAAGTGTTTGTTGTTGGTTTGCTGATATTTTTCCTAGAATCAAGTTTCACTGAGTTCCTAGCTGAGAGATTCCTAGCTACCTATGCTAGAGAGACCTTGATAAATCAATGGAACATTCCTTGGGTTATCCTTGATAAAAAAATGGTACATCCCTTGGGTTATCATTGATAAATGGATGTTGCATCCCTTGGATTATCCCTAATAAAGAAATGGTGCATTTCTTGGGTTGGGAAGGTCAGGAGGAAGAGAGAGATGGTAGAAATATTGGGATAGATGTAGGAGAATATCAATTGGATTATGAGTTTTATGAGCTGAGAGTGGACTCTGAGAGACCACCCTTTTTTTTGGATTAATAGCCTCATCTTGAGGGTGGATGGATGTTGAGATTTGGAAAAATCAATCTATGGTTGGGTGGAACGTCCATCCCAAGCAGTTGGTTGCACGATTCTTGTTTAAATATAAGTGTTTTTATCTTGCAATGAGTTATTTACATGTGTTATTGATGTGCATGAACCTTGCGTAAATGAGAATGACTTATATGTTGTTGTAATGAGAGGTTTAGTTGCATTTCATGTTGATTATTAGCATGTTTTAGATGCATCTTTTTTATGGTTATAGACAATAGCTAAATCTATTTTAAATTTGTAGTTGTAATCTACAAGAAATCGACTCACAGTAAAATAATTACTTTATTGAGCAAAAGTTTCATTTTTATGTGTATTTCGCACCGTAATGTTCCTCGGTTGGGTTGGGGAACATTACATTATGGTATCAAAGATGTAAAGAGAGAGTTTTTACGTGGCGTGACCCTGCCATGGTGGTTGGGTACGTTACACCTCTCATTTGTACATTCACTTGTATAATTTTATTGAATATCTTCTATGTGAGAAAGTGATCTATTGGTGAATCTGAACTGCAAATTTGAAGAAAAGAAAGAGTAAGGAATGAGAAAGTTTCAAGATTGCAGAGGAGAGTGAGGGTTTTTGTAAAACCCTAATTTGGTTGACCCTCACAGGTCAGGCTACTAGTGTCCCATGAGGCACCCTCGTGTGTTGTACGACACTTGTCCCATGCGTCCCTATGTGATGCATGGGTTAGTCCCGTGAGGCTAAACCAAACCTAAAGTAGGATGATAGTGCTAGGTTGTTGAGGCTGAGGAAGATATACATGTCTAAAATCTCATGTATCAGGTCAGCTATATGTGTAAAGGTATGTTATTCTATGTGTTTTAAGGCTTGCATATTGGAAGGTTGGCACATACTTGAGGCATGTCTATGTGATTTTTGGTATATTTCTTGAGTCACATCTTTGATACTTGGCATATGGTTTGTGCTTGAGTATTATCATGAATGACATGGCACATATTTGATGGTATTTCTTGGTATACAGTTTATGGATGTTGGAACATGCTTGAGGGACATGGTTTGAGGTACATTTTGGTTACATGTTGGTGATGTTATGGTCATGCTTTTGGTATCTTGTTGAGGCATTGGTATATGCTTGAAGCACATATTGCTGCATGGTGTGAGACATATTATTGACACATGTATGAGGTGCAATTGTTGGTTACATTGATGCATGTCTAAGGCACATCTTGAAGAGGTTATGGCACATGTTTGAGGTACCTGCATTGTTTGTTGTGGAACACACTTGAGTCATGTCTTGGTGATGGTTGATGTACATGGTATGTTAAATGTTTGGTACATGGTTGATTTACATGGTATGGTACAGGTTGATCTACATGGTTNACAAAATGACTATGCTTCATTCATTATCTCGCTTATGAGATCATAAGTTTGATGCCTTCAAATGTCTCCCCTTTTTCACCATGAGGAGGCCTCCTTATATAGGCTTGGAGAGGCCTAACCACTTTAGAGATACTTGGGATAGGTTGAGGATATTTCTCTATCAGTTGTGGATCCTTCCTAAGATGAATCCTAGACCTCAGATTTGAATCAAACTAACTCTAGAGATTAGGGGGATTTCTCATTGATTTTCCTCAAAAATCAAAGATTCCTTCAAACAGGCCAACGCTCCCTCAAAATGGTGCATAGAGCATTGAAACGCTCCCCCAAAAGAGGTCAAGGAGTGCTAGCACTCCCTGACAGTGAGTAGGGGAGCATTTCCCTTCAAAAAGTTACTTTTAAGTGGTTTTTTCCATGGTAAAATCTTTTTACTCTTCATCAAATGGCATGTCCTTATTTTAACCAGTCTCTGAGGGTGTATTCAAGTGTTCCTTGTGATTTCGTTCAACACATGACATAGGAAAGATAATTGTATGATGTCTATGACACTTGTGACACTTGTGTTCAAAATGTGACACTTGCAGCACTTATAATGACGACAATAGGTCATCACTGAAATGAGTAATTTTGATGTGTAACATGCATGTCTTGGTGATGGTTGATGTACATGGTATGTTACATGTTTGGTACATGGTTGATTTACATGGTATGGTACAAGTTGATATACATGGTTGATGTACATGGTATGGTACAAGTTTTGGTACATGGTTGGTTGTTGATGTACATGGTTGACGGTTGATGTACATGGTTTGGTGATGGTTTTGGATCTGGTTACAATTGGTTGATGATGGTATATCAATGATAGAGACAGTGACACAGATAGTGACATGTTGGATGATTGGTGGATCGCCAGTTAAAGGTTGATGTGACAATGGTAGTCATAGGTTGATGTGATAGTGACAAGTTGATGTATATGTGACAATGGCAGTTACATGCTTATCAGTGGTAGTGATAATGCATCTACACTTATATTTCAGGGCAACAATATGGGGTAAATAAAGGGGGTTGTATCCTCCTTCCAATTGGTGCTGGAGAAATTAGGGAGTTGGAGCTTCCTTTAGGTTGGCTCCTATAAATCAGGGGGTTATGGCCTCCTTTTGTTTGGTTCTGGAGAACACAGGGAGTTGCAGCTTCCTTCAGGTTGGTGCTTGTAAATTAGGGGGTTGTAGCTGGAGAATTCAAGGAGTTCTAGATTCCTTTAGGTTCGTGCCTCCTTCCAGTTGGTGTTGGAGAAATTGGAATTTTGTTCTTCCTATGAATGTATTCTCAAAATATATAAGAAATAGTTATGTGGGTTTCTCCCATTTGGGTTTCCACATAAATTCTGGTGTACTGTGTATCTGATGTGATATTGTTGATTGGTACTATTTATGATGAAACGATATACTGAATGCATAAGTGATAAACTATTAATTATTATTGATTAGAATCGAGAGTGTTATAATGTCATTTGACACCATATATACTCATGACAACTCATTGGACCTAGTTACATCCCTTTCCATGTTTACAAGAGCATAATCCTTATTCCCCCCCCAAAAAAAAATCTTATAAAATACCATTTTATAGATGTGCATGACTCCCCTTAAATAAAATCGCGTACATGCACATCTTTCTAGTAAAAAAACCACATACATGTTTAATTCACTTAAAAAAATAATGAATATCAATATTTCAGGTAGATTTGACGGGTTCCCTAGGTTCCCGACCTCCTATAGCTCATTCATAACTACTCCAATTGTCAAAAGGGAGTATAAAAGAGAGCTTCATGATGGAGGAAAAATATACCAAAGAGATGTAGCCTTATGCTGGCAATTTCCTTATAGCCTTGCAAGCTCTCGTTTCCCTATACTTCTGAGATTGTATTCCCCCCTAAAAACCTTTGTTTCCAGGATTTGTTTTTCCCCTTATCTCATCAAGAAGAAATCCATTGCTTCCTTGGACCCCCTGGAACATAAATATTCATAGGTAGTGCTTGTCATCTCAGGCCTTGGGTGGAGGAACTTGGAGCTTGGTTCCAAGATCATGCCATAGCAGTTACAAGTTGTAACCAACCCCTTTTGTCGTTATTAATAAATAACTCTCAATCTCAACCACTTCTCTTTGTTAATTCATGTTTTTGATGAGGTTATTTGTATATTATTTTGAATCTAACATAGGAAGTGAATTGATTATATTTATTTGGTTAACAAATAACTACTTACTTGCAGTTGCATACTTCTTTATTTGCAGGACTTTCAGAAGATCATTGTGAAGAAGTTTTGGAGTGGAATCCCTCAAGTGAGATCAACTTCAAATGATAGGTTTCATGTATGTTATATTTCCTTTCTTCCAAAAGCTTTTTATTGTAGATAGTTACTTTCAATTAACTATTTAATTAAAGTTTGAGAGAATTCTTTTAGGGAACTAATCTATTGTGGCCTGTGAACCAAAGCCACTGGACTTAGATTTTCATAACATAGAGTGTTGAAAATTGTAAATCATGAATGGGATATAATTAATATATGGTTGGATCATGGAGCATAATGATTATTAATATATCATTAAAGTAATGTAAAAGGAAATGGAGTCTTTAAGTATAAAAGTGTTACATGAAGGATAGCTTAGTCTAGTTGATTTTGAGTTAGATTGAGTTTCTAATGTTGAAAAAAGAAAAAAAGAAAATGGAATGTTGTTAATGTCTTAATTGATTCAAGTGTGCAATTGAGTTAATTGAATAAAATCAAAGGAGGGGGTTAAACACACTTCTTCAAAGTTAGGCGATCCCCTCCATACATGTAATGTAAGCAATTGTGAGATCAACTCCTTGTTGACGTTAGTCGATACCCAATCGACAAAATTATATTTATTTGTAAAAGATTGATATCAACAAAAGTATTTGTACAATTTAAGTTATGTTATAAGTCAATTCAGTCATGTCATGATCATGCATAGTATTTAGAAGAGTCCTCCTTCATGTAATGTAAATTGCAAATTCCATATTTTCTTAAAGAACTGAAGAAGCATAGCCAACAACAAAGAAGACATTTTAGACTAAACAATGGTTTGACAGAGAGAGAACACACACATTGAGAACATTGAACACTAATGGGGATATTTTGGCAGTGATTAAAGGAATTCAAGAAAGAGACATCAGATGTTGAGACACACACACAGAATATTAAAAGAGAAGATGATGGCACAATAAATACTAAATTGATTGAGTCCCTTGGTGTAAAATTTGCATAATAGTTCCTATGTTGTGACCTCAGAAGCCAAAAAGTAGAGAAATGATAGGTTGGTTGAATCTTGGTGTTCCAACGTAGGGTGTATGCAGGGGAAAGATGATCCCATAATGAGCCACTCACCACTCTGAAGGCAGTAGAGAGAAAGGTGTAACAATAGGATCAATAGGACCATTTTTGGGTGGAGCAAAGTGCTGTGTGACTCACTGACTACATAGGCATTTACCATATTGAAGACGAAGGCTAAATAGTAACAGGTCATTAGTTATCTATACACTTACTTGGGATGAGCAAGGATTTGAGTGTGGGGGAGATGTTGGGAGGTGGCAGGGCCCTGGTAATAATAATCATATATCATACATTAGAAATAAGGGATTAAGTAAATATATATGTAATAATGGGATAAATGCATAAGAAAATTATTAGTTGGAGCGGGTACAACCACTCCAACCATTCCTCCTATATATATATACTCATGAAGATGGAATAGAAAGGCAATTGGTTAACCTTCCCATAAACACTTCTTGAGTATTGTATGTGTCTTGATGTGTTTTACCTAATGTAGTCTCCTCTTAAATGCATCCTCTCATTCCGTAGACTTCAACAATATATGTGGTACAAATTTCAAATGTTGGTTTTCTAAACTTTTGTAGATATGCCCTATGGAAGCTAGGGTTCCTGAATGATCCTAAAATTGGTTTCAAATAGGTCATCTTGACACTTTTTCTATAACTTATTTTTTGGGATGTTTTTAACCTTGAAAATTTGTAAAGACCGAGGAGAGATTGTGGTGTACATTTGGTACAAATTTCAAATGATGGTTCACTAATATTTCAGAGATAGAAATTTAAGATGTTGGTTTGTTGTACTTTCTGAGATATGCTCTGTGGAAGTTAGGGTTCCTCAATGTTTCTGAAATTAGTTTCAAACAGGTTAGGTTGACACTTTCGCTATAACGTATTTTTAGGGATGTTTCAGACCTTGAAATTTTGAAGAGACTAAGGAGAGATATTGGTGTACATGTGGTACAAATTTAAGATAATGTTTCGATGCAATTTTTGAGATATGTTCTGTGGACGTTAGGGTTTCTAAATGGTCTTGAGATTAATTTCAAGTAGACTATCTTGAAATTTTCACTATAAATTTTTTTCTGGGACTCTTTAGACTGTGAAAATTTCAAAGAACAAAGGAGATATGGAGAAGTACCTTAGGTAAAAATCTAGAATCAAATTTTCAAAATTGGATATGTTGTATGTTGTACAAGTTCATTATTGGGAAGAGGCCCAAAAAATCAAGTTTTGAGAAAGTTACCATTTGGAAATTCAAAATTTGGTTAGACTTAGTAAAGGAAGAAGTAGTGAGCAGGCCTGGTGAAGGAAGAATAAGTGAGTAGAACTAGTGAAGACAAAATCAACAAGCAGACATGGTGAAGGAAGAAGTAGCAAGCACACTTGGTGAAGGTTGATGCAACTCACACAAAGAGATTGGTATCTCTTGCTAAGTTGGTGGTTAGTGGTGCAGATTTATGTCTCTATAGATTGGTGTTTATGAATATCTATAAGAGATTGGTGTCTCTTGCTAAGTTGGTTCTTAACGTTGGGGATTAGTGTCTATGAAGATATGTAAGATATCGGTTTCTCTTTCTAAGTTGGTGCTTAGTGATGGAGATTGGTGTCTCTAGTATATTGGTGTCTACTTATATTTGTAAGAGTAGGTCTATGCCTACCAAGATTTGTACTAGTGGGGATTGGTGTCTCGAGTAGGTTGGTGCCTACAAATATTTGTAACAATAGATTAGTTCCTACAAAGAATTATAAAGAGAAGTTTTGTGATTTTCTCCTGAAAGGGTTTCCACRTAAATATTGTGTYCCATGTTATGCAATGTGATTGTCTTATTATGGTTGATRAATGTTTGAAAAAGTAAAAAAAATGTCTTATGCCAATTCACCGCCCTCTCAGTATAAGTATGTGCTCAACAAATGTATGTACACTAGGATTTTTTAGAATACAAAATTTGATCAAMCATTACTAAGGCATAGTTAGAAATAGGAACCAAGTGGTATATGTCATATCCAAGTCATTGAAATTGGAMAAAGAGGGTGCRTTACAAATCAGAAGGGATGCATATCCATTGAATATTTTTGAGTGAACAAAATTTGATGACCTAATAAAAAGTCAGAGATAGGAAGAGGGGCCATATATAATGTTTTAATTTAGATGAGTCATTGGAAGGGGATAACGATAAGGTATCAAAAATTAGAAGGGATGCATGTCCATAAATGATTTTTTAGTGAAAAAACTATGATGATATGATAACAATATAGGCTAGTAAGTAGAACAAAATTGGAAAAAATATGATTAAAAATCAAACGTATTTTCCATAGATTTTTTATTCTATTCAACCTCTCCAAACCATGGGCCCTGTTTATCCAATGAAAAAATAAAATAAAAGGGGAAAGAGAGGGAAAAAAAAAGAAACCTCCTCTAATATTTGATTATACAACTTTACCTAGGTTGTTGATTCTTGACTATGAGATAGAGACTCTTTTCAAGGCATCCTTGAAGAATAAGGTGAAAAAATATGAGATAAGTGTGCTCCTTAATTATAATTATAAAAATACTCAAGCTAAGATATATATGAAAGGTTTCAAACCACTCAATAGAATAATGTTCCATGTTGAAGGTAGTAGAGGTGTATATAGAGTCTATGTAATGTCACATAGTGAAATGGATAAGTTGTAAAAGAAGATCATTACATTCATTAAGGGATTAGATTTCCAAATTCATTAGTGTAGATATTGAGCCAGATAAAATCAAAGAGGTCCAAACTTTATTAATAAGAAGGATAAAGAGGTCAAGGAGGTAAAAGTAACATGAAATGCTAAATTAATAGATCCCATGACTTTGCTAGAGGTATAGCAAGTTATGAGTGATAGATATTACTTAACTAAGTGTTGTAGGGTAAATACACCCTGCAAGAGTTACCTCCCTTAGGTTCTTCCTAGACCTAAGACAAAATAAAGATGCAAGCAACATATTTTCCTAGATCTAAATTACACACAAAAAGGATCTATGAGTTGATGAAATGAAAGGTTTACCTGGTAATCAGATGCTTTTCCATGCACACTCCTTAGCTATTAGCCTCCTCGAAGATTCCCTTCACTCTTTCCAACACGGATCTACACACATAGAGACACAAAGAAACCTTTCACAAGATCAAATGAATCATGTATAAAAGGATAATAGATCTAGTAACATAACATAATAACATCAATTCCCTACAAAAGATTATAAAAATTACATGCAATCAAGTAAGGAGGAAACTTTGTACATATTATATCAATGGACAAATGGATTACAACTTACAATCAAAGAAGATGATGCAATCCTTTACCAAGTTCCTTTCCCAATCTCTGTAATCAAACCACCAATATAAGTTTTCTTTTTTCTTTTCTTTCCCCTGTTTCCCATGAGAGACCCTCAATATATATAGGATAATAGAGATAAGATCGAAGGAAAATTTGTATAAGATATCCATTCCCAAGATGAAAAGATTCTCGAGGTGGAACCATGAAGAATCATGGTTTTAATATCATATCACGAAACCAATCCTAAATAGGGAGTAACAGACCTAGTCTTTCCCTGCATTCTTCTAGGGAGTGACCAATCGCCCCTTGTAATAGGACAAAGAGAAACCAACACTTTCTATTCACAGGATTTAAAGGGGAAACCAACGACCAGATGAAAAGGTACTACAAAGTTAGGGGAAAAGTGGTATAATTCAGTGTTTCTGATTTTTAACCTCTAGATGATGTCCATCAGGTGATCAAGTGGTAAATAACTATATAAAAAATGCCTCCTAAAGTGTGAGGTTAGAATAGGTGTCTGATGGATGAAATACTTTACAAACAAAATCACATAGATTTGAGAGAAGGAACTTGGAAACAAATCATCATCAGTCCGACATAATAATAACATCCCCCAGGTGGACATACCCATGTTCGGAAATAAAAACTAAGCATAGACGCTAAAAATAGTACACTTCAGATCCATGCATGACACACAATTAGATCTTGGCCATGAAAAAATACATTGTGGATCTATGTCAAAACTAAAAACATAGCCACGACCAAATAAAAATGTGGATCTATGTCACAGTATACAAATCAGTGAGATGGCTCAATGCCCAAACAATCTCTGAAGTACTCATGAAAAAATCCATCGCAACTTGGGAGGCAATGCCATCAAGGAATGTGGTGGTCCCAACCTAAGGTATTCATCCCAAACACCAATGGTATGAATATACAACATGTGAATAAATGAGTTGAGGTCAAGAATGGTAGAAACCGTCTGATTACTGGGCATTGATGTATACTATTAACATACGCAAGGGATCCCACCGATGATGATGATGGACCCCAAGATACCTAGTACAATCTAGCGGGTGAGAATAAATGAGTTGAAGTAAAACACTCGTAGATTCATTCAATAGGAGCCAATAATGTAAACCCACTATTGAAATGCAATGGAATCTATCGCTAATGTCTGCAAATCCTAGGGTACTAAATGATTTCTAGATTTCAAACTTGGATAATGATTTGTAGTCAACATGATGGAATCTGTCGAAGGAGGGCCTTGATGTATCCCCCATAAATCAACACAAAACATGTAAAGGTAGATGGTGTGAAGAGTGTAATGGTATAGAAAAACTAACAAAGGGATGGATGCGATGAATGGGTGAAAGGAAGAAAAATGACTGACATAAGCTAACTTGCCTTGAACAAATAAGCACAACAAATGACTTGAGTTGGCAGCATTGAGTCGATAAGGACCAAAACATTTTCCATGAATGACTAGAAGAGTAACTAGTCAGCAGAGTCTGAAAAAATCATGTAGATGGTAATGAATTGGAGACAATGGATAACCCATTTGTTGGAAATAAACATAAAACAGGTGCATTATTCAAGGGTGACTCAATGGACAACTACCATTTGTGAATATGACTAGACATAAAAACCCCCGCTCTTTTTCTTTATTTCATGTTTGAAATGAGCATGAAAGAAAAGAAAAGTGTGCTCGATATTCTCACTCGTGGATTTAATTCTCAAGCCCGGGGTGGAGAATGGTGCTAGATGGTCTTTTCAATGTTTAAGGAATCTAGAAATATCCGTAAGAAAACTCCATATACAATCTCGTGGATTTAACAAGACCAAGAAAGTAAGTGCTCATGTGTCATTTCATATTTAGAGAGTCTGAAAGGAAAAATAAGACTCTGAGGGTAGGAGTTTTTGTAAATTTAGTCTCTTGAGCTTTGTTGGCATCCCAACATATTTTTAACTTTTTAAAGCATCAAATAATATTCTATGTAGCTGCCTACCTGGGGTCGTACATTTTTTGTTCTTCATAAGCAATTTTTGAAACTACAAATGTGATTTTTCGGTTATTCCTAGTGTTTTTGTTTTCATGCTTCGTTCATGAATGAAAGCATGAAAACCAAGCATTAAAACTTATGATTGTATTACCGCTTTATTTAAAAGTTTATGAAAGGTAGATGGCTCCATGGTTTTTGTTAATAAAGACTTTGTTTCCTAGCTATCAAGCTCATCTTCTTTATTGACTCCTCAAATGTGAAGCATGCTTATGAATTGTTATTTGAATCAACAAAGGTCCTTTTAGTTTAAACCTTGCTATATTTTTTGTGGTTCTTGGTCATGCGTTCCCTTGTCACTACATTTTGGTTTTTAAAACTTTTCCCTATCCTAAACTTTAGAAACCAAACCTACCATGTTGCGCAATGATAAATTTTTAATGCACCTGGTCGTGGCCTGTAACATGTGAGAGGTGGCAGTTCGACGACAGTAAGCCCATCACTTCGAGCTTAGTCTCAGGTTTTTCATGTACTCCTTGCATTCATTTCACAAAATTCCTATCATTTCATATTGAGGACACCCTAGGTTATTGATGAGTTTTGGGTCTGAAATGTCGCTCTGGTCTTCTCCTTCGAAACCCTCCATACTCACTTTATTTTATTGACTTCTTGTCGAATCCCCATGGCCCCGGTTGTTAGGATTGAACCCAATGGCTCTCAGACCCTGCTCCTGTGTGATGATGCAAGGGAATATCTCGAGGGTAAAGGCTGGCTTGTTTTTATTGAGAAATTCCAAGGATTCAACTTGCGAACCACTCAGGAATTTGCCCTTTCGTTTGACGAATGTCGAGCCAAGGTAGGAGACATTCAAGTCAAAGTCAGAGAGGATTTTTTAGGTCAAGAAACAGGTCTTCGTTTGACTGGGAAGAAGTGGTTCAAAAACACTAAATTCGAGGAGGTTCCATGGATCCTTTTCTTCACATCTCGAAAAATCAATTGCTGCAACAAAGGTATGCCCGTGTCCATGTTGAAAACTCGATGGCATGGCTTGCTAGCAGTCTTGAAACAATTCGTGACGTGTGAAGGCCGTTTTGGTTTTGTTTTTCTATATCATATATGTTTGCTTATGAATTTCATTGGGTTTCAATTAAACATGCCCTATTACCTGTGGAGAAGCTTGTATAAAATGTCAAAGAGGTATAAAAGACAATAATTGGATTCAAGCTTGTTTCACCATGGCCTAATAAAGATATTGTTGGTACATCAATTAAAATTACAAAATGATGATTGGAACACCTTCCTAGCCCGAAATGGCTTTGTTAACTCTGATGTTGTAGAGGTTGACAAACCCGTGATAGAGGAAACCATAGTCCCTTCATCTACACAGGCCTGTGTTACGGCCACCCTCAATAAGCCTATACTCAACCCAAAAGTTGTTGAGCAAAGCCATGAACAACGCTCATGACCTAACACCTCTGCTAAGAAAGCAAACAAATCTGTGGGCAAGCCATCTAAAGGTGATATCGATTTAGGTTTTAAAAATAAAAGGGTAGGTAGGTTGATTTCAAGGAAACTATGAAATAAATCAAACATTCATGTGAGATCGATCAAAATGATTGAGATCCATGAAAGCTCAGACTCGGAGATCAACAGATTCTTGGCCAAAGAAGACCCTCCTTCCTTCGAAGTAGATCCTGACCAGGCGTACAATTTCGTGGATAATTTTCCACCCTACTTAAAACACAGTCAAGGATTTCAGGGTATCAAGTTTGATAAAAAACCCAAAGGCAACAGTGAACACAGTCCGTCACACAACCGCGGGTATTCTCAAACAGCCGTCACAGGTTCACAATGTGAAACTTGTCTTTTCTAGATTGACAAGTATTACACAAACATACCCATTTTACAATCATAGATAAAAAACCTTACCAATCTAGTCGACCCCCTAACAGACGAAAATCCTAGGCTCAAGTACATTTCTCAGAGACAAGGAAAACACCTGAAGATAGCAGGGAACATCATAGTAAAAAATGTCGAAAGTGTCATAACAGTGATCAATTCTGAGATCATGTGAATCGATTTGATTTTCCAGTTAAAGGTAAAGATTTTTTTTTGTCTTAAAATAGTGTTACATTCTTGTTCATAGAATAAATTAGATTTTGTTTCTAAAATAAGACTAGCTATAGAATCAATATATTCTATAGCCAGTCTGTTCTTATTCGAAATTTGGAAAGTATTGGTTAAATGTATATCTGAATTTCTTTATTTCATCTTTTTCTTTTAGAATATTTGGGATTTTATGGTGACTAAATGATCTAGAGCCTTTTTGAGCTTATTAGCCATATCCATGGCTTATTTTTGTGTAAATAGAAACAAACTCTTTTATTTTTAGAGATTTAGTGTGATCTAAGGTGGTTATATTCCCCCTCTATTTTTGTAATCAGTACATGATTATAGAGATTTAATCTTATCTCATAAGATAAGACAGTTAGCTTTTATGAACCCTTTATAAACTCGTATTTTTGTAATCAAAACATCTTGGCCTGGGGCTGAAATATGGACAATTAATGCACAGACTTGAATAGAACAGAAATACATATTACAGCTTTAGCTTCTTGTGTATGATGTCTTAGTTTAAGTTTTTTTTATCTTGACATGATAATAGGTGTTGATAGATTTTGTCTTCATGCTTTATTATGATTTGGGATAATTCATTTATAAATGTTGTCCATATGTGATGTTCCAGATATCATATAGGGTGATCATCTATTCAACTCAAATTATGATATTTGTCTTTAATTTTCTGTTGAATGTTTAAATGCAAAGTTCTTACACTAAGATTTATCTCACTGTATTGGCTTGTAAATCATAAGATCACCGCGACTATTTGTATTATATGTTATGTTATTAAAACTTAGTTTACAACATATTGTTTCACATTTATTCGGAACAATCTTAAGGTTCGTTGCAGGTTTACCTCTCGGACAAGGTGGTTAGATATTCTCTATTATACAGACGTTGGATGCATTAATAGGTTAGTTCTTTTCTTTTTGTCGTTTGTTTGTCTTTGAAACTCTAATATATGGTATGGCTTTGACCGACCACATACTCCTGTTTCATTGTATCTTTTTTAGTTTAAACTTAGATTAATAAAGAAAAAACCAAAAAAGTAGTTTATGTGCTTTCTTTATCTTCTTTTGCTAAAGCAACCATCTTCACATAGATTTCCGTGAGCTTAGATTAAAACTCTCAACTTGTATATCATGCACATAAATAAAATAAACAGATCTGTTTTGTAAATATTATCTACAATAGTTATATATATATATATATATATATTAAGTGGTTATTTAATAGTTATTCCTTTTATTTATTTTATTTGTTTCTTCTAGGACTTTTAGATTGGCCAACAGAACCATTAAACTTGTCAGAACGAGTTATCCATAGTGTACCTTTGTCATGGTTGGTATTCGATGAAAAATGGGTAATATTAAGCTCGACTGGAGAGAACAAGTGGTATTCGATGAAATTCCAAGCGCATGGAACATGACTAAAGAAATAGATTGCAACAAGACATGGTGAATGATGAACACTTATAACAACAGTTCTCAACCAAGGGTGTTGAAAATGGAAGCAAGTAGGTGGCTAGATGTCAAGCATGGTTGCGGTGTGATAATAAATGGAAGAAAATGGTGATGTAGCAGCAACAAGAAACAAGTTGGAAGTGACAATAAAATGCAACCATTTAAAAATGGTGGGAACCTAAGGTATAGTGTTGGAAATATGGACGGTTACTAATGAAAAGAGGGAAATGCAAGGAAAAATTTCTCCCTATATGCAAATTTAGAGACACATACCTCAATTTCAATGGATATCCCCATATTAAAAACATCACTAGAATCCTATCAACACACGTGAACTAGATTCCAAGGTCGGCATGCGTAGTGAAATCCTTAAAAGAAAATATTTTTTGATTTTTAGGATATGATGTACACAAAACAAAAGGCACTCACACCACACACCTATGTACAAGGGAATACACATATTGATGGTTTAGACAAAGGAGAACATGTTTCTAGGATTAGGCCAAGGATATTTTTCATAATTGAGGAACTCATGAGACATTATTGGATTCATATGGATCACCATGTTGGGGCCATGCCACATAGGAAAAAATATCTGGAGCTGAATATACTCATCATGTGAGGTTTTGTGAGATATGGAAGATCCTTGATGGGATCCATCAAGACATCAGGGAAGCAAAAAAAAAAATCTTCGATGAAAGGGATAGCATAGAATTCGTTGGTAATTTCCAAAAAAGACAACCGAGGTGGAAAAGGGTCGTGGTTAGGAGGTTGACTGGATGTCCCAACCAATGCCCCCGGTTTCAAAGAAAGACTCATTATGTTAATTATCATTATTTCCAAATCAGGGAGGAAGGCATGATGATTCTCATCCCTTTTGGGATTAATAATGGAATCCATGAATTTTGGAATGGTCTCTTCTGAAGGCAACTTAGTATCATGGAAATCATGTGAACTAAAAAAGTCAACAACCCATACAGGTGAAGAAAGTCGATCATACTCCACATGAGGGTGGAGTTGTTGAAAAATATCAACAGATGTTGATGAGATGGATACTCCATGTGAATCAACATCCTCAGGATGAGGTACCACCCAAGGATCAACTGACCTAATGGATTCACTGGTAGATGAGCAAATCATGTTGATATGAGTGATATGGGTAGTGTCGGGTGCAGGAAGGGGGAATATCCCCATAAGAAATGGATATTTAAATATACCTACATCGATGATTTCATATCCCCCAAAAGATTCACCTATGAAGGGAATGTTGGTGCTAGTATTATCTCGTAATTCAGGTGTGTAATAATATAGTTGGTCGATCGTGACTATCTTTCTTTGATGTGGAAAATGTGTGATGTGAAAGACAATGGATGCAATAGCATTCATTGCATAGAACCTAGTGTGACCCAAGAGCATATTATAATCAAGTGTGGAATCTACCACTTCAACTTCTACAGAGTTAGTATTTCCCTCGAGCTCAGTGGGTAAAGAGGTGATAATTCTGTGAGGTTTGAAAGAACGTCCATCAAAAGATTTTAGGATGGTTGAATATGTGGTGAGTTGTGGAGAACTATTGGTTTGGTATCTTGGGATGACCCAGGTTCTAACTACAATATTACCAACATACCCTTCTACCATCAACCCTTCTCGATACCATAAGGAAACACAATGCAGAGAGTGCACTGTGCAGTCTCACCCGAGATGGATTCTATGGGTGGTCACAAGACTCAGATGTTTGCAACCTTGGGATGGGATGTGTATCTCTCAGAGGCATTTAACCTACTTATTGTTAACCTTCAAAACCTCATTAGATCTTATTCTAGACAAATGTCACAACTATTCTAATAGAAATTCATTAACCATTATAGCCGCATGTGTTTAATGACAAGTACTTATCTACTATAACACAATATTCTGATCTAACCACTAGCTATAACATTCATTTATTTAGAGTTATTCTGCAGATTCCATTAGTTTATTCTTAGTGAGAAGTATTATTTCCTTTATTATTTAACATGTTCATCATAAACTTACTAAAGAAAATACAATCAGAAACACTGCATACATTTTCACAAAACACATATATATTGTGGTTCACCCCCTCTAGGGATACGTCCACAAAGATATGTTTCTTATCTCTTTATTCATATTCTTTCAAAATCTAGTGTTGTGCACTGTACAATTCTTCCACCATTACATTCAACCTCTACAGATCACGAAAATCTCTCAACAAGACCTTCTACTCAACTAAAGGACCTATTACAATATAAACAATACATAGACACCAACCCTCTCATGGTCCTAATACATTATACTTATACAAAATTGGGACAAAGCCCTTACAAAAACCATAACCCTAAGTGGATTAGGTTTTTCCACTTTCTCCTTCACTTAACCTCAACTGGTCCTCAATCCAACCGTTGCTCCAATTTTGCGCTTGTCCACTTTCCAACTACTCTGCAGTAGCTTTTCCACTTTGTAACTTCTTTTCTCAGCGTGGGTTTTCCTTTGTTTCCAACGCTGCTTTTCCTCTCTTTCCTGGGCGCTCCCTTATTTTCCTACGTTTCTTTGATTCCTTCAAAACTTCTTTGATTCTCCCCAAAATTGTCTTGCACCAACAAGAAACAAAGGATTTGCAACATGAAAAATACATAATGCAAGTGTCCACTCCTTCGTTGATCATTGTATGAAATATATTCTTCTTCAAACAACCAACTGTGATTTGCAATTGTTAAATTATGTACCAAGGCAAGTGTTTCTCTTCCCTAGGCCCTAAGGGGGAGAAATTGCCGAATATGGGTCTTAGTCAAATTAATTTGTGAGATGCAAATTAAAAGAT
>JZKD02S1701204.1:16342-35325 GCA_000966675.3 Picea glauca | reverse complement strand
CTTGGTGGATGGGAGGCCTGACATGTAGTCCATTGAGATGGATTCCCATGGCCTGTCAGGAGTAGGAAGAGGGGTGTACAAGCCCTATTTCTTAGTGGTCGGTTTGGCAATAGCGTAGGCAGTGTAGGACCTGATATACTTGCCGACCTCCTGTCGAAGTTTCGGCCAATAGAAATGTTTCTATAGCATCGCCACTGTCTTTTCAATGCTGAAGTGTCCTGCCACCCGATTGTAGTGGGCTTCACAGATCATCTTCGCTCGCTCGCTTGATGGAACATAGATATGGCCCAGACGACACAACAACTCATCCTGAAGATGGAAATTATTGACAACTGCATTTGCACCCAACATTTGGTAGTGGTGGTGAAGTCAGGGTCTGTCTCATAGAGTTGGGGCCATCTAGATGTCTCATGGCCGCAAGAGTCTAGCATCATGGTGAGTGCTGCGACTGGCGGTCTGCTGAGGCAATCAGTGACATGATTGGTGCTTCCTATTTTATACTTGATGTTGAGGTGGAATTGCTGCAAGTATGTGGACCACTTTTGATGGTAGTCATTTTGCAGTTTTCCTTGTGTCTGCATGAACTGCAGTGGCTTATGATTAGTGTGGATGACTGTCTCCTTCCCAAGAATGTAATGTCTCCACTGCAAACATGCCTACACAATGGAGTACATTTCTTTGTTGTAAGTAGGGTACTTACGGACAATATCTAACAGTGTCTCACTATGATAGGCCACGGGGTGGCCGTGCTGAGTGAGAACGACACCCACAAAATAGTTTGAAGCATCTGTCTTGATCTCAAAGGGATGTTGTAGGTTTGGTAGTGAAAGTACTGGGGCTGAGCACAAGCGCTGCTTCAAATCATCGAATGCTTGTTGTTGGGACTGGACCCGCGTAAATTTTTCCTTACCACCACCCCTGTTTATTTGGCTGACGACCCACGCAATCTGGGAGAAACCCAACATGAACTTGCGGTAGAAATTAGCAAGTCCCAAGAAGCTCTGAAGCTCAGTGAGTGTTGTTGGGGCTATCCAGTCACAGATGACTTGGATCTTGGTTGGATCCACATGTACGCCATGTTGATCAATGATGTAGCCTAGGTAATGGACCCTGTCCATGCCGAAGGAGCATTTTTCTAGGTTGGCGTATAGCGTGTGCTGCCGCAGGGTGTGCAAAACCTGCTGAATATGTTGCAAGTGTTCGTCCCAAGTCTTGTTGTAAATTAGAATGTCATCTAGATACACCACTACAAAAGTATTGGTGAATGGTCATAGGATATCGTCCATCATCCTCATGAAAGTGGCTGGAGCATTTTTCAAACCAAAGGGCATGACCAACCATTCAAAAATTCCTTCCTTTGACTTGAAGGCGGTCTTCCATATATTTGTCTGTTCTATCGGGACCTGGTGGTAGCCAGACTTAAAATAAATATTACTGAAGTATTTGGCCCCAGTGAGTTGATCAAGGAGGTAATCGATTTAGGGAATCAGGTATCGGTTTCTGACAGTGATTTTATTTAGAGCCCAGTAATCAATACATAGTTGCCAGGTTCCATCTTTCTTCTGTACCAGCACGATTGGGCTCCTACAAGGTGATGAGATAGGGCGTATGTGCCCCTTGTGGAGTAGTTCTTGGATCTGTCTCTTGATATCCTCATTCTCTAACAAAGAGCGACAATAGACTAGACCATTGGGAAATAGTGCACCGGGGGTCAGATTGATGGGGTGCTTGACCTGGTAGTGTAGAGATACCCATGTAGGTGAGGAGAAGATATCCGAGTATTCTTCCACGACCTTATCTACTTGCTTCTGCTGTGTGGAGAGGTCGGCTTCAAATACCCTAGATGTGGCTACGATCTTTTTCTTATTCTGAGAGAGAATCACGAAGAAGACAAACTTCCTCGTCTAAGAGATGACCTTCCTGCATTGCTTAGCAGAGATCAAGGAAATAACACTAGGTGGGACTGCCTCAAGTATCCTGTACAATTTCCTGTTCAAAGTAATAATAACACTACGGGGCCTAGACTCATATATAACATGACATTTCCATAAATAAGGTTGGCCCAAAAGAACATCACAAACTTCAATAGGAACAACATCACACAATACCTCGTCTTTGAAGGGCTTGATGCCATACGACAGTCGACACTGTTGGCCGACGCAGAGATTGCTTCCTTGGTGGAGCCATCCAATGGTGTAGGATTGTGGGTGCGGTGTTGTTGGCAGGGCTAGCCACTTGATGACCTCTGCTGAGATGAGGTTCTTCTGGCTACCGTTGTCAACAATGAAGTGCAACATGGTGCCTTTTACCCACATCTATGAATGGAAGAGGCGCTCTCCTTCATCTGGCTCATCTGGTTCACTAGGCTGGATCTTGATGGTAGCAATGGTGCCACTGGGTTCTACGTCAATGATCTGTCTTCCCCTTTCTATTTCTGTCTCGGATTCAGAATCTGCATCTAATTCAGAGGCTTTCACTTCGGCCACCAATGACTGCTTTGAGCGACAGCCAGCAGTGTTATGCCAAGGGCTCTTATGGAAGTCGCACGACTTCTCGGTATCTTTCTTTGTCTTTTCGGTGTCCTTTTTTGCTTTTGTCTTGTACTAGTTGTCTTGATACTGTCCATATTTTCTTTGTCCTTTGTTCGGTGGGTTGGGGCCACCCTTTCTTGGCTTTTTTTGTGAGGGGTTCCGAGGCCCAAATTTCTGCGTCTTTTGTTTGAGCTTCTGCTCGATTTTGACGGCATATCGGTAGGCCGTGCCCAAGGATGAGATGTCTAGGAATTCCATTTTGGTCTGGATGTATCTATGTAGAGCACCATGATACTTGAGCACCAAATTTTTCTCTGAATATTTGATACCCAACTTGGTGCACAAGGTATGGAAGATATTTGTGAAATCTGGCACTGCTTGGTCTCTTTCTTGCCGCAGTGTGGTCCATTTGGTATACAGGTAGTCATAACTTCCGACAGGGTAGTATTGTTCCTTAATAGAATCCCTGAAGGATTCCCAGGTGGCCATGAAGGATTCCCAGGTGGCCATGATTGAAAATAATGAGGTTTCCTCTATTTCCTTTTTCTCACAGAAATTTTCCCACCAATCTTTGACATGGGGAACGGCTTTGAGGAGTGCAAAAGTAATCTTTTCTCTATTCGAAAATTTATGAACAGAAAAATACCCTTCTAGTAGATTCAACCACTTGTCTACAACATCTGCGTCTATCTGACCTTCAAATATAGGAATATCAAAGTTTATTTTTACCTTGAATGGGGCGGCACCTCCGTTCGAAGAAGATGCATCGCCTGTTGGTAGTCGCCGAAGGATTTGCGCGAAACTATCCATCATCTCGTTCATCTGTTGCGTGAGGGATTCCTCAATCAACATTTTGAAAGGATCTCCTGTCCCATCATATTTCTTTTATCCTACCATGGGAGGTCACTTGGGCATGCAAGAGCTTCTGTCCTCAAGAGAAACAAGCTCGAGACCCAACTCTTTGTACTCTGACCTCGTTGGGGACATGCATTAAGACGACAAGGAGCAAACCACTCTAATACCATTGATCCAGATTTTATGAGCAGAACAAAATGAACACAGATTATTAATAGGTGCTTAACAAAAAATAACATAGATACAATAAAAATGGTTTTCTATTCAATAACGAAATAAGCTGAAACTGTAAAATGCAGCGGAAACAAGCTTGCTGGAGTGGTGGCAGCTTATCCCTGAGAAGACATGTGATGGCAGTGCGCATTCGCAAGAAGAAAGTTACAATGAGGCTCTGAAGGCTTTTTTACAATAATAAATAATGCAAAAAACCCTAGACATCCAAAAACCTAACCCTAGGAGATGAAACGCCAAAAGTCATGTGGGCCCCGTTTGGGTAAGCTAGTACATCAACTTCCCAGGGTCGTAACTTTTGCATACGATCTTCGTTTTAGGCGTGTGATAGCCCGTTGGAAAGGTATTATTGAGGAGATTCATTTTGGGGGCTCAATTATTCCTTCATCTATCATTGAGGATCTTTATACTGCAAAAAATTCATGTAGGCCCTTAAAATGGCCCCGGAAGTAAAAACTGCTAAAAATAGTAAATTGCCAAAAATGTCAGAAAATTGTTTTGAGCCAGTTGGGAAAGGTGGGTGGCCACTGATATCCATTTGGATCATGTGAGCATTAGATATTCACGCTGTGTAAAATTAGAATTGGTGTATCATAAGGAGTATTGGTGCGTGGTGTGAGTGCACTAAACCTTCGTGTTCTATGGTGCGAAGCTTGTAATGTGCATAGAATATGGGTGTGTGGAAAACACATTGTGTACACTAGATATTGGCGCGTGACAAAAAAGTTGAGCATAGTAGATATTGGCACGCGACACAAAATTTGTGTACAATAGATATTGATGTGCGACACAAAAGTTATGTGCACTAGATATTGGCGCGATGGAAAAGTGGTGCACATTAGATATAGGTGCACGGTGCATGCGTTACATTTTTGCATTGTGCACGTAGAAATTGTGCATGTTAAATATGGGTGTATATTTTCGAACTAGTGCACGTAAATTTGATTTAGTAGGCTACAACAACAAAAAACCAATGATTTTCCATAACATTTGGTATTTTGGGAAGTTTATGTTTTTACAGGGTATTTTTGAGGCCCTAAATAGTGTTTTTAGCTACTAAAAAATAATGCACCAAGATATATTTTTTGTATATCAAATTAAATAGCTCGGTGATATATTTCTAACAGTGTATTACATTCATCAAACAGAGTTAGGATGACTGATTTACAGCCTGAACAATGGAGAGTAAATTTTAAGCCCCAGATAACATCCGAAGGCCATAACTTCCTGCTCCAGAATCATATTGAGGCACAATATTAATCTATGGAAAGATATTGAACCATAAAACCCATTCATGGAGCTAAATTAAAATTTTGGGCATGTTAAAAATGTTTAAGAGAGCATAGAAGGCACATGTAGCATTCAGGGTAAAAAATATTAATTGGATTGAAACTTGAATAGGTTGTATCTAACAACTTAAAGCTCATATGGGGGAGATAATTGGCCAGCATGTTCAAAATATGTTTATAAAGGAACCCAATTGGGCTCCTACAAAAACTCCAATGGATCCGGTGAAAAAATTTATAATTAAAGTCTATATTTGCACCTAGCTAAAGTGTGAACAGAAGGAAGTTCCATCTATCAACTCAAGGGAAAATCATCAATGTGGTGGGACCAATTTGTGCAGGTGCAACACATTGATGAGAAGAATTTTACTTGGAGGGAATTCAAGAGGTATTTTCAAAATAAATACTTGACTAAGTGATACTGTGAAAAGAAAATGAAGGAGTTCTTTGAACTCAAGCTTGAGAGTATGACCATAGATGAATATGAAAGGATGTTTTTAGAGATGTTGAAGTATGTTTCTTTCATCAAGGATGATAAAGTTAATATTCATAGGTATTTGAGTGGGATTCCATCATTTATCAGTGACAAGATACAATATGATGATCCCAAAACATTGGAGGAAACCATAAGGTGAGATAAATGGTTTTATGATCATCAAAATGAAGAACAACTTTCCAAAAATCTTGGGAAGACAAGAAGAAAATAAATATGGAATAGAGGAAAAAGGGAACTAAGTCACCATTCTTCAAAAATAACTCTCAGGAACAATCAACTTCTAAAGAACCCAGAATGACTGAGACATTGGGGAAAATACCAAGGAAACCACCTGTTTAGTGTTTGGGTTGTGGCAGAGATCATATGTACAGAGATTTCCCTCACAGAGGTGAAAATGTGAGGAATTTTCCCAATGTACAGTGATTTGATACAGTGGAGGACATGGGCAGAAATGTACCTAGGATCTACACAGCCCTGGATAACAAGAAAGTTGAGTTTTAGTCACATATGATTGAAGTGGAAGGTAAGATCAACAACCAAACTATTGTTATTTTAATTGATTCAGGAGCTATTCATAGTTATCTATATCCTAATATGGTGGAGATATTTCAATTGCCAAGATGCAAGCTTATAAAATATTGGTTGGTGCAGTTGGCTATAGGAGCTAAAAGAAAAATTAATGAGATGGTTAAGGCATGCCTAATGGACATGAATGGACTGAGCACCAGGGAAAATTTGAACATCATACCTTTAGGTTCCTATGGTTTCCTAATTGGTGTGGATTGGTTAGACCAACATCGTGTTGTCCTAGACTGTTATAATAAGGAATTTACTTGCTTGGATGAGGAAGGGAACTTAAGGATAGTACAAGGAATTCCCAGGGCAGTAACCATAAGAGAAGTTTCAACCTTGCAACTCAAGAAAAATTATAGGAAAGGGTGTCAAGTAAAACCCCCTAAGTTCTCCGGCTCTAACCGAAAGGTGGCTACAACCACCTATCCTTGCCTCGTCCTAACACACTGAAGTATAATTGTAGACCAAATGTTGCTATCACAAACTCTTCCACTCTCATTATGATTGTCGATGCCACTCTATCTCTATCATTGTCACTCTGTCACTATCACTGTCACTCTCACTCTGTCACTATAACTATCACATCAACCTGTATCTTCTCATCAACTAACACCTATACCATACCATGAATCAACTATATACCAACTTACATACTATCTCATGCACCAATCATGAACCAAAGATACATCAATAAAGAGTAGTGAATCATGAACTAGAGAATCAACCATGTGTAATCTGTACCATATACCATACCATCAATCATATGCAGATCTGTAACATATCATCAATGAAGTATCTCAAAGAACCAAAGAATTCCCCTCATACATATTCCACCATACAACATGAATATACCTCGACCATATAGAATCAATTCAAATATAAAAACCATAAGAGCCATGTCATGTGCTGAAACAAATATAAGAGTGCTCCTCAATCAGCCAAGCAACCAAGATATACCATATCCAAATACCAAAATAACCATACCAAGTATGCCTCAAGAATACACCACATCATGACAAGAAGTAACCATCAAAACAAGGATACAACTATACAATTACCTTTGAAGCTGATGTGAAACAACAATATGTTGATATGTAACTTTCCTTTAAGACTCTATGGACCTGGTAGCAACATCTGCTCAAAATTTCATGAGCTTTTCACATGTACACAACTTCCCCTTCTACAACCCGCATATGTACGCCCTTTTCTTCATTGTATCCCGTGTACATATGCTCCCTTACTGACCTGCAACTCACGTGTACCTCAAAACTTAGGGTTTGTTGTAACTCCAAGAATTTCGTCATCGACCCTTCTTTAATTTCTACCTCAGAAAATGACGCTACAACCTTATCAAAAGATCACTATATCACAAGAAATATAAGCAATGAATGAGTGTGTGAGTGTGCTTGTGAATGACTCCTTGAGGTGCTTATATACTTGTTCTAGGTAACTCCTCTTCTTAATTTAGGGATTCTAGAGTTTTCTTGTTACAAAAACTTTAACCCTTTGATTAAGGACTTGTAACCAACTAGAGGCTTCTTGACCACTTCTCTAGGGCTTACAACTTTACAAATTCATATCTCCCTAACCGTGAGGAACTATGTGGCATTCCACATATCACCATAAATGACACGACAAATATTATCCATATATGAGTGTCTTGCCTACATTTACTCTATCCATCATGTACATATTCCTCTTTCAACTTCGGGTACCAAAACCACACCATCGGGGCTTCTTCAAGGGTTGACATCAATGACAACCAAATTATCAATAGGTTTTTGTTTTCATTTTGTCTGTAAGTCTTTTCCAAGGCTATTTGTAATTTTTCATACCCAGATATGATAGATTTGTCTCAGATCTATTATTTTTCACACTTTCACGATCGTGGTCGTGAATGATCCATGCCTACAAAGCGACCAAAACCTTGTGGTCTCTAATTTCTCCATTGTAGGGAGAGGCAAAACCCTTTTAGTCACTGGTTTCTCCATTGTAGGGAGTGACCACCCTGAGAATTACACTACTAGGAGTGACCAGTTCCTTGTGTTCTCCCTATATTCCTCTACAAGGAGCGACCAATGCTTTGTGGCCCCGCTATGGTCATTAAAAAGGTGCGACCATGCTCTAAAAGCCATTTTTTGAATGGGAATCCTTCAAACAAATCCTATATTTGTGTCTATCCTTTCTTTTTCCCCTCCATATCTCTCTTATATCTATTCCAGCAGTGATTGCTGCAACATTTTTTCAAAGTCATTTTGAAAATTTTTCTTTGTGTGTCATTTTGTTTAATTGATTAAAAGAACTTTTTGTTTTTGTGGGTACATCTTAAATCATTTAACCTCATTCCCTCAGACCTTTAGTTTGGATGGTACCTTTTTGAAGAGAGTTCATTTGTTTTTAAAAATATTTTGGGTGTTCCTTTATATTTGCTTCCATTCTTTAAACAAATCCAACTCTCCTTATTTTCATCTCATCTTAGAGTGCAATCTTTGTTCAAGTTATTTTAAAACGTTTGTCTACCATTGAAAGCTTGAGTTTTGCATTGACGACATTCTTGTGTTTGAATTTTATTCCTTGGGTGCTTGTTTTATCCACCTTCATTCCCTTTTGAGTTCTTTGCAAAGTGTCATTGAATACTTTCATTTTGATTAAAATCAAAAGCAAAAGAAGTGTCTCTTTTGAGTTTTCATGTGATTTGGAAAGAAGAAAACAAGAGTGTTTTGGTACATAGTTGAAAGAGCTTGTTTTTGTTTGGGATTTCGTGAACATTAAATTGATAGTTTGGAATTTATTTATTTATTTCCATTTGAAGAAGAAAAGTGAAAGTTGCATTTTTTTGGGTGTTTATTTCCATTAAGAAGAAAAATATATTTTCTCCTTCCCGCGTATAGGATTCATTGAAAGAAATGTTTTTGTATTTCATTCTTTCTGCATCATTTTGGAGTCAAGTCATCAAAACATTAGTTTCACCTTTGTACACCCTTATGAGTAAAAACAACTATTAAAATAAACCAACATGCTAATAAAATTAACTAGACATTTGTTTTACTACACCAATAGTAGCTTAGAGCTAGAGTCTTTGGACTAGGAAAAGTTAGTGAAATTTCCAAGACTACTATAGAAGACTGTAGAACACTAAAGAGGGACAAAATCCAATTGTCATATAGGAATAGTCAAGAACCCCCTCTAACACATGTAGAATTCCTGCAGAAACCCCGATAGATCTAGAATTCTAGTTAAATTGAACACATACAATTTGCTGATATTCAAGAGATGAGAGAAAGTTTTTGCTCCATAAATCAGATAATTATATTAATAAAAAATGAATATACATGAGAAACCATCCGCAAAAAGAAGAGAGGAGGTGAATATATAGAATTTCCAACATAGAAATTCTAGTCAAAAAAAGCTAAAATAGGTGTCATAGGCTAAGGGAGACCACATAGTTTGACCTAGACCACTAAAGACACATGTCACACACTCATTAATGCCCACAAGATTCAAGTGATGCACATTATCTCACTTAATCTCACTTAACTGAAAAGAGAAGCAGTTCCAACTCACTTAACTGACCCAAAATAACAGTTACTAATAATAGTAATGACAAAAATCATTTATTAAGGAATAAATATCTCACTCAAAGAGGAGGTGTGCATTCCCTAATAATGGATAATTTTTTTCATGGGGGATTTGGAATAAATCAAGAATAAATCAATAAAATCAAGAACCGAGAGTTGAGTCTTGATCTAAAAATAACAGTTTTCCCTAAAATCTAGGGATGAGGCGCCCTTCTTCCTTATGTGGACAAATTAGGTGAAATAAAGTGTGATGGAATGTATTAACCAAGATCTAGGAATCTAAGCTAGGTATAAACTAATGTAATTTAGGTTTATGCTCCAACACCCCCCCTTAAGCCTAACTATAATGACAAAAAATTTGAGTCCGACAACTTGGTCATTTTAGGTACTCATTACATAAAAGAACTCCTCATGAAAAGAGGAAAGAGGGAAAACCTCGTGGGAAACGCCCCCCCAAAAAAAAGAGGAAAAAAATGATGAGTGGAAAAAAGTGACCTACTCAGCTATCTCCACCACTCCAAGCATGGCTCTTAGTTTTGAAAATTTATTTTTAGTGAAGGACTTGGTGAAGATGTCTGCAACTTGCTGCTCTATGGGGCAGTACTGCAGTGAAATGACTCTGTCACGGATCAGCTCATGGATGTAATGCAGGTGAATCTCGATGTGCTTGGTCCTTTGCCTCTGAACTAGATCAATTGATATTTGAATGGACCCCTGATTGTCACAAAATATGACAGTCGAAAGTGGATACTGAATACCAAACTCGGAGAGAAGCCCCTGCAACCAAAAAACCTGTGTAGTTGCATTCACTGCACCTCTATACTCTGCCTATGTTGTAGATAAAGAAATCATGGATTTCTTATTTCTAGACCGACAGAATGGCCCTGAACCAAGGCTGAAAACATAACTAGAGGTGGACTTGCAGTCTATACCATCGCCATCCCAATCAGAATCTGTGTACCCAATCAGTGAAAGTGGGCGATCTGCAGCATAAAAGATACCAAAACTGGGAGTACCTTTCACATATCTAAGGATTATCTTTGCATCTTTCCAGTGAATCTCATGAAGCTCTTGCATATATCTGGAACAAAATCCTACTGCAAAAGACATATCAGGTCAGGTGTGAGTGAGATACAACAAACTCCCAACCAACTACTGATACAATGTATTGTCCACCAAAGGTGTAGTACCCGCATCCTCAAATCTGACCCTCGAAAGAAAGGGAGATGTTGTTGGCTTTCATTTTGTCATATGAAAGTGGACAAGTAGATCTGATGCATACTTAGACTATGCCATATTGATCCCTGAAGTAGACTGAGAAACTTCAAGACCAAGAAAGTAGTGCAACAGTCCCAAATCTGTCATGGAAAATCGATCGTGCAATGCTTATTTTGCCGAATCAATAGCTCAAGTAAGGTTCCCTGTCATCAGTAAGTCATCTACATAAAGTAATATCAGAAAAAGGGAATCATCATGTTGCAAAAAATAAATATTTGTATCAGATTTGCATTGAATGAATCCAATGGAAAGCAGGAAAGAATCCATCTTTGCATACCAGGCTCTGGGAGCCTGTTTTAGGCCATACAAAGATTTCTTTAATATGAAAACGAGGGATGAGTTATGAATGTATCCCTGTGGCTTCTTCATATAGATATCCTCATTGATATATCCATGAATAAATGCACTCTTCACATCCATGTGATGAACTTCCCATCTGCGAGAAGCGACAATGGCCAAAACTAGTTGAATGGAGTCCATTTTTGCAACAGGTGCAAATGTATCTATGTAGTGTATGCCATGTACCTATGAGTATCCTTTTGCGACAAGTTAAGATTTGTACTTTATGATCTCACCATATTCAGAAATATTTTTTCGATATATCCATCGACATCGAACAAGCTTTCTTCCTTTCGAGAGTGGAACCAAGTCCCATGTGTTATTGTCCATAAGAGTAGAGTACTCTTCATCCATGGCAGCCTCCCAAAGTGGGTTTCCAGCAGCCTCAGAGTGTGACTGTGGATATGAACCAAGTTTCATATAGCAATGTATGGGAAGCAATGGTTTCTTGGAAGCCACAGCTTGAGGAGCCCCAAAAAACGATGATCTAGTCCTTCTTGTACCCGCAGGATCACCGACTAGTTCACCTGCATCTTGTAGGGTTTTCTCTACCCAAGTTGGAAACTGCATTGGAGAAGCCATGAAATTCTCCTAATATTATGTATCAGACCCAAAAGGATTCTCTGATGGATTATCTGAAGTGCTCGAAGAAGTTTCTGACTCCTCCTCATCAGTGACAACAAGCAGTTCCTCGGCAGGGTCTTTTGAAAAATCATGCAATGATTCTTCTTCAAACTTCACACTTCGAGATAGAATGAACTTTTTAGTGTGAGATTCCAGCAATGTATATCCTTTGAAACATTCAGGATATCCAAAAAATATGCATTCAACACTTTGAGGCTTCAAATCCTTCCTCTTATCTATTGGAATGTGAGCCCATGCTCGTGAACCAAAAATGCGAAAGTATGACACTTTCGTTTTCTTACCAGTCCAACATTCAAAAGGAGTGGTGATTTTGAGTGATTTGTGAGGATATTGGTTCTGAATGTATGCTACACAATTAATAGCTTCAACCCATATCTTGGGAGCTAATGATTTCGACTATAGCATACAATTGGCCATCTCTTTTAAGGATCGGTTTTTTCTCTCCGCAACACTGTTTTGCTGTGGTGTATATGGCATTGTGTGTTGTAGTTGTATACCTGCATCAATACAAAGTTGCTTCACATATTTGTTGACATACTCCCCCCATTATCAGTGTGGAGTATCTTAATATTACACCTAGACTCATTCTCAACAAGTGCTTTAAATTCTATAAGGCATTCAAATACTTCCGATTTTAATTTCAAAAAAAATACCCAAGTAAAACGAGAGAAATCATTTGTGAAGGTGAGTACATATCGAGCCTTACTGATTGAAGGTTGCGGGAATGGGCCCATGATGTCACTGTGAATCATCCCAAGAGGTGAAGAATCTCTCTGTGCCTTCCCTTTGTCAAAATTTTGCTCCGTATGCTTGCCAAGAATGCATCCTTGACATACACTACTTGTGAATTTAATAGCTAACAATCCTTCTACCATGTTTTCCTTGCTGAGTTGATGCAAGTAATTATAGTTTATATGGACAAATATTTCATGCCATAACTTGGTAATATTATTAGATTGTAACAGAAATACAGTGCTAATATATTTAGGAACAAAGTGGGAGAAGAAATACAAATGAGAACCGTGATCTTCAATTCCATGTGCAAGCTGTGAGCCTGTGGAAATGTTAGTAATCACTGCGGAGTCCAGAGTGAAATCCACCTTCCTTCCAGAGCCAGAATGAGTGATCTGATATATCAAGAGAAGATTTGTGGATAGCGAGGGAACATGAAGCACATTTTTGAATCATCCCCCTTCAAGATCAACAATTCCGTCTTCGCACACCTTTGCGGGTGTGGCACCTCCCAAGTAAATTGGGGATCTGGTGCTTTCTTCGATGGAGGAAAATTCATCTTTTGATGCAGCCATATGGTTCGATGCACCTGAGTCAAGGATCCAAGATGATGGAGTGGATTTGACATCCATTAAAGCATGACCATCTCGTGCTCTCCCTCCTGTTCTATTATCATCTTTCTTCTTTGCATTTTCGGGCACCGTGAGATTGTGCTGTTGCAATTGCTTAGCCATCTCATCGATAGTCTTCCTCATGCAATTTTATTCAGGATAAAAAAATTTGGAACAGTAGATGCAAAGTGTTCTTTCCTTCTTCTTCTTACCCTTAGGCTCAAAATAGTTCTATGAATATTGTGAGGATCTCTCCTTCTTCGATTCAAGAAATTTACCCTTTCCTTTTTGCTTGTCTTTTCCACTGCTCTTTGGAGCATCAGTAGATGCAAGTGCTTGATTCTTGGAATGATTGATGGCATGCATTTAGACTAACTTAGCTTGATCTTGATTCATTTCTGCAATGAAATCATTCAATGGAGGCATTTTCCATGTTTCCTGAGTCAATTTAAATGCTTGAAAAGATGATACAAATACGAAATATTCAGGGCCTAATTTTGAGAGAATTGAAAGGATGAGCTGATCGTCCTTTTTATTGACTCCACATGTATTAAGTTCAACGAGGAGGGATTTGAACTTGGTGAAGAATTTTTGCAGGTTGCTGAAATGAATTAGACTTAGGGATATGAGTTCATTCTCGAGTTGATGCACTCTCGTTGCATCATGCTTGCCTAATAGTCCTTCCAATGTGGTCCAGACCACATCGGGAGTAGTGGCTCCACTGAAATGAAAGAGGAGATCTCTGGAAATTGATAGGCATATTATCCCAATTTATTCATCTAATTTATTGAAATACTTGATCTTCTCCGCTGCAACAGTCGGTTTTTTCTCTGTTCCCATTGTTACCCTATAAAGCCCTTTGCTTCAGAGGAGCAGAGAGATCTCTGTCTTCCATTCGAAGTAATTGAAAGGACTTAGAACAAGTTTTGTGGGCTAAGAGAGATGATCCATTGCTGATTTTTGTGCCTCCTGATGATCTATACCTGAAAATAAAACTATGTACAATCGACTAGATTCAATCTAGCTCTGATACCATGTAGAATTCCTGCATAAACCCCGATAGATCTAGAATTCTAGTTAAATTGAACACATACAATTTGCTGATATTCAAGAGATGAGAGAAATTTTTTTCTCCATAAATCAGACAATTATATTAATAAAAAATGAAAATACATGAGCATCCATCCTCAAAAAGAAGAGAGGAGGTGAATATATAGAATTTCCAACATAGAAATTCTAGTCAAAAAAACCTAGAAAAAGCTAAAATAGGTGTCATAGGCTAAGGGAGACCACATAGTTCGACCTAGACCACTAAAGTCACATGTCACACACTCATTAATTCCCACAAGAGTCAAGTGATGTGCATTAGCTCACTTAAGCTCACTTAACTGACAAGAGAAGTAGTTCCAACTCACTTAACTGACTCGAAATAACAGTTACTAATAATAGTAACGACAAAAATCATTAATTAAGGAATAAATATCTCACTCAAAGAGGAGGTGCGCATTCCCAAATAATGGATGAGTTTTTGCATGGGGGAGTTGCAATAAATCAAGAATAAATCAAGAAAATCAAGAAAATCAAGAACCGAGAGTTGAGTCTTGATCTAAAAATAACAGTTTTCCCTAAAATCTAAGGATGAGGTGCCCTTCTTCTCTATCTGGCCAAATTAGGTGAAATAAAGTGTGATGGAATGTATTAAACAAGATATAGGAGTCTAATCTAGGTATAAACTAATGTAAGTTAGGGTTATGCTCCAACAACACATGGGATAAATACAAGATCGTGTGCAGAAGAACATCAAATATTACCCCTCCAAAGATTAACCAATCATAGTGGAAAGAACATATGTTTGGGGGTTTTATTGTGTGTTAATAGTTCATTTGGTCTCATTGCTTCGTGAATCTCAAATTTGTTCGAGGTCCTCAGGAGTTTTACCAGTCCACTTGTCTTCAGTCCTCTAGAAGAGCTTCGAACTTTGTTATCCTTACCATACATTCGATCCCGACTCTCAACTATACCCCTCCCTCGGGAGACCGATTACAAGTTGGTAACTTTAGTGACCTTTCCTAGGTATCTACAGAGATGAATGTGGGGGGATTCCCATAGTACATGGGGCAGATGTCGTATCACACTTTTAGTACCCTTAGAGGGTGATTCCACAAAGTGAGGGTTGTTTGTACCGAGAAGGGTATTTACGTGGAGGTCGGGGTAATTGCTTCTCATATCTTTGCTGACGGCTTGACATCTCATCTTCGAAAGATACTTCTATATATTGTTTCTTGGTTGATTATCTATATTTTTTTCTTAAGGTTTTATTCTTTCGACATCCATAGTTGGCATTAGGGATCATTATTTCTATTATACTTTCACCATGGCCAACCAAGGTCTCCGAAGATCTTGGAGAATGAAATGGTTAGATCCCGAAGAACACAATATTCCACAGAACCCTTCTAATTAAGGAACTATTCATAAAGGGGTTTCTTCTGAAATAGGGATCATATATCCCCAAAGTGGCCAACCTAAAGGAGTGGTCGAAACCATGGAAGAAGGTTTTCCCTCTTCCACAAATCCATCTTTAACTGGCCCTTTTGGTCAACCACTCATTGGGTTTCCATCAACGATTTATCATGATGATTTCTTTGCTTACCGTTTACCACCCAATATGTATAGTAGACAACCTTTTGGCATACATGAATCAACATCTAACTATATAGATGTAATATCGACCCCCCCACTTGATCCTAAGATAACCTCTCTAAAACACATTACCATTGTTGCTACTTCTTTGTGGGAAATTTTTTTGACCCTTGTTACCTTGTCTTGGCAGTTGATGAGTACAAATTCTCTTCATGCATCTCTATATGCACACTTGCATACACCAAGCACATTACTTGGTTGTCCTTTACAGACTCCATCTAGTCTAGTGGCCAGCAATGCTACTACCTCAAGTCTTGTGACAAGTAGCTTCATTTTTCCTCTGCCCAATCAAGGTGTTAAACTAATGACATTTCCCAAAACTTTCAACATACACCTAGGGGGCACGTTATAGTTGGAGGGACACCTTCCTCTATATTCCAATACCTTGTTGGAGGGAAGCTTTCAGCTATGGGTCAGTTTCCTACTGGGGGGAAACCTTTAGTTGCAAGTCAAGTTCTGGTTGGAGGGAAATTGATCCAAGTGGAGACGATGGCCACCCATCTATTCCAACTGGCTCACATATAGTTTTAATCTTGGCAGTTTTGTTTCAAGATTTTCGGGTCCTAAACTTCCAGTGTCGTTTTGAGGCCATAAACAACATTTTTTGGGCTCGCCACAATCACATTGTAGACAAAGTCAAAGTTTGATGGAAACATGCGTATTCCACGAATAGACCTTTCCAATGGGCTATTGTGAGCCTAAAACGAAGATTCTATGCAAAAATTACGACCCCGGGAAGTTGATGTACCAACTTACCCCATCAGGGCCCACATGAATTTTGGCACTTCATCTCCTAGGGTTATTTTTTTGTATGCCTAGGGTTTTTTTATTACTTCTTGATGCTAAAATTGCATGGAGGCCTCACTGTAATGTTCTCAGGTGAATGCATGTAACCGCCACATCTATTCTCAGAGATTAGCTACCACCATTCGAGAAAGATTGTTTCATTCTGCATTTTTACAGTTTCAACAGATTTCTTTATTGAATAGAATTTAATTTTCATTGTATCTCTATTATTGTTCATTGTATCTTTGTGTTAATGTTACAGATCTGTGTTTCATTCCATTTCGCTCATAAATCTGAATCATTGGTATCATAGTAGTTTTCTCTTCATTTGTTTCTTTGTGCATGTCCCCAAGGAGTTTAGGGTATAAGAAGTTGGGACTCAAACCAATTGATTCTTTGCAAGATCGACCTTGCTGAACTCGAATGTCTCCCATGGGTGAACAAAAGAGAGATGATGGGGTAGGAGATCCATTTCAATTGTTTCTCTAGGAATAACTCGCATGACAGAGGAACATGATGATGGATAATTTTGCACAAATCCTTCGACAACTGCCAACAGGAAATGCATCTTCCTCGAGAGAAGGCGTCGCCCCTTCAAGGTACAAATAAATTTTGATTTTCCTATATTTGAAGGTTAGATAGATGCAGACGTTTTAGACCAATGGTTAAATCTTCTAGAAGGTTATTTTTCTGTACATAACTTTTCTGATAGAGAAAAGATTGCATTTTCACTTCTTAAGGCCATCCCCCATGTCAAAGATTGGTGGGAGACTTTATGTGAGAAAAAGGAAACAAAGGAATCTCCATTATTTGTGGTCACATCCACTTAGGGTTCTTTATGGGATGCTATTAAGGAACATTACTACCCTGTTGTAAGTTATGATGACTTATATACAAGATGGACCATACTGCGGCAAGAAAGGGACCAAACAATGCCATAGTTCACCAATTTCTTCCATACCTTGCACACCAAGTGGGGTATCAAAGACTCTGAGTGAAATTTGGTGCTCAAGTACCATGATGGTCTACATAGAGACATACAGACATAAATGTGTTTTTTGGACATCTCATCCTTTGGCACGACCTATCGATATGTTGTCAAAATAGAGTAGAAGATTAAACAAAAGACACGGTATTTTGGGATTATGAACCCCTCAAAGTAGAAGTAGGGAAAAGGAATCCCTGACATGTAGAAAAAAGGAAAGAGAAAGGATGGAAAACCTCGGGACAAATATTCTAAGACATAAACAAAGAAGGATGATGGGAAGACAGAGAAAGATACTGGGAAGTGGTGTGAGTTCGATAAGAGCCCTTGGAATAACACTGATGAATGTATCTCAAAGAATTCATTGGTGGTCGAGGTGAAAGCCTTTGAATTAGATGTGGGTTTCAAATTTGAGTCAAAACCAAAAAAAAGGAGACAAATAATTGACACAGAACCCAGTGCCACCATTTCTACGACCAACATCCAACTCTATGAACCTGATGAACCAGAGGAAGGTGAGCACCTTTTCCATTCATATATGTGCTTGAACGGTACTCAGATTCACTTCATCGTTGATAGAAGTATCCAGAAGAACCTTATCTCAGCGGAGGTCATCAAGCGATTGGCTCTGCTAATAGCACCACACCCACAATTGTACATGCTCAGATGGATCAACCAAGGAAGAGATCTTTGTGTCATCCAACAATGTCGTCTGCCCCATGACATCAAGCCATTCAAAGATGAGGTATTGTGTGATGTCACCCCCGTTGAAGTTTGTGATTTTATTTTGGGCCAACTTTATTTATGGAAACATCATGTTGTATATGAGTCTAGGCATTTTAGTGTTATTATTACTTTGGACAAGACATTGTATAGGATACCTGAGGTAGTCCCACCTACTACCATTTCCTTGATCTCTGCCAAGAAATTCAGGAAGGTCATCTCTCAGACCAGGAAGTTTGTCTTCTTCATGATTCACAGTCAAAGGGAGTGGAAGGTTGTAGCCACATCCATGGCCTCTGCGGGAGGACTCTCCACACAGTAGAAGAAAGTGAATAAGGTCGTGGAAGAATAAAAAGGCATCTTCTCTTCACCCACTATGGCACCTATGCACTGTCAGGTAAAACATTCAATCAATCTGACCCCTAGCACACCGCTACCCAATGGGCCAGTCTATTGTCGCTCTATGTTAAAAAATGAGGAAATAAAGTTCCATATCCAAGAGCTTCTTGAAAAGGGGAACTTTTGACCAATATCATCACCTTTTTTAAGTCCAATCATGCTTGTGTAGAAGAAAGACAAGACCTGGTGACTTTGCATTGATTAACAGGCCCTAAATAAAATCACAGTTAGGAAC
>JZKD02S1701193.1:119223-130468 GCA_000966675.3 Picea glauca | reverse complement strand
CATTATTTCATTATTTAGAAAACTGTTTATAGCCTTGGAGAGCACAACCACGGTAACCACCAGCAAGGTGTTTTGCAGTGACATAGAGGGTGATTTTGACTCTTTAGAATCTAGATGATTGAAGGACAATTTCTACAGCTTCAGAGGGATGTTGTTACCATTGTAGGAGGTTTTAACTTTTCTTCAAATAGAAGGATATTATACAGTTTTGGAGCACAGTTTTCATCATTTGCTGGACTGATAGTGTTTTCTACTGGACATAGTACTGAGCACAATGAAGAAATTTCTTGTTGGAAACAGGGAACCGTTTTTCACCGTTTCTGGACTTTCTTTTTTGGATTGAACATCATCACAGTGATAACAGAAGTATCTTCTATATTTCATGGTATTTGTTTTGCATATGTACTTTTATATGCAGTATAATATATGTTGTATTCATACATATCAAACCGCTGGTTCTGGTTGAGACTGATCAGATTGGTCGAAAACTGGTCTGGTTCCAGTAAAAAGCTGAATCAGGACTGGTTTGGACAAGTTTGGGTCTGGACTCTGGAGTATGAACCAGTTGAACCAGCCAGTTCTGATCCAAATCAGTCCCACCTGCAGCCCCAAGACGCCTAAAGAACCAAAAAGAGTAAAAACGCAGATAAGGAAAGGTGCCCCCCTCCTAAACCCTAATCCAATGGTATATACTATATAGTGATGCCCCCTCTATTTGCCTGTCATTGATGTGGACCAGAATGTGTCACCAACATCCCACTTGCATAAAAGTCAAGTCGGTTAAGAGAATATTTTATGTATTTTTTTATATGACCGGCTCGTTTTCCCCTTTTCTTCCTGTTCTGGTCTGGTTCCCTGTCATTTTTTGGTTTGGGTTTTGATAACATTGGTTCATATGTATTCCTATATCTGTATCCGGATTCCGTATTCATATCCTGGTAATTGGCAACCATCGTTTTGTTAAAATTTAAAATACATTCATCTGCCATACCCAAACATGATTGCTTTAGGAGTCAAGACCCATTTTCTACTCATAGTATCCCTACTTAGTAGAGGAATGAGGAAAAATAAGGTATTTCATGTTTTTCCAAATTGCAACCAAAAGGATGTTCAAGACAGAAAAGAAGCGGTATGAGAAACATTGATTGAAATTTAGTTTTTACAATCCAAAGCTAGCTTTAACTTTTTTGATTACGAATACTTGATAACAAAAAGTTTGTTTAATTTTTTTGAGGCATTCAAATACCGTTAAACTTTCTGCTAAAAACAAGAGGGCAGAAGGTGATGGCACTTACTGATATATTTTCTTAGAATAACTCAATATTCTTAGGGGCAAATCTTGCCTTAAAAACCAACCACTGTTGTCTGTCAAGAGAACCACTTGTTCCCATTTCTGCAAGCAAGAACATCATCACATGCTCTGGCTGTCCTTGCATCCTGAAAATCAATAAAACAGAAGTCAGGATGATATTAAGATGGGAAAATTTTATTGCTAGGCAGAACTGTCAGGAAGTAGAGAGTTGAATTTATAGGATGGAGCATAAAAACACTTATACAAATTACAGCTCAAACACATGAAATATATGGATGACACTTAAAGAAAGTATGTAATTAACAAAATTGGATAAATTAATTTAAGCTAATTTGTAGTGGAATGGTATTACTTTTTTATGTGGCTTGTTATATTTAACACAGAGAATTTTCTTATTTAAATATTACTTTACTCGGTATTATATCATACATTGCCTCCTAAGATCCTTTGAGAACGTAGGTACCTTATAGGAATGGATTATGTTTGAGCCCTAAGCTTCACCAGCTCAAAACAACAAATTAACCGCCTCTCTTCTTAGCTTTGAACATCGTTTCTTAACAGGAAATAATGCATCGGGTCAAAAACTAAAATACAGGATCTGCATATATTTCAAAATGGCATTTAAGATTCCTCAGTTGTTTTCTGACATAGATGCATTTGAAGACAGCAGAAAGTCTATAATCTGAAAAGCAAGCCAACAACACAATATTGACACTATCCAACCCAAAAATGATATTGTCATGAACAGGTGGTATTCTTCTGAATTATAAACAAAAAGATGCCTATTTGCTCGAGGGTATGCATCCATGAAACTGACAGAAAGCATTTCATCTCCAGGAAAACTTTGATATGATATCCCTTTCAAGGTATATTACCATAGAAACTCACTACAGGTTTACAGTATCCGGGAAAAAGAACTAGAGCAAGTGCATTTAGCAAGCACAACTGTAAAAACAACACTCAACCAGGATCCCAAACTGTGTCTAGCAAATTCAGAAGAAAGTGAGAAAAGATGACAAAGGAGAATACACATTATTCATAGTTATATCATTAAAATAAGCATGCTTTCAAAAGCTTTTATTATAGAGACTTAATTTGTTGGCATATCAATATTAATAAATATAAGGTTGTTTTTGCTATTTCTAGTGGATCAGAATATAAAAATAGAGCAGGGATCTCTATTACATGAGCTCTATTGTATTCTTTCAAGAGAGGAGAAGAAACTGTCAGAGAAAGGGAAATGAAGAACATATAAGTGGAAAAATAATTTAAGAACAATAAATTATTAATCTGGCAGGATTCTTGACTGAATTTATCTCCATAATTGTAGGTGTTTATTGCTCAAAGTTCTTAGAATTCTGCTGTTGTTTATTTTCCCAACATCTAAGTGCTATTAAACCAGGTTGTGGAGAGGCTACCTCCAAGAAAAAGTAGAGTTGTGTTTCTTGTGTAGTGGTAGAGAAGATACCTCCAAGAAAACATCAGGTTGCAAATTTTTCGGTAAAGTTAAAGATAATGCCACCAAGAACGATTAGTTGGCTACTTTATCAAATCAAATTTTTTGTATCGTAAGAAAGTAGAAAGGCTGTTGCAGTGTTGCCAGAGTGTGGAGCATTGCGAGCGTCATTTTCCAAAAAACAGCAAGCAAGGACATTTAAATGACAAACATAAATGACGAGCAATGTTGCACCATCACTTATATTGGGATCCACATCATTAGTATGATCCTTCATTCTTCAGTGATACCTAGGCATTGACATGGGAGATGCTACACATAGAATTGGGGAAGAGAGTTTGCAATCCCATAGCAATGAAAACAAATTTTTAAGGTGTTGAGAGCAAAGATTCCATACCATCTAATGGACATTCGATAGAGGGATTTTGGGCTTGTGTACCATATTATGATTATCATTATTAAAATTTAAAATACAATGATGAAAGTGCTGAAGAAAACGTAGAAGCAAGTAGAAGGCTATGGAGGGTTGGATGAAAGGGTGATTGTGAGATCAAATACACGGCATCATTGGAGGACGACACTGATCTTGAGACAAAAGATCTTGTAAAGAGTGCATATAAGTTTATGCCAGTAGAAAGACAAGTTTAGCAAAGCATCATAGGTGGCCATGTTGATTGCAAGTAAAAGTGAGACCACCAATATCAAGGGACTTGCTATGTTGGCATGTGCAAGTAACCCCTTCACATCTACAAGAAGCGACTGCTCACAAGAGTATAGAGCAAATTGGGGTCATGTCATGACAACTTCTCAACATTCTACACCATATGGATTGCCAATGCATGTCTCAGACAAGTTGATGCTGTAGAATATGTTTGAAAGCATTCAGTAAATTTGATCAAGTACTCAAATGAAGATAAAAGCTAAATGTGCCTAGAGGTAAAATTTTAGGGCAAAGATTACTTAGCTAAGCATTGTGAAGATAAGTTCTTGAAAGGTCATACCTAAGCTCTGCAAAGGTAAGATTGATCTTGGATATGGTGCTTGCTTGTAGGTATTTAAAAAACATATGTTTTTGAGGTTAGCAATCTTTAATCTGTTAGAAGATAAAAGTAGAGCAGAGATCTCTATTGAATGGGCTGAATTGTATTCTTTGAATAAAGAGGAAAATCTGGGAGAGCATTTTATCAACTATTTGTTAGTGAAGAGACTTCAAGAGGGCACTTAATGAAGAATAGACTAGTGGAAAAGATGTCTTATGATTGAGAAGATTTACTCTCTTAAGTATGGATGCTTTTGTGCTTAAAGTGTTCAGTATTCTGCTGTTCGTTTTCCTTGCATTAGAACATTGCTTATAAATGGAGAAAGTTGAAACTGTTTTTGAAATAAATCAAATAGAGATCTGCAACAGATTAAAGTATGTATTAAAACAGGAGGCAACAAAGAACCAGCAAATGTAACATGCATTAAACCAAATAATGATTACAGATACGTGGAGAATAGCCGAGACAAATTCTATTATGGTAGAACTAATTCTCCCTGCAGCAGGCACAAAAGATAAAATCTGTCCACAAAGGTCCTCCAGTGTCACCCAATCTCCCACTTGTTACAATTCATCTATATTCGTTTTATAGACTCTTGAGTCTCCATGACTGTCAGCTAGATTACAAGAGACTTACCAAATGATTGTCAAACAGTACATAAATTTTTTGTTTATTCCCAAGAAATATGTAACGACATCTTATTAAAAACAGAATTTATGATATTGCTATTTTTGAACACTCCCACTCAATACATTAAATCTGCAACATAATCACTGAGTCTTTCACAAGTACAAAACTCAATGTTCTAACTTCTAACTTCTCCTACAAGTCATGTCCACTTGCAATATGTTATGAACATAAATATACATATAAATAGATATTCATAACATAATGATTAATTAATAAATAATAACTATTATTAATGAATAGTAAGATGATATACAATGGAGAATGAGGGCTCATTTATATACCCACGCATGGGTGCCCTTAACCAATAGTCATGTCATTTGAGACACGTCCTTTCATTAATAATAGTTATTATTTATTAATTAATTATTATGTTATGAATATCTATTTATATGTATATTTATGTTCATAACACAATATTCAACAGGACAATTTCTATATTTGACAATGCATCTTTGGAATAACCATGCTACGAAGTTACCAACCAGTAAAGTCCCTGAAACTTGGTGTCTCAACTCCTCCACAAGTCCTTTTGAACACTTGCAAAACTGGGCCAGACCATTTTATGAGTTGATAAGATCTCCAACAATCCCGTCATTCATTTGGATCCATACATATAAAACACCAGAAACTGTGGAGGGTTCCCTTTTCCTCGTCCTCCTCATGCTGCCCATATGGCCGGGTATCATATTCGGAACATCTTCATATCTTCTAAGATTTTAAACTCTCATCTCTCCCAAGATTGAAACACATTGTTTTGATACGATGTTGTAAACTAAAATAAAATAGAGATCTGCAACATAGTATCTTGTGTAATAAAACTAAAGGCAACAGATACCCAACAAAAGGAACATGTATTAAACAATAAATAAATACTTTCTTTTTGAGGTACTTGATTTATCCCTTCCTTATTTGATCATATCAGCACTTGGATTTGCTTGATGACTATTACTTTCTCCTGTCTTGATCAATCTGATTTCAACCTGCCTTGCATAATCCCCTTCCATCATGCCATATTGATGCACTTATGCCTCAATCGACACTCCTTACTTATGTGCACCTTCATTTCTTTACCCTTGAAATGATGCCCTTCATACCATGCTTCCACTGTGCACTCTGATAACCATAATGGAAGCATTACTCTATAATTGCATAGCTAATCGGATATGATGCACTCTTTATACATATATGCATTAAGCCTCTTTCTTTATCTGATTGCTATCATTTTGATAGTCAATTCCTTTTATAATAGACATGACTCCAATGTATTGCTTAATCTATATATTGGTTTCTTTGGGAGTAAATGTGCTTTCACTAATTCATTCACTACATGATCTATTCCTTTGCCCAGATTCCATTGAGTACTTCACTAACAGGAGTGGACTTCCTGTAGTGGCTTCCCAAGACTTTATGGCTACACCCAGATTCATACCTTAACATTTTTTTAGTCTTGGCTTTTGATCATCTTATGAAATATTTTTGTCATAACACTCTTTCCCCGAGTACCTCTGCTTATATTTAACTAAATTTCAACCTTCTCTCCTCTTAAGAACTAAAAGTTTTTAACTCTGCAAAAATGTGCAGCCAACAAAATTTGTTAGGTTAAATAATTTAACAAATTTATGAAATTATGTACAATTCTGTTCCAATAATGCATAATAATTTCTTCTTTTGATCTCTTGTGAAAATTAACTGCCCAGATCAATTTTCTGGGTGGATATTTAGACGACTCTATCCAAGACCTTTCTAATGACTGCTCCCTTGCTCAATTCTGAGTCTTGAGCAGAAAGTTACGGTCCTTTGAAAATTGTCCATTATTTTCTCCTGTTCACACTTCAACTTGGTGCAAATCTGCGCGGTAATTATGCATTTTTGCACTTACTCCATTGGAGTTTTGGTAGGAGCTCTATTGTTTTTCTTCATATACATATTTTGGACAGTCTGTCCAAATTTCACCTCTCTCTAGGTTCTGGGTTTCTAGTTACAGCCTGTTGAAGTTCTAGGCCAATTAGTGTTTTTGGTTTGGAACGCTACATGTACCTTCTGTGCTGTCTTAAACATTTTTAACATGTCCAAAATTTTAATTCAGCTCCATGACTGTCTTCTATGGTTAAATAACTTTCCATAGACTGCGCCTGCGCCTCAATTTGATTTCGGAACAGAAAGTTATGGCCCTTCAAAGTTAGCTTTGTCTTAAAATTTACCCTCCATTGTTTGTCATATAACTTCCTCATAAAAGCTCCGTTTGACGAACGGTTTACACCATTAGAAAGCTCTTTCTGGGCTCTTTCATTTGAGCTGTAGAGACAAAGTGTACCTTGGTACAGATTACCTTGGTACACTATGTTCTTTGGGTTTTTGAGTAGCTAAAAATGCTGTTTAGGGCCTCAAAAACACGTTGCAAAAAGATGACCTTCGAACAATATAAAATGTCGCAAAAAATTCACTGGTTTTCTGTTGTTGTAGACCATCCAAATGACTTTGCGTGCACAAATTTGAAAATTTACACCCATATTTAGCATGCGCAACAATACCATAAGGTAACACATACTCCGCGCGCGTATAACCAATGTGGATCACTTCTCTGTCACGCCAATATCTGGTGCAAATATCTACCGTGCACAATTTTGGTTCATGCACTAATACCTGTTGCGCACAATTTTTGTGTCACATGCTAACATTCCGTGCGCATTGCACTCTACGACTGCACCATGCCAAATTTTAGTACGCTCCCCTCGTGCACCAGTACTTCGTGCGCATCATTAATTAAACTGTCGCACGACAGGAATATAACCACATTGCACACGCACCAACAAAATTCCTCTACGCTCTGCTAATACTGCACACACCATACACACCAATATTATGCGTGCGCACACCCAATCCGCACCACGCAGTGCAAAATTTAGTGCGCACATCCGCGCACCGTTATTTTTCGCGCATTACCTCTCTGCACCACGCAGCGCCAAATTTAAGTGCGCACACCTGCACACCAATATTTTCCGCGCATTACCACTTTGCACTGCGCAACGCCAAATTTAAGTGCGCACACCCACGCCCCAATATTTTCCGCGCATTACCACTCTGCACCGCGCAGCGCCAAATTTAAGTGCGCACACCCGTGCACCAATATTTTCCGCGCATTACCACTGCACTGCCAAATTTAAGTGCGCACGCTCGCGCACCATTATTTTCCACACATCACAAGCTTTTCACTGCGCATCATGCATTTTTAGTGTGCACACCTGCGCACATTCATTTTTATGCGCATCAATTCCTCGTGAATTCTGCAGCAGAAATTGGGGCTTTTGCCTAACTTTTCCCAATTTTCACCGTAGACATTTTGCAACTATGAAATTTGTTCAATTTCACCCTGATAACACCAATTCAACCTCTGCAACAACAAATCATTGTTGGTTCGCATTCCTCGAATGCATTTTTCCCAAATTCAATTCACGAATTGAGAATTTTAATCAACTAATCTTCCTCCATCTGTCATGGCTAACCTGTAACTTCAAATTTGACCAATTACATGTCTGAATTTTCTAGAACATATATCAAATCAAGAATATCTCACTACTTGGCCAAATTTCTCAATTTTTTCATGAATTTAACAACAAAAATTGGGGCTTTTGCCCAATTCCACGCAATTGCTTCTAATTTTTACCATGGACGCTCTGTAACTTGAAATTTGGCCACTTCGAAATCAATTCTCTGTGAAATTTCAATTCAAATCAACTTGCTCGGCCCATCCAAGATCAGTGTTGAAAACTGGAGCTATGATACCATATTGTAACATTCCCAACATCCAACTAGGCTATGCCACATAAAATTTTCGGACTGTATACAAATAAAAACATATACACACATAAACTCTTGCGGAACTTTATATATAAAACTTTAAACAGACAAATACATTCTGCAAATGCACTGATTTAGATAGAATAATAATAAAAATACACATGCAACACACACATGAATAACCCATAAAAATAAACGCATATATAATAATGCAGCATGTAATTTAACACAAAATGGACACTTATCTTGTAAAAATGTCACCAACTGCGTGCGGATCTTCCACGAACCTCCCAGCCTTAGACCACGCTGCTCTTCACTCTCAGCAGTGGGTCACCCCCGAGCTGGGACTAAACTCCACCCAGGTAAAGGGATTCCTAACCAGGCTGATGTATCTCGGACAACAGGGAAACTCCGTCCCAGCCTCCAGGTGCCAACTCAAACTAATAGCCTACAGTCCCTCATTTCCCACATGCCTGTCCCACCCCAGGAAGTGTGCCCCTTCTCTGCTCAACAGTCCTTCGGCTGCCCCACTTCTTTTCCAGGGCTTCAGCAACAGGCCAGACAAGAAGTCTCAGAGCCCTGTAGCTGCAGTTTGGCACCTTCGAGAAATCAATTCGCAACAATTCTCTCACCTAGAGATAATTGCTCACGGGCCTATCAACCCGCTTCTTTAGTCCAACTCCTGAGCTAACTAGGTACAAGTACAGGTACATGTACGGGTATGGTACGCATACGTATACTTGTATGGGTACGGTTATAGGTACGGATACATGTACAACAAGGTATCAAGAACAACTGAATGAGTGAGTGCATGATGATGGAATCCCCCCAAAATGAACTAAGTCCAAGCTATATGTATGCATGTTCCCAACTTGACACTTGTCATGTTGAAAGCTACTTTGGCCCACTTGTCCCCATCCTTAGAACTTAGGATAAAATAATTATCCATATTTTATACTTTAAGGAATATTAATATAATATTTCTTTTTGGCTTAAGCTCCCTAGCTTAGCCTCTTATCCTTAACTTTTAGCCCCCCCCCTCCTTCCCTAACTAGTGGAGTTTAGTCCCCCATACTCTTGCCTATAAAACACAACATATACAAAAAAGGCTCTCTGGCTTCAAAATTGCGCACACTTAAGTTTGCTGCGCGCGGTATCCTGGAATGTGCACACTTCATCATTTTAGTGCGCAGTACATGTGTGCACTATACCATGAAAGGTGCATGCAAAAATGATATTAAACAGCTTCCAACTTAAGTACATTTGCATTTACAATTTGGGGTTCAACCTAGGGGTATTACACAAGTTCCCTAATCTCCTGCTTGCACTCTGGCAGAATGAATGCCTGTGGTTGGAGGTAGAATTGGGCTGGACCATAAATTTGCCAATTGATGAACTGTGGCATGACAGCTGGGGACCTGTTTCTAAAAATGATGATCATCAGCCTTCCCCTGCCGAATGTGCCTTTGGTGCCTAATTAGTGCAGTGAGTTATTTTATATTGGTTAATGTGGTTTGTGGTTTGGAGCTCTTGGTATGCCCCACTGATGGGGGTTAGAAGTTAAAACTGTTTCAATATCTTTTGTCGTGTATGTGGCACTCTCCAATTTTGTTATTTTTGCTATTCTGGACTTAGATCCTCCACTATGAGTTGGTTTCAATTGTCTTGAGATTTTGTTGGCCCTTGGTGTCATGCGCTTTGCTGCCTTGTTTTACAATATGCTTTGTACCATACTGTTCATATAATAGAATCTTGAAGCCCATCTAAAAGAAAATAAAAAAAGAAGATGCCTTAAATAATGCTTTTAAGTTTTAAGAGTAGCTTGGCCATTTTGTCGTATATATGCTGTACTTAGTGATACACCCATATTGCAGATATAACATCCAATAGCAATGGAAAGTTTCAATTGGTCCTGGTTTGTCACCTCAACTCATTTAGAAATATAACCAGTCCTCTTAACGTATCTCTTCCTGTGACTGAAGGACTTTGGTAGTTTGAAGCATTCATCTGTTTCCCTAGATAACATTAATTGAACTCCTCAAAATTATGCTGCTAACTGGAATGTGCGGCTGGTTACTGCAAAGTGGAAGAAATGCTTGTGCTTCTTTTGCCTCTTTGCTTCAAACTCTCAAGTCTCCTGCATGTAGTGTCTGTTCACAATAGCAGTTGGTTTCAGTTTGGTTGCCTCTTGAGAACTTGAAGCATGCTTGTTAATTTCTCGTAAATATTACATGGAAAACATGTAAAATCAATACTTAGAGAACTATGTGTAGTGTAATGGTAAGTGAATGCCTGTAGGACTTAACTTGTGCGGGAAGTAAGTGCGTTTTATGTTTTGTATATTTCATCAAGTTTTTGTTCTAACAACATAAAACTGCTTAATTAAATATCTCTCTAACTCTAGTGGCTGGAATCAGATCTGTAAAGAAAAATAATGTCATTTTGGTTTTATCCAAGTGGAAATTTTAAAGCTTTTATTTCCTTTCTTTTGACTTACGTATTTACGGGGATCCTATGCTTTGCAGCTTGCTCCATTTGATCCTACCAAGAAAAAGAAGAAGAAGAAAGTTTTGGTGCAAGATGCTGGAGATGAAGCAACAGAGAAAGTGACTGAGAAGATGGAAAACCTTTCAGGTATGATAAAATATATTATCAGTCTTAGAAAACTAATAATATACTTTGTGCATAAGTCATCAAGTAATGATAATCAGGGCAGATACTATGATCATTAAAAAAAGGTAATAATGCTTCTTATATTTCATATAATGTAACAGTACATACAATTAGCATTTTACAAAAAAAGCGTGGCAAAATTAAATGGCCACCACCATAAGTTCATAGTGAGGCATATTAAAATGTCCTCTCAATGATCAAAATTTGCCAAAATCTTTAATCAGGCCATTGAATAAATGAAATTCTTAATGCAGTCTAGCAAAATCTATCAAAACT
>JZKD02S1701193.1:97303-116130 GCA_000966675.3 Picea glauca | reverse complement strand
GCATCTCATCAACTATATCTGAGTATCCATCTTTCTCTTCATCTTGAACATTTCTGTTTTGCATCTTTAGGAGCTTCCTGCTCCTATATAAATACTGGATACTGTCTGGTTCTTACTGACTGTCACCATATCATGAGTCCTTCTCATGCTGTCTAACTTCTGCAAGTCAAGGCATAAGTTCTTTCTTCCGAGACCTGTAAACTTACTTACAGTATGCTTTCTGAGATATGTCACTTAGCCAATCAGTCAGTAACAATAAGCAGTAATCAAATAAAACTATATCATGATTTCTATCAGAGTAGTACACATCTTTTCTTAAGCAAAACTTGTTCAACCATGTACACATCTGAAACCCTAATCATGAATAAGACTTTTGAACTCTTTATCACTCTAGCTATGAAATTACCAAATTTTCCCTTACTATCATATCTGAACACATACCTTTGTCACTCTCATGAGTGATCATACCTGAAATAAATATTTTATCTCTTTCTTTATCCTCTTCTTTGATAAATCTGCATAGACGCTGAAATAAAACGAGGTTAATTAACATTCTCACAAAACTCTAACTTGTAATGATAAAGTATTAAAGTAAACAAGATACTAAAAATAAACATGAATACTTATCTTTTGTTTCTGTGTGGGGAGGCTTCACGGACTCCACCATTTGCTATCTTTGTTCAGATCAACTATCTTCAACTTAAAGTACATATTTCTCAATTTCTACTAAAGCTTTCTTTGAGGGAGGAGATTCTTCTTCCTCTGCCATATGTGCTTGATGCTTTCTTTTCCCTTTTCCTTGAGGATAGTCATAGGAAAAGTGTCCCAACTTTTGACAGTTGTAGCATCTGATCTTTGAAACATCTTTCTTCTTATTTGGAACTCTTACGGAGTTAGCTTCTTTATTGTTCTTCCTGAAGGAACTTCTTCTGTTCTTTTGAATTGTAAGAGCAATCTCTTCGTCAACAATTAATCTCTTCTATTGGTCTGCAAGTCTAGATTCTTCGTGTGTGTGATATGCCCATAACTTATCAAACCGGGGTAACTTGCTTCTTGCACACACTCCTTGTACAAACGAAATCCAAAATGTTGGAAACCCATTTAGGGTTGTGGTTACAAGCTTTTTGTCACTAATGACATCTCCAATCGCTGCAAGCCGATCTCTAATCCGAGAAACTCTCATAAGATAGGATGAGACAGATTTTGAGTTTTCCATTTTCATATTACGAAGCTGATTTCTTAAGGCAAGATTCCGGCAAATGTCTTTGCTTTCATATAACCTGCTGAGTGCTTCATACATTTGCCTCGTTGTCTGTAGTTTGGATATATGAGGGATCAAGTGATCCTTTACTGAATTTGATACGATTCTCTTTTCTTTCTTTTCATTCTTCTTGTGCTTGGTCTTTTGCTCTTCTTCCTTTGGTTCTGGTACAGTCACTGTAACATGTTCTAGGAGATCATTCTTGTCTAGAATCATCTGCAACCTATGCTTCCAAGATCTGAAGTTTCTAGATCCTTCCAGCCTGTCTTCTACCCTCATACCGGTAGCCATTCTTTCTTGTAGTAGAAACCCTAGCCCTTCGGGCTATATAAATAATAGAAAAGTCAAATTTCTTGGATTTGAAAACTGAACTGACCAAAAGATGCGCTGGACCGAGGCGAGTATGCTGGTATAGTCAGTTTCTAAAAATTCCAATTTTTGACCCTTGAAACTGGACCAATGGATTTCTGGACTGGTGCTTCTGGTTTTTTGGTACTTGTGGTTTTCTGGTACTTCTGGTACTTCTGGTACTGGTGAAAACTAGGGTTTCACTTTCTGGGAGTTCTATCCACTGAAAAAGTGCACTGAAGGTGTCAATGAGTTTCTTAGGCTAGGGCACACTTTCTAGATGATCTTTGTGCGGAAATTCCTCTTCAATAAAAGCCTTAATTTTCTTGTACGACAACAATGATGTTTTTCTTTTTCCAGTGAAAGATGCTCTCTTAAGCTTAGCTCTGATACCATGTTAAAGTTTAAGCTATTATTATGTTTCTTTTCAATTTACTAGATAACCATAGCATAGATAGGATCATTGAGAGAAACACAATCACATAGTACGCAAGCATTTATCCTGGGAAACCCTCAAGGGGAAGAAAACCCAACAAAACTTCTTTAATATAGATTCAATAACCGAGTACAATACCATAATAACTCTCTCTCTATGAGAGACAAACTACCATGATGCTAGACCAGAAAATAATCAAAGACTAGAGAATATCCTCTCCAAGCAACGCGCCTCTCTCTCTTCCTTCTTCGGGCAACTGGTAAGTGAAGCTTCCTTCAATACTTGCTCACTAGATGAGTGAGCTGAGTGAGTGAACAAATGAGTGGCTGGGTTCCTTTATTTATATAAACTGGCAGGCGCTGAAAGGAGGTGTCTCTTCACTGGCAGGGCCGACTTGTCTTTCTGGGTGGTTAGAACCACTTTAATTTGCTTGGGGGCCGACTTCTTAATTTGCATATTACAATTAGGGTTTGACCAATCCACAAAAGAGGATTTGGTCAATTACAATGCCTGACATGATCAATCCACAAAAAGGGATTGATCTAATGAATAATAGATCAATAATAAATAGAATACTCTTTGCAGTTACAATATTTCAACAATAATGCGGGATACTTGTTCTTTGCTGTCAGGCTGCAAAGTTGTTGTGTGTGCATTTTTATATTTTCTAGATAATAATAGAAAATGGCATTTCATGGATATTAGTTTTTCTTCCTGGCTTAAGTGGTTTTGTTCTCTAATTTCCATAGTGTAGAGTGTCCATCCACAATTAATATATGGGAATGCAGATAGTTTTCTTTTTGATAAAACATTGCATTCAGATCAATTCCGTCTCTGTTTCTATACTATTATCTATTACTTTTGTTTAGGTAGTATGTTGGTTTTTGCAAGCTATCAGTCCATACTTTCTGTCTAGTTTTTCTTTTGTTTAAATTTGTTGTAAGATTTTATTTTTTAATTTAAATCTTATTTTATGAATAAAATGCTTCCTTTGACTAAAAGATATGTACGAGGCATTTTATACAAAAAAACAGGTCGCTTTATGCAGCAACCTCAAACAAAAATCCTAAGAAACTAGGAGGCCTAAAAGTCTAAGTCCAAAAATGGCATATAGGCTACATAGGAGCTAATAACTGATATTAAAGGCTGTATAATGCCAAATATCTAAATTATCAAAAATTAAAATCATGGTTAGCTGGGTAGCATGATTTGTCACTTCAGGCTGTAGTAGGAAGCAGTTTTGTATTGGGTGCGGGCTCATGATCAGTGATGATGGGCTCCCATCTGTTGTTGCCCTGCATGGGCCCAGGAGAGTTCTTTGCCTCAAAGATTGCTAACACTAGGCGCAAAAACTTGTCATTCTAGTGGGCCTAAGAGGGAGTATGCCAACTGTGTCACCTTTCTTGACATTCATGAACAACATGGCCAACTCTGTGCATATTGTGTCATTCAGGCACTTCAGATTGGGCCGAGTGAATTGGGGATATAGCAGTAGGGGGCTTCCTAGTCATGGTTCAAGGTGCACTACCCCAAAACTCCAGCATATGGTGCAATTCTGTCATCTCCATCTCCACTTTCCTCACTTTCACTCGAATTTGCAGATGAAGGTTTTCACAGATTAGGGCACTATCATACCATGTACAAGTGCTGCTGTGCTGAACATTTTTAAACATACGTTCATCCTTTTTTCCATATATGAAACAAAATTTTGATTGTAATCATTTGCCATGCTGCATTGAATTCAATCCTAGGAAGTCTTTCACCTAGCAGGACAAATTTCTAGGAGATTGGGGGAGGGCAGAAACTAGCTACAAAAGTTGTATGCCTTGTTCTAGGTTGTTTTGGCAAAGTTGCAATACTAGCACAAGTGTTTGCTAGTTTCTTTCTTTCCACATAGAGCATGTGGTGCAAGTCTGTCATCTCCATCTCCACTTTCCTCACTTGTACTTGAATTTGCAGATGAAGGTTTTCACAGATTAGGGCACTATCATACCAAGTAAAAGCGTTGTTGTGCTGTGTTGAAATATTGTTACTACAAAGAGTATTCTACTTACTATTGAGTTATTATTCATTAGATTAATCCCCTTTTGTGGATTGATCATGTCGACCATTGTAATTGACCAAATCCCCTTTTGCGGATTGGTTGAACCCTAAATATATTATGCAAATTGAGAAGTCGGCCCCCAGACAATTAAAAGTGGTTTTAACCACTCAAAAGACAAGTCGGCCCTGCCCAGTGAAGAGACAACTTTCCAGCGCCTGCCAATTTGTATAAATAAAGGAAGTTGACGCCTCATTTGATCACTCACTCAGCTCACTCATCTAGTGTGCAAGTTTCAAGGAAGCTGCAGTTGCCAGTTGCCGAAAGAAGGAAGAGAGAGAGAGGTGCATTGCTTAGTAGAGGATATTCTCTAGTGTTTGGTTTATTGTCTTGGCATTGTATTAGCTATCTATATTAAGAAAGTTTTTGCTGGGTTTTCTTCCCCATGAGGGTTTCCTAGGATAAATGCTGTGTACCTTGTGATTATGTTTCTCTCAGTGATCCTATCTATGCTATGGTTATCTAGTAAATTGAAAGGAAACCTAATAATAACTCAAAACTTAACATGGTATCAGAGCTAAGTTGAAGAGAGTATCTTTCACTGGATAAAGAAAAACGTCACTGTTGTCGTACAAGAAAATTAGGGTTTTTTATTGAAGAGGAATTTCAGCCTAAAAATCATCTAGAAAAGTGCGCCTTAGTCTAGGGAACTCTTTGGCACCTTCAGCACACTTTTTTAGTGGATAGAACTCCCGGAAAGTGAAAACCTAGTTTTCACTGGCACCAGAAAACCAGAAAACCAGGAAACCAGAACCGGTACCAGAGGTACTAGTCCATATTTCCGCAAGCTCAGTTTCAAGGGGTAAAATTTGGATTTTTAGAAATCTGAGTGCACCAGCTTACTTGCCTTAGCTCAACGCATCTAGCCCTTGGATCAGAATTTCAAAATTTGAAGTTTGAAAATTAGGGTTTCCTCATAAAACCCTCAGCTGCAGTTTCAGAATCAGTTGCAGTACCAATTGTAGTTGCAGTATTAGTTGAAGTATCAGTTTCAGTCACCCCTGAAGTTTTTAAGAGTTGGTAATTATTACCGTTGCTACCAGATACCAGATGGTGGCACTACCTGCAAATACTATCAGAGGTATGTATTCACATATGATTAAAATTGTTAAGCTTTAAAGGGTATTTGCAGGAGAAGGGATCTCTTACCATAGATTCAGAAGGATCTCAAGATCCAACACATTCAGAGGAATAATGCAACCCAGGTTTGATTATTCTGATATGCATCTATTTGATATGACATTATTTTGATCTAGGTTGCATATTGAAGCTATGACCATCATGCTAACCTTTGGTCAAAATTAAAGTCAAGGTATTAGATGGATTAAAGTTGAGATCATAGAGTTTATTCTCTAACCTAACCTTCTATCAAGATAGCATATTGTCTTAGTACAAAAGACATGTTGAAGAAAGCACTTGTCATCTTGAGTGAAGGAGACTTGGAAGAAAAGCAACACACTAATTCTTGAGGACAAGACTCCAGGTTCCAAGTTTGATTAATTAAGTTGATAAGATTCAAAGTTGCACATGACAAAGTTGATAACTACCCCATTACAAGTAAACACTATAGTTGAGGTAGCAGTCTTTGAAAAGTATTATACTTGGTAGCATGTGAGCGTATCGGGATAAATGCTTAATGTAATCATTTACCAGATACAACTAATATCTTCTCTAGGAGAAACTTCTTGTGTTGATTCCAGGTTACCATGGATGAATGTTTGATCACAACACTAGAAGAGTGTTGATCTCATTTCGTATTGTATTTCTTACTTTTGATCCTTGTTTCAGACAGGTCACAAGTGAAATCTTTAAAGGAGCTATTGTGACGATTATTCGTGCTATTGTTTATATACTGTTATCAAAAGAGTATTATTCTTGCTTGTTGTTTTGTTGACCTTGTTTCAGGTCAAAGGTAATAACCCCGAGGAAGCTACAGTGAAGGTTGCAGAAGGCAACATATTAGATGAGACATGAAGCATACTATGTACATGACCATATACATTCATGTACCAAAGAAGATGAAGAAGAAGCTATCTTTTGAGATCCAAAGCATCTCATATGGAGATTGATTGTAAGGAGCAGAAGGCTCCAAAGATGACTAAACAGTAGAACAAAAACTCACAATAGACTTGTTCAAAAGATAATGAAGCTACCTTGACAGGAAACATAATTCCCTTGAAGTCTGACTCAACTTTTCATATTTAGACTTGGTTTTAACACCAAGGATACCCCATAAGAGATGATGAAGTCCTTGTAGACTCAAAAGAAATCGAGAGTAAGCCTGATCTCAGAAAAGATCAGATGAAGAGACAACTTCCAGGACTGGGAGACAGTTGCCATGAGTAGACTAGATCGTAGCTTTAGAAACTTCTAGGAAATATGACTAGATTGTAGCTTCAGAAACTCCAATCCCTTGTTTCAGTGACAGAGAATGAAGCCATTCAGAAAGACTAGGATATGGACTCTTCCATGAAGACTAGAAGAGAAGTCATTATTGACTTCCAAGATTGATTTAAATAGATCAAGCATGTTGCAGATGTACAAAGAATGATGTGTGTCCAGAGGATTCTCCCAGCAAGAGGGAGAAGACTATGATGAGACACTTACTCCAGTAATTGGAGAAATAGTTCCAGTATTAGGAAGACAACAAGAACAACCATGATTCATATATAGTATGAGATGCAGGGGGAGCAATCCCCATATTTAAAATTGAGTGGCAGTTGGTTCATGGAGACATGACTACAATAAAAGATAGAGTTACCTCCATGGAAGAAGAAGAGCTACCTTCAGTATCAGTTATTGAGCCACTCTCAGTTTTAGATGAAGCTGTTACCGTGATAGAATAGAGGAGTTACTCACAGATTTCAGCAGCCGCAGTGAGAATGAAGCAGTCATTCTCAAGCTTTAGAGCAACTGCAGGTGCAGAGTCCCAGTTCCAGAAGGAACAGTTGCAGAAAGATCAGAGGACACTCTCAGGCAGTGAGACAGATAGTGCTTTGCAGAGAGCACATAGAGCTAGCACATGATTGTGCAGATTGAGTTGCAGTTGAGCAAGTGTACCAAATTGGTACAATGTAATGTGAAAATTTGGTTTGAAGTTGAAGACAGGAAGACTCATGTCTGCAAGTAGAAGAAGGCTCTGTACGGATTGAAGCAAGCTCCTAGAGCTTGGTATGGAAGGATTAACAGTTTCCTGACGAGCTTGGGCTTTACCAAGAGTAAAGTTGATTCTAACCTTTACTTCAAGGTTATGAATGATGAGCCTGTTATATTGCTGCTGTATGTGGATGACTTATTCTTAACTGGAGAAGAAAAGCTCATCACTGATTGTAAGAAGAAGCTCGTTGCATAATTTGAGATGAAAGACCTTGGCCCAATGCACTATTTCTTAGGTCTTAAGGTCTGGCAGAGCCCAAAGAAGATCTTCCTTAACCAAGGGAAGTATGCAGTTGAAATGCTGAAGAGATTTGATATGTTGGAGTGCAAATCCATGAACACACCCATGGAAACAAAGTTGAAGCTCCTGGTTGACACTTCGTCAGAATTGATTGATGCTACGATGTACAGACAAATCATTGGATCGTTGATGTATCTGATGAACACCAGGCCAGATATATGTTTTGCTATGAACACCTTGAGTCAATTTCTGGTAGAGCCCAGACATGTTCACCTGGTTGCTGCAAAACATGTGATGAGGTACCTTAAGGGTACATTAGATTGTGGTCTCAGTTATAATGGAGATCATGACTTCAGACTGAGTGGTTATATCGATTCAGATTGGGCCGGAAGTGTCTCTGACAGAAAGAGCACTTCATGATGTTTTTTCAGTCTGGGGGTCAACCATGATCTCATGGCAGAGTAGGAAGCAATCAAGCATTGCTCTCAGCACGACAGAAGCATAATATATTGCTGCATGTTCCGCTAGTTGTGAAGCCATATGGCTTCGGAAGTTGTTGACAGGTCTATTCGATCTGGAGATGGAAACAACCTTGATTCTATGTGATAACCAGAGTTGCATAAAGATGACAGAGAACCCTGTGTTCCATGACAAGTCAAAACACATAGAGATCCGATATCATTACATCCGTGATATGGTGCAGAGAGGAGCCATGAAGCTCTAGTATGTTAGCACAAATGAACATGTTGTTGATGTGTTGACCAAGCCTATCTCGTGTAAAGCTTGAGCACTTTCGAGATAAGCTTGGTGTAGTCCGAAAGGGGGAGTAGTGTTGATGCCAGCCTAGTGCTGAAGATTTCCAGCTTCATGTTGATGTTGTTGTGATGCCAGCCTAGTGCTGAAGATTTCCAGCTTCGTGTTGATGTTGTTGTGATGCCAACCTCGTGCTGAAGATTTCCAGCTTCGTGCTGAAGATTTCCAGCCTAGTGCTAATGTTGACGAGGCTCCAACCTTCGTGCTGTGATGCTGCTGTTGTTGATGATGCTTCAGCCTTTGTGCTGTGATGCTGCTGTTGGTTGATGATGCTCCAACTTTTGCGTTGTGATATTGCTGTTGTTGATGTTGTATCAACCTTGTGCTGTTATTGCTGATGATGTGTTAGTGTTATACTAATCCATGTTGATGCAGATGATGATGATGCCATTTTAGCTCTCTGCTGTGAATGATGATATTGATGATGAGAAAAAMTTCCRATGATTTATAGATATGCCAGTCARTGTTCCAGAWGTTGTTGATGTTGYTGCCCTYTCTCTCTCTCCYGATGATGTTGTAGAATACCCTTCTTGTTAAGGGGGAGTGTTGAAATATTGTAACTGCAAAGAGTATTCTACTTATTATTGAGTTATTATTCATTAGATYAATCACCTTTTGTGGATTGATCATGTTGGCCATTGTAATTGACCAAMTCCMCTTTTGCAGATTGGTCAAACCCTAAATATATTATGCAAATTGAGAAGTCGGCCCCCAGACAATTTAAAGTGGTTTTAACCACTYAGAAGACAAGTCGGCCTTGCCCAGTGAAGAGACACCTTTCCAGCTCCTGCCAGTTTGTATAAATAAAGGAAGCCAACGCCTCATTTGATCACTCACTCAACTCACTCATCTAGTGCACAAGTTTGAAGGAAGCTGCAGTTGMTAGTTGYCGGAAGAAGGAAGAGAGAGAGGCACATTGCTTAGTAGAGGATATTCTCTAGTGTTTGGTTTATTTTCTTGGCATTGTATTGGCTATCTATATTAAGGAAGTTTTTGCTGGGTTTTCTTCCCCTTGAGGGTTTCTCAGGATAAATGTTGTGTATCTTGTAATTGTGTTTCTCTCAGTGATCCTATCTATGCTATGGTTATCTAGTAAATTGAAAAGAAACCTAATAATATCTCAAAACTTAACATGCTGAACATTTTTAAACATACATTCATCCCTTTTTTTCATATATGAAACATAATTTTAATTCTAATCATTTGCCGTGCTGCATTGAATTCAATCCTAGGAATTCTTTCACCTAGCAGGACGACTTTCTAGGAGATTGGGGGAGGGGAGAAACTAGCTACAAAAGTTGTATGCTTAATTCCAGGCTGTTTTGGCAAAGTTGCAATACTAGATCAAGTGTTTGATAGTTTCTTTCTTTCCACATAGGACATTTTGGTTGAGGGATTCCCATGCATTGTAGCTGTTGCCGCAGGGCCAGGTCTCCAAAGGTCAAAGACTATGCAAACAAGGCCTTTTTAGGCTTTAGGGTGGGCTTCTAGATGTCTTTAAGCCTGCACAACCATTTCTTCTGTGTATATTTGAGCCTCCACATCTTATTCAATTTGACATTAGGAATTTGCTTGGTGGTTAGACATCGAGAGCCATCAGATGGCCTGTGCTTTTGAAAGCCTTAGTGTAGTTGCATCTTCGATCTCTCCACCATGTGTCTTGACCTTGCACTTGAGGCTTCAAAAACATGTTATTTGGAATTGGGATTTTAATATGCTCCAAAATCATCTTATCAAGGTTGGCGAAATTGTGCTTTCATATTCAATCAACTCTTCCAATCCTTGGCCGGTGTGTCATACATATTAGTGGCCTTTGTGCTTCAACCACTAGAAAGTTGTTCAATTGAGAAGTAGGCTGTTTCAGTGATAATCTTTCCATCATATTTCACAATAGGTGACCACTAGATGGAGTGGTTGTTAAAGAGAGCCCATATCTAAAGTGAAACTAACTTAGGCTTGATGACCTCCTATGCCTTTGAAAGGATTTTCACAACAAGTATCCCTTTGATTTCAATATGTGCCTTAGTGAGTAGTAAGGCTTGAAGATTCAAATCGTTCCAGAATTTTTTTCCAAGGCGAGAGCCTTTGATAATTCAATATGTCAATATCTAAAGAGAACTTTCCAAGTCTCCTTTCCTTCCATTGCTTTGAAAATCCATTTGGCATATAAGGCCTACCCATGATGTCCATTCCCCTACAATCCTTGGGAAGGCAATATAGACTCTAATTGACTTTATGAAATCCCCTCCTTTTAATTGAGTTTGTCCAGAGGAAATCTCTGAGGATTGTATCAAGTCTCTCATATGCTTTGGTAGAGGGGACCTAATAGAAGGAGAAAAGTGGCCTATACTTGTTGAAAGCCTTAGTGTAGTTCTATCTCCAATTTGTTCACCACATGGTGAGAGTTTGCACTTGAAGCTTCAAAAACAAGTTACTGGAACGAGGCATTTACTTTGCTCCAAAATTAGGGTATTGGGGTTGGTAAGGTGGAATTCAACCAACTCTTGCAATCCTTGGTTTGGTTGTCATACATATCAATGTTCTTCATGATTTTGTGCCTAGGGAGGCATTTAGTTGATGAGAACTAAGGGTTTCGGTAAGGGTCGATAGTTGACCTTATGTGACCACTATATGTAGTGGCCATTAAAAGACAGGCTAGATCGAGGTGTTTTACTTTTCCAAAGTAACTTAGGCTTGATGGTCTCCCAAGCCTTCTAGATGTTTTTTGCAACAAATGTCCCTTTGATTTCAATATGAGCTCGACTGAACAATAAGGTCTGAAGATTCAAATTGCTCAAGGCATTTTTTTCAAGAGGGGAGTCTTTGGTAATAAAATTTCCACGGATAATTTTCCGATCTTGTTTCCTTCTAGTGCTTTGAAAATCCAACTTGCACATAAGCCCTGTGCCTGGTTGTGAGAACCAATGATGCACACTCTCCCCTAGTCTTGGGAAGGCAACAAAGACTCTATGGAATCCTTTCTTTATAATTGAATTTTTCCAATGAATTCTCTAAGGATTTTATCAAGTCTCTAGTATGCAATAGAAGGAGCAATAAACATGAGTTGCGGGGAAAAAATTGTGCAAGTCTAGAGTCTAGTTGCTAGTGACATGGGCTTCTCTATCCATCTATCAATTTTCTTGGCCACTCTTTGACTAACAACCTTCCAGAGCTCCTTGTGGCATGCTTGGAAGGCAAAGGGGATTCCTCAAAATTAAAAACTCGAGATAGCTATAAATAAACCCATCCTTGACTAACAAACTAGTTTGGGACCTCCTTTTCGTATTGTCCGAAACACCGTGTTTTCCAAAGATTCTCTCTCTTACAGAATAGTAAGAAAGAATCATCAACAAAGTGACAATCAGCTAATGGGCCATCATTAGGTTTAGGGAGAGTAATAACTTTGATGATACCATAACATATAAGGTTGGAGCTAGTGGGTAGCCTTGTCGGATTGGCCTTGGAAAGACCAAATTCTTCTGATTAAACCTCGTTGATGGAGAGACATGTTGTTATGTCCACAAGTAGAGAGAATTGACCAAACCCAAGAGCCTTGAGCATGCTAGAATAAAAGGCCATTCCACCCTATCATACACCTTTTCAAAGTCAATCTTGATATATATGGCATCCACATCCAGGCACCTGGCCCACTACATTCCTCCTTAGACAAAAACAAACTTGTCAATAATAAAGTGGCCTTTGATAAATCTTGTTTGTTTAATCTTGGTAATCTTTGGTAGGATGTACTTGAGGTGCAATACCAAGTCTTTGGCTAGAATTTGTAAGATCCGTTCGGTCGGGTGATCTAATTGGTGATCAATTTTGGGCCCCATGGCTTTAGAATGAATCTAATCAGGTCCTTGTTGATATGCTTGTCCAATGATTGGTTATGTGCAACCTCTTTGTATACTTGTAGCAGGTTAAGCCCAACAAAATCCTATGTGGCCTTATAAAACTTGCACGAGAGTTGGTCATGTCTAGAGGACTTGTCATTGGCCATTGCCATTAGCGTTGCTACTAACTTATCTAGAGTCAACAACTAATCACACATCCTCTCATGCTTCGGTGACAAGTGTCTAGGGATGACATCTAAACCTATTTGTGTGGCTGCCATATGCTATTTGGTGATTTCTTGATACCAAGAGACATTGTTATAATGGATTACAAACTCTTTTTCAATATACACTTGGATTGATAATCGACCTGCAATAGCATTAAGAGCAACAATCCTCTCAGAGGCCACTTTGGTGCCAAAGCTTTAAAAAAAGCTTTCATTGGTTTGTGACCAGTTTTAGTTCAACGAATTTTGGCTTGCAGCTCCCTGTGGCTGACGGATTTCATCCACCTTCAAAAAATCTTTGAGCATAGCCACACAACCTTGAATTTCCTCATCATATGGGCTAAATTGGAATCTTTTCAACATTTTCTCATTTTCTCCAATTCTTCTTTCATGGCTTGTGACATTTGTGCTCGATGATAATGACAAGTTGCCTCTTGTAGCCACGAAGGAAAGCTGTGACATGGTTGATGGCATCACCCCTCTAGTTTTGGCAATAGAGTCTAGAGCTTTTTAATGGAATGGGTGCATGATGGGTGCTATAGGTGGGAGACATCAAGTAAGAATATTGTTTTTTGAATTCACATTTTCTCAGCTCCCTTGGATATGGAGAATACAATACATTGATGGTTTTAGAGCAAGTTCACCTAAAACTTGTATCGACCCCTTGCCTCCATAATCAAAGGAAAATTTATTTTGCCTAAAGAGAATTTCTCTATCCAATCTTTTCAACACTATTTCATTATGTTTTATAAAATTGGACTATGTAGACTAGAGCTCAAAGTCACGCCTTACAAATTTTTTAGGGTCATAGAGACTGAGCTTGGCCTTTGAGGCTATTTCAACTCTTCTTCTCTTTGTGGCATTCTAATAAGGATGAGCCTTTCTTTGTTGTTTTGGGTTTCTACCATTTTAAAGTCTCAACCGATTAACTAATTGGCTTTTGGCAGCTCATTTGCTAGCTTTCATCACCATCATTCAAGGCATAGATGTTAAGCAGGACAATAACTTGCTTGTTAAGAATAAATAGAGTCTACACCAGGCTGTGGGATTGGTTAGAACCATGTTCAATTACAATGGATGCAAGCTTTGGCAAAATTAGGTTAACTACCCTTTCTTTCCTTTTTGCATGGTTAGAGAGAAACATTGCAGTGTTTGGTCAAATTACATTCATGGTTATATTAAAAAAGAAACCTACAATTTTAACTTCTAGCAAATACAAGATATTTAAATTTGAAATAAAATTGGATATCCTTTGAACCATGGTTTTTCGAGAGGTGTCTGTGAGTCCTCGAACATTCCCTAATCATTATTTTCATTGTGAAGCAATAATAACAAAGTCTGTATCCTCTTCATTGCCTAGCCCCTTTAGTGAGCCAAAGGCATTCAAAGAGATAATAGATTAAATATTGGGCTACTGAAACTAGGCATCTATAGTGCACACATGGTGTCTTTTTAAAATATCCCTGGCATTTGTTGTTAGCGGAGGATTCAAGAGCAGTGGTGAAGACTAGGCCCTACAACCACCCTTTCACAAGGAAGAGGTATAGGTGGGACCAACAAGTTATTTTTCCATTATTGAGGTGGCAAGCTTGGAGCTAGCTTGAAGGGAACAAAACCTTTGGTTGCCTTTCTTTGTTAATCACCTACACCCATACTTTGTTATCAATTGGAGTTGAGGCCTTCTAGGCCTATGGTTGAGTGGTAGGTTTATCTTGGGGCATAAAAGATTATGGTCTAGCCATTAACGAGCAGTGTCCGATTATGTGATCACGACTCTAAAACCAAAAGCAAGTGTTCAGGAGGTTTATATACCTCACACGTTGTCTCTCAATACTCTTCCCCTTACCTAGATGTAAACAAATTCCTCTAGATCTTTGGATAGATAAACTTGAAGGTAGGCCCTGTTTTGGGGCTAAGGGTTAAAGAACCGTGGTGGTTCACAACATCTAAATCTTCCTATGGGAATTGAAATATGTTCAAGGAAGTCCCAAAATTATACATATAAACCCGGGAACTCCACCAAGACAGGTCCATATCACTAAGTGACTTCTTCTGTTGAAAAGGTTTCATGCCAGGATGACAAAACCACTAAAGTGTTTAGAGAGATCCAAGTGTCGCAGGAGACATCAACGATATGGAGAGATTCTTCCTTGTACACAAACTAAAAAAAGCACTTGGTTAGGGTACGAGGAGTTGTGCAGAGCCAACAATGTGGTTCCTAGACTTCCTTTACCTTGGTCTCTATGATCTACTCAAGTGAATCTAGCCCACTAAGTAGCCAAGCAGTGTGTGTTGTTTGAGATTTTCACAGGCACCAAAATATTCATCGATGGAGATATCGAGGAGGGTTTCATCAAGGGGAATTTCAGTACCTCATGATACACCTTGGGAACAAATTGCCGGTGGACCTTCAAGGGCACTGTTTTTGAAAGTGTTCTTTCTTGCGTATTCTGATCACAAGCATTTTCAGTAACATCAAGCTTGGTTTGTAGGGTGGCCATTGGTCCTGTTAAGCATTACAGTGAGGTCTCTCAGCCTCTAGGGCCAATGCACGATGGTAGGTCTGTCAGCCAAGCTCGTAAATGCGAAGTGAAAACTAGTAAATGTGGCCAGTGCACAGTCTAAGTCAAAATTTTACCATGTGAATTCTAGCCTTAGATTTCTATACGATGATTCAGGGATATCAATTATATAGAATACAATCTTTTCTTTATCTTCACTCATGATTTCTACAATGGCCCCCCTGGTTCACTTTCTTGTTTTGTAGGTTACTAGTTATTTTTTGAATTACGTTTTTGACAAATATGCTACTTAATATATGTAAATATTATTTGTCTTGGGTGTGACATTGGAGCAAATCGATTTTATGTTAGTATTTTGTACTCACTGATTTCTGTTGTGCTGATCCAGCTGCTGGACAGAGTATTCAATATTTTGCGTGAGCACAATCCAGAACTTGCGGGAGAAAAGCGTAGAACTGTTATGAGGCCACCTCAAGTCCTTCGTGAGGGTACCAAAAAGACTGTCTTTGTCAATTTTATGGATCTCTGCAAAACGTAAGCTCAATCTTATGAGGATGCAGTTTGATTTTCTTTGTTTCCGTTTGTCTTGTTTGATTCATTATGGTTTTTTTTAAGGATCTTTGGTATAGTTGTGGTGCTTATACATCCCTCTACAATTTTCTTTGAAGCTAAGGTTGTTCAATATTTTTGGGGAGAAGCAGGATCTTACTTTGATAGAGTAGATTGTTAGTCCTTGACACTTATCCAGTAGTTTTGAGGGATACCAAGATTAACAAGAAAATGGTCTTTGGGTTTTGATATAGAGGAATTGTTAATGACTTGAAATATTCTCTCTTATGGCTCTTAGCTCATAACATAACACATGCAGAGTGACAGGAATGGGAAGTCTCATGAGTACCTTGTAAATAAAACATATAATAACTGAATTTCTATCCTGGGATGGCGTGAAAACTAAGAGTATGCGGTGGAGATTAAATCTGGCCTTTACCCAAGGAGTTTTCTCTATATAGGGTGGAAATGTAAAGAGCATTTTAAATCATCAAGCATCTTGGAGGATTAGAACATTAAGGGAAGTGCATTGAAAAAATTATGCAGAAACACGAGGAAAATACTTAGGAAAAATATGTAACTGAAATTTATTATTTGCATCTCTTATGGTGAATCAGAAACATATATGAAAGATTGTAGAGCACTGGCTTCTGCACAAAAGATGAATGTTTGAAATAAGTCTTGTTTTCCTAGAAGAGTATCGAGATCTATATTGGTCTATCTCATTAGTTTCCTATGTAATTTTATCCCCAGTTAACAGAATGGCACTCTCGAAAAGCTTATGTAATTTCAAGAATGAAGTTTAGACCAATATTTTTTTGGTATTGAAACTAATTGAATTTTATTCATTGCACAGATCCATGCGCCAATCAAGGAACTAATTACAATGCATTCTGTTGCATTTTACCTGTAGGTTCTCACCATTGGCTCTTCTTTGCCCCATCATCCATAGAACATTATTTTGTCTGTCTCTTTCTCATATCAAGTCATATGGTATTATTGGAATTTGGATAGGAATCCACATTGAACAATGATACAATCTGCTGAGTGTTATTGACACCATCTAGTGGTCTTCTATACTCCGTCTTCCCACTCATATCTCATAGAGGGGTTTTTCATGTCATGTATAGAGGGCTTTTTAGGAGGCAGCACTTGGCAGATTCCTTCTGCTACTTGTGCTCTCTAGCTATTCAATCTAGTTTCTGTATATTGGAAATACTAGCTAGGACCCACTCCAGATCACCCTGATTTACAGTACTTACATGCTTTGGGTGTCTGCTTGCTTCTCTATCCTGCCATCCAAAACCCTAATTTCACCAATGGATGCACTTGTGTATTGGTAGATTGTTTTATTACTTTATTGGGCATAATTGCTAGTACTACTGTTAATTTTCAAGCATAAACAGAGATAGAAGATAACAGTAGTATTCTTTACTTCTTTAAATGATAAACTGGAACATAAGAATCATAGAAAGATCACTCATTTACAGAGACACAAATATTTATCCTGGGAAACCCTCAAGGGGAAGAAAACCCAGCAAACTTATTGTGATATATTATCAGTCAAACAACTACAATTACAGTAAAAGACTTCTCTTAGAAAGAGATAAGCCAGTAACACTTACTGCTGTCTCTGTGTCTTTAAATATCTCCGAGTCTCTACTCAGATCTGCCCTCAGTCCTGTAGCTATTGCTGTAGCTGCTGCTGTCTCAGAACTGTTGTTAAGTCTGACTCAGAACTGTCCTTAAGGCTGCTTCAGAACAGAGTTACTCTACTGCCTCAGAACAGAGAAAAATTGCTGCTTCAGAGCTAAGATATCAGTCCTCAGAAAAGGTTTCTAGTTGCTGTCCAGAACAGTATAATTTTCCTTCTAGCTGCTGTCCCAGAACTGTGTTATCTTCCTCATATTTGCTGCCCCATAACTGTGTTATCTTCCTCCAGAAATACACTTCCTAGCTGCTACACAGAATAAGCCTAGGCTGCTCCCTCAGAATAGCTTAGCTGCTGCTCCCTCAGAATAGTGAGTACTGAACTCTTACGAAAAACTGATATACAAAACTGATATCAAGAAAAAAATGGAGAAGAGGGCGCCTCCCTCTCTTTAAATAGCAAAGAGTCTAGGTTAGGAGTTTTAGGTTAGGATTACCTTTTAGGTTAAGTCTGCCTTAGCTTAGGATAGGTGCTAGGGTAGGTGGCCGACTTACTTTAGAGGAGGGCGGGTAAGGAAGGGACAGCTGGCAAGGGGGCAGCATTAAGTGGGCAGCTTAAGGGGTAAGCTTAAGGGTGCACAGCTTGAAGAGCTGCTTGAGGMATACCCTCTGCAGCTGCTTTACATTTTAACAACTACAACATTGTCAGGTAGCAAGATTTGCATAACCTTCRCCAATCCCGCTGCTTGACCAGGCATGACCAATGTTTCACTCACCTCATCAATACTGAATTTACAAAGCAAATGCATGAGAAGATGAGACTTTTTACACCAGAACTTTGTCAAATCRTATTGCACAAGAATACATATTTACAGTACAAAAGTTTTCTCAAAATTTGACAAGATGAGGATATCTTGAAYTTCTCTTGAACCCATTTGCCCTGAAGTGGTCAATCTGTCTTCGTGTACCAAGCTCTAGGAGCTTGTTTGAGTTTGTACAATGCCTTTCTAATTTGCAAACAATGTGCTCATTCCACTTTTTCATGAAACTTTGGGACTGCTGCATGTGCACTTCCCCTTCTAAATCTTCCGGTAGAAAGACACTTTTGACATCCATAAGATGAATGGTCCTAATATAGCAAAATACTTTGTTATCAAGTGTAATAAATGCCAAGGGCACTTTCAGTTGAACTTTGAAAACTAAAGGGACCCAGGGACTCATTTTTACAAGAGAATATTATTGTCTCTTTAACAAGAGATTGACCAATACTTTTTTGGAAAAAAATGATTTAATGAATTTAACAGAAAGCACAAGGATGTATATTAGGAGACCTTTACATATCATGATATCTTAGCATTTGCAATGATTGATAAGTTTGAATAAACTTTTTAAATAAGAAATAATAATAATAATACTAAAATATTTTAATTTTTAAGGAAGACTTTGGATGAAAGGCAACTTTGAAATAGTAAACCTAGATAATTAAATGTTGCAATAATTCTTAATAAACACAACACCTTACTATAGCAATTGTAATCGAGAAAGTTGAGTTAGGGTGATGCAAGAATGAGATGAAGGGAAACTAATAAACACTGCTTGCTGGGCAAAATTAACACTTGGAACACTTTAACTAAAACTAAGTGATAGGTTTATAATGGGAGTATTGCAATCTATACAATAGCCGCTGATC
>JZKD02S1701193.1:50055-65292 GCA_000966675.3 Picea glauca | reverse complement strand
AGTTTTGATAGATTTTGCTAGACTGCATTAAGAATTTCATTTATTCAATGGCCTGATTAAAGATTTTGGCAAATTTTGATCATTGAGAGGACATTTTAATATGCCTCACTATGAACTTATGGTGGTGGCCATTTAATTTTGCCACGCTTTTTTTGTAAAATGCTAATTGTATGTACTGTTACATTATATGAAATATAAGAAGCATTATTACCTTTTTTTAATGATCATAGTATCTGCCCTGATTATCATTACTTGATGACTTATGCACAAAGTATATTATTAGTTTTCTAAGACTGATAATATATTTTATCATACCTGAAAGGTTTTCCATCTTCTCAGTCACTTTCTCTGTTGCTTCATCTCCAGCATCTTGCACCAAAACTTTCTTCTTCTTCTTTTTCTTGGTAGGATCAAATGGAGCAAGCTGCAAAGCATAGGATCCCCGTAAATACGTAAGTCAAAAGAAAGGAAATAAAAGCTTTAAAATTTCCACTTGGATAAAACCAAAATGACATTATTTTTCTTTACAGATCTGATTCCAGCCACTAGAGTTAGAGAGATATTTAATTAAGCAGTTTTATGTTGTTAGAACAAAAACTTGATGAAATATACAAAACATAAAACGCACTTACTTCCCGCACAAGTTAAGTCCTACAGGCATTCACTTACCATTACACTACACATAGTTCTCTAAGTATTGATTTTACATGTTTTCCATGTAATATTTACGAGAAATTAACAAGCATGCTTCAAGTTCTCAAGAGGCAACCAAACTGAAACCAACTGCTATTGTGAACAGACACTACATGCAGGAGACTTGAGAGTTTGAAGCAAAGAGGCAAAAGAAGCACAAGCATTTCTTCCACTTTGCAGTAACCAGCCGCACATTCCAGTTAGCAGCATAATTTTGAGGAGTTCAATTAATGTTATCTAGGGAAACAGATGAATGCTTCAAACTACCAAAGTCCTTCAGTCACAGGAAGAGATACGTTAAGAGGACTGGTTATATTTCTAAATGAGTTGAGGTGACAAACCAGGACCAATTGAAACTTTCCATTGCTATTGGATGTTATATCTGCAATATGGGTGTATCACTAAGTACAGCATATATACGACAAAATGGCCAAGCTACTCTTAAAACTTAAAAGCATTATTTAAGGCATCTTCTTTTTTTATTTTCTTTTAGATGGGCTTCAAGATTCTATTATATGAACAGTATGGTACAAAGCATATTGTAAAACAAGGCAGCAAAGCGCATGACACCAAGGGCCAACAAAATCTCAAGACAATTGAAACCAACTCATAGTGGAGGATCTAAGTCCAGAATAGCAAAAATAACAAAATTGGAGAGTGCCACATACACGACAAAAGATATTGAAACAGTTTTAACTTCTAACCCCCATCAGTGGGGCATACCAAGAGCTCCAAACCACAAACCACATTAACCAATATAAAATAACTCACTGCACTAATTAGGCACCAAAGGCACATTCGGCAGGGGAAGGCTGATGATCATCATTTTTAGAAACAGGTCCCCAGCTGTCATGCCACAGTTCATCAATTGGCAAATTTATGGTCCAGCCCAATTCTACCTCCAACCACAGGCATTCATTCTGCCAGAGTGCAAGCAGGAGATTAGGGAACTTGTGTAATACCCCTAGGTTGAACCCCAAATTGTAAATGCAAATGTACTTAAGTTGGAAGCTGTTTAATATCATTTTTGCATGCACCTTTCATGGTATAGTGCACACATGTACTGCGCACTAAAATGATGAAGTGTGCACATTCCAGGATACCGCGCGCAGCAAACTTAAGTGTGCGCAATTTTGAAGCCAGAGAGCCTTTTTTGTATATGTTGTGTTTTATAGGCAAGAGTATGGGGGACTAAACTCCACTAGTTAGGGAAGGAGGGGGGGGGCTAAAAGTTAAGGATAAGAGGCTAAGCTAGGGAGCTTAAGCCAAAAAGAAATATTATATTAATATTCCTTAAAGTATAAAATATGGATAATTATTTTATCCTAAGTTCTAAGGATGGGGACAAGTGGGCCAAAGTAGCTTTCAACATGACAAGTGTCAAGTTGGGAACATGCATACATATAGCTTGGACTTAGTTCATTTTGGGGGGATTCCATCATCATGCACTCACTCATTCAGTTGTTCTTGATACCTTGTTGTACATGTATCTGTACCTGTAACTGTACCCATACAAGTATATGTATGCGTACCATACCCGTACATGTACCTGTACTTGTACCTAGTTAGCTCAGGAGTTGGATTGAAGAAGCGGGTTGTCAGGCCCGTGGGATATTGAAGAGGCGGGTTGACAGGCCCGTGAGCAATTCTCTCTAGGTGAGAGAATTGTTGCGAATTGATTTCCCGAAGGTGCCAAACTACAGCTACAGGGCTATGAGACTTCCTATCTGGCCTGTTGTTGAAGCCCTGGAAAAGAAGTGGGGCAGCCGAAGGACTGTTGAGCAGAGAAGGGGCACACTTCCTGGGGTGGGACATGCATGTGGGAAATGAGGAACTGTAGGCTATTAGTTTGAGTTGGCACCTGGGACGGAGTTTCCCTGTTGTCCGAGATACATCAGCCTGGTTAGGAATCCCTTTATCTAGGTGGAGTTTAGTCCCAGCTCGGGGGTGACCCACTGCTGAGAGTGATGAGCAGCGTGGTCTAAGGCTGGGAGGTTCGTGGAAGATCCGCACGCAGTTGGTGACATTTTTACAAGATAAGTGTCCATTTTGTGTTAAATTACATGTTGCATTATTATATATGCATTTATTTTTATGGGTTATTCCTGTGTGTGTTGCATGTGTATTTTTATTATTATTCTATCTAAATCGGTGCATTTTCAGAATGTATTTGTCTGTTTAAAGTTTTATATATAAAGTTCCGCAAGAGTTTGTGTGTATATGTTTTTATTTGTATACAGTCCGAAAATTTTATGTGGCATAGCCTAGTTGGATGTTGGAAATGTTACAATATGGTATCATAGCTCTAGTTTTCAACACTGAGCTTGGATGGGCCGAGCAAGTTGATTTGAATTGAAATTTTACAGAGAATTGATTTCGAAGTGGCCAAATTTCAAGTTACAGAGCGTCCATGGTAAAAATTAGAAGCAATTGCGTGGAATTGAGCAAAAGCCCCAATTTTTGTTGTTAAATTCATGAAAAAATTGAGAAATTTGGCCAAGTAGTGAGATATTCTTGATTTGATATATGTTCTAGCAAATTCAGACCTGTAATTGGTCAAATTTGAAGTTACAGGGAAGCCATGATAGATGGAGGGAGATTAGTTGATTAAAATTCTCAATTCGTGAATTGAATTTGGGAAAAATGCATTCCAGGAATGCGAACCAACAACGATTTGTTGTTGCAAAGGTTGAATTGGTGTTATCAAGGTGAAATTGAACAAATTTCATAGTTGCAAAATGTCTACGATGAAAATTGGGAAAAAGTTAGGCAAAAGCCCCAATTTCTGCCGCGGAATTCACGAGGAATTGATGCGCATAAAAATGAATGTGCACAAGTGTGCGCACTAAAAATGCATGATGTGCAGTGAAAAGCTTGTGATGTGTGGAAAATAATGGTGCGCGGGCGTGCGCACTTAAATTTGGCGGTGCAGAGTGGTAATGCACGAAAAATATTGGTGCGCAGGTGTGCACACTTAAATTTGGCGTTGCGCGGTGTAGTGGTAATGCGCGGAAAATATTGGCGCGTGGGTGTGCGCACTTAAATTTGGCATTACGCAGTGCAAAGTGGTAATGCGCGGAAAATATTGGTGTGCAGGTGTGCGCACTTAAATTTGGCGTTGCGGGGTGCAGAGAGGTAATGCGCGAAAAATATCGGTGCGCGGATGTGCGCACTAAATTTAGCACTGCGTGGTGCGGATTGGGTGTGCGCACGCATAATATTGGTGTGTATGGTGTGTGCAATATTGGCACAGCGTAAAGGAATTTTGTCGGTGCGCGTGCAATGTGGTTATATTCCTGTCGTGCGACAGTTTAATTAATGATGCGCACGGAGTACTGGTGCACGGGGGTAGCGTACTAAAATTTGGCATGGTGCAGTCGTAGAGTGCAATACGCGCGGAATGTTAGCATGTGACACAAAAATTGCGTAAAACAGGGATTAGTGCATGAACCAAAATTGTGCACGGTAGATATTTGCACCAAATATTGGCGTGACAGAGAAGTGATCCACATTGGTTATATGCGCGTGGAGCATGCGTTACCTTATGGTATTGTTGCGCATGCTAAATATGGGTGTAAATTTTCAAATCTGTGCACGCAAAGTCGTTTGGATGGTCTACAACAACAGAAAACCAGTGAATTTTTTGCGACATTTTATATTGTTCAAAGGTCATCTTTTTGCAACGTGTTTTTGAGGCCCTAAACAGCATTTTTAGCTACTCAAAAACCCAAAGAACATAGTGTACTGAGGTAATCTGTACCAAGGTACACTTTGTCTCTGCAGCTCAAATGAAAGAGCCCGGAAAGAGCTTTCTAATGGTGTTAACCATTCGTCAAACAGAGCTTTTATGAGGAAGTTATAGGACAAACAATGGAGGGTAAATTTTAAGACAAAGCTAACTTCGAAGGGCCATAACTTTCTGCTCCGAAATCAAATTGAGGCGCAAGCACTGTCTATGGAAAGCTAAATATTTAACCATAGAAGACAGTCATGGAGCTGAATTAAAATTTTGGACATGTTAAAAATGTTTAAGACAGCACAGAAGGTACATGTAGCGTTCCAAACCAAAAACACTAATTGGCCTAGAACTTCAACAGGCTGTAACTAGAAACCCAGAACCTAGAGAGAGGTGAAATTTGGACAGACTGTCCAAAATATGTATATGAAGAAAAACAATAGAGCTCCTACCAAAACTCCAATGGAGTAAGTGCAAAAATGCATAATTACCGCGCAGATTTGCACCAAGTTGAAGTGTGAACAAAAGAAAATAATGGACAATTTTCAAAGGACCATAACTTTCTGCTCGAGACTCAGAATTGAGCAAGGGAGCAGTCATTAGAAAGGTCTTGGATAGAGGAGTCTAAATATCCACCCAGAAAATTGATTTGGGCAGTTAATTTTCACAAGAGATCAAAAGAAGAAATTATGATGCATTATTGGAACAAAATTGTACATAATTTCATAAATTTGTTAAATTATTTAACCTAACAAATTTTGTTGGCTACACATTTTGGCAGAGTTAAAAACTTTTAGTTCTTAAGAGGAGAGAAAGTTGAAATTTAGTTAAATATAAGCAAAGGTACTCAGGGAAAGACTGTTATGACAAAAATGTTTCATAAGATGATCAAAAGCCAAGACTAAAAAAATGTTAAGGTATGAATCTGGGTGCAGCCATAAAGTCTTGGGAAGCCACTACAAGAAGTCCATTCCTGTTACTGAAGTACTCAATGGAATCTAGGCAAAGGAATAGATCATGTAGTGAATGAATTAGTGAAAGCACATTTACTCCCAAAGAAACCAATATATAGATTAAGCAATACATTGGAGTCAGATCTATTATAAAAGGAATTGACTATCAGAATGATAGTAATCAGATAAAAAAAGAGGCTTAATGCATATATGTATAAAGGGTGCATCATATCCGATTAGCTATGCAATTATCGAGTAATGCTTCCCTTATGGTTATCAGAGTGCGCAGTGGAAGCATGGTATGAAGGGCATCATTTCAAGGGTAAAGAAATGAAGGTGCACATAAGTAAGGAGTGTCGATTGAGGCATAGGTGCATCAATATGGCATGATGGAAGGGGATTATGAAAGGCAGGTTGAAATCAGATTGGTCAAGACATGAGAAAGTAATAGTCATCAAGCAAATCCAAGTGCTGATATGATCAAATAAGGAAGGGATAAATCAAGTACCTCAAAAAGGAAGTATTTATTTATTGTTTAATACATGTTCCTTTTGTTGGGTATCCGTTGCCTTTAGTTTTACTACACAAGGTACTATGTTGCAGATCTCTATTTTATTTTAGTTTACAACATCGTATCAAAACAATGTGTTTCAATCTTGGGAGAGATGAGAGTTTAAAATCTTAGAAGATATGAAGATGTTCCCAATATGATACCTGGCCATATGGGCAGCATGAGGAGGACGAGGAAAAGGGAACCCTCCACAGTTTCTGGTGTTTTATATGTATAGATCCAAATGAATGACAGGGGATTGTTGGAGATCTTATCAACTCAAAATGGTCTGGCCCAGTTTTGCAAGTGTTCCAAGGACTTGTGGAGGAGTTGAGACACCAAGTTTCAGGGACTTCACTGGTTGGTAACTTCGTAGCATGGTTATTCCAAAGATGCATTGTCAAATATAGAAATTGTAGATGCATTGTCAAATATAGAAATTGTCCTGTTGAATATTGTGTTATGAACATAAATATACATATAAATAGATATTCATAACATAATAATTAATTAATAAATAATAACTATTATTAATGAAAGGACGTGTCTCAAATGACATGACTATTGGTTAAGGGCACCCATGCGTGGGTATATAAATGAGCCCTCATTCTCCATTGTATATCATCTTACTATTCATTAATAATAGTTATTATTTATTAATTAATCATTATGTTATGAATATCTATTTATATGTATATTTATGTTCATAACATATTGCAAGTGGACATGACTTGTAGGAGAAGTTAGAAGTTAGAACATTGAGTTTTGTACTTGTGAAAGACTCAGTGATTATGTTGCAGATTTAATGTATTGAGTGGGAGTGTTCAAAAATAGCAATATCATAAATTCTGTTTTTAATAAGATGTCGTTACATATTTCTTGGGAATAAACAAAAAATTTATGTACTGTTTGACAATCATTTGGTAAGTCTCTTGTAATCTAGCTGACAGTCATGGAGACTCAAGAGTCTATAAAACGAATATAGATGAATTGTAACAAGTGGGAGATTGGGTGACACTGGAGGACCTTTGTGGACAGATTTTATCTTTTGTGCCTGCTGCAGGGAGAATTAGTTCTACCATAATAGAATTTGTCTCGGCTATTCTCCACGTATCTGTAATCATTATTTGGTTTAATGCATGTTACATTTGCTGGTTCTTTGTTGCCTCCTGTTTTAATACATACTTTAATCTGTTGCAGATCTCTATTTGATTTATTTCAAAAACAGTTTCAACTTTCTCCATTTATAAGCAATGTTCTAATGCAAGGAAAACGAACAGCAGAATACTGAACACTTTAAGCACAAAAGCATCCATACTTAAGAGAGTAAATCTTCTCAATCATAAGACATCTTTTCCACTAGTCTATTCTTCATTAAGTGCCCTCTTGAAGTCTCTTCACTAACAAATAGTTGATAAAATGCTCTCCCAGATTTTCCTCTTTATTCAAAGAATACAATTCAGCCCATTCAATAGAGATCTCTGCTCTACTTTTATCTTCTAACAGATTAAAGATTGCTAACCTCAAAAACATATGTTTTTTAAATACCTACAAGCAAGCACCATATCCAAGATCAATCTTACCTTTGCAGAGCTTAGGTATGACCTTTCAAGAACTTATCTTCACAATGCTTAGCTAAGTAATCTTTGCCCTAAAATTTTACCTCTAGGCACATTTAGCTTTTATCTTCATTTGAGTACTTGATCAAATTTACTGAATGCTTTCAAACATATTCTACAGCATCAACTTGTCTGAGACATGCATTGGCAATCCATATGGTGTAGAATGTTGAGAAGTTGTCATGACATGACCCCAATTTGCTCTATACTCTTGTGAGCAGTCGCTTCTTGTAGATGTGAAGGGGTTACTTGCACATGCCAACATAGCAAGTCCCTTGATATTGGTGGTCTCACTTTTACTTGCAATCAACATGGCCACCTATGATGCTTTGCTAAACTTGTCTTTCTACTGGCATAAACTTATATGCACTCTTTACAAGATCTTTTGTCTCAAGATCAGTGTCGTCCTCCAATGATGCCGTGTATTTGATCTCACAATCACCCTTTCATCCAACCCTCCATAGCCTTCTACTTGCTTCTACGTTTTCTTCAGCACTTTCATCATTGTATTTTAAATTTTAATAATGATAATCATAATATGGTACACAAGCCCAAAATCCCTCTATCGAATGTCCATTAGATGGTATGGAATCTTTGCTCTCAACACCTTAAAAATTTGTTTTCATTGCTATGGGATTGCAAACTCTCTTCCCCAATTCTATGTGTAGCATCTCCCATGTCAATGCCTAGGTATCACTGAAGAATGAAGGATCATACTAATGATGTGGATCCCAATATAAGTGATGGTGCAACATTGCTCGTCATTTATGTTTGTCATTTAAATGTCCTTGCTTGCTGTTTTTTGGAAAATGACGCTCGCAATGCTCCACACTCTGGCAACACTGCAACAGCCTTTCTACTTTCTTACGATACAAAAAATTTGATTTGATAAAGTAGCCAACTAATCGTTCTTGGTGGCATTATCTTTAACTTTACCGAAAAATTTGCAACCTGATGTTTTCTTGGAGGTATCTTCTCTACCACTACACAAGAAACACAACTCTACTTTTTCTTGGAGGTAGCCTCTCCACAACCTGGTTTAATAGCACTTAGATGTTGGGAAAATAAACAACAGCAGAATTCTAAGAACTTTGAGCAATAAACACCTACAATTATGGAGATAAATTCAGTCAAGAATCCTGCCAGATTAATAATTTATTGTTCTTAAATTATTTTTCCACTTATATGTTCTTCATTTCCCTTTCTCTGACAGTTTCTTCTCCTCTCTTGAAAGAATACAATAGAGCTCATGTAATAGAGATCCCTGCTCTATTTTTATATTCTGATCCACTAGAAATAGCAAAAACAACCTTATATTTATTAATATTGATATGCCAACAAATTAAGTCTCTATAATAAAAGCTTTTGAAAGCATGCTTATTTTAATGATATAACTATGAATAATGTGTATTCTCCTTTGTCATCTTTTCTCACTTTCTTCTGAATTTGCTAGACACAGTTTGGGATCCTGGTTGAGTGTTGTTTTTACAGTTGTGCTTGCTAAATGCACTTGCTCTAGTTCTTTTTCCCGGATACTGTAAACCTGTAGTGAGTTTCTATGGTAATATACCTTGAAAGGGATATCATATCAAAGTTTTCCTGGAGATGAAATGCTTTCTGTCAGTTTCATGGATGCATACCCTCGAGCAAATAGGCATCTTTTTGTTTATAATTCAGAAGAATACCACCTGTTCATGACAATATCATTTTTGGGTTGGATAGTGTCAATATTGTGTTGTTGGCTTGCTTTTCAGATTATAGACTTTCTGCTGTCTTCAAATGCATCTATGTCAGAAAACAACTGAGGAATCTTAAATGCCATTTTGAAATATATGCAGATCCTGTATTTTAGTTTTTGACCCGATGCATTATTTCCTGTTAAGAAACGATGTTCAAAGCTAAGAAGAGAGGCGGTTAATTTGTTGTTTTGAGCTGGTGAAGCTTAGGGCTCAAACATAATCCATTCCTATAAGGTACCTACGTTCTCAAAGGATCTTAGGAGGCAATGTATGATATAATACCGAGTAAAGTAATATTTAAATAAGAAAATTCTCTGTGTTAAATATAACAAGCCACATAAAAAAGTAATACCATTCCACTACAAATTAGCTTAAATTAATTTATCCAATTTTGTTAATTACATACTTTCTTTAAGTGTCATCCATATATTTCATGTGTTTGAGCTGTAATTTGTATAAGTGTTTTTATGCTCCATCCTATAAATTCAACTCTCTACTTCCTGACAGTTCTGCCTAGCAATAAAATTTTCCCATCTTAATATCATCCTGACTTCTGTTTTATTGATTTTCAGGATGCAAGGACAGCCAGAGCATGTGATGATGTTCTTGCTTGCAGAAATGGGAACAAGTGGTTCTCTTGACAGACAACAGTGGTTGGTTTTTAAGGCAAGATTTGCCCCTAAGAATATTGAGTTATTCTAAGAAAATATATCAGTAAGTGCCATCACCTTCTGCCCTCTTGTTTTTAGCAGAAAGTTTAACGGTATTTGAATGCCTCAAAAAAATTAAACAAACTTTTTGTTATCAAGTATTCGTAATCAAAAAAGTTAAAGCTAGCTTTGGATTGTAAAAACTAAATTTCAATCAATGTTTCTCATACCGCTTCTTTTCTGTCTTGAACATCCTTTTGGTTGCAATTTGGAAAAACATGAAATACCTTATTTTTCCTCATTCCTCTACTAAGTAGGGATACTATGAGTAGAAAATGGGTCTTGACTCCTAAAGCAATCATGTTTGGGTATGGCAGATGAATGTATTTTAAATTTTAACAAAACGATGGTTGCCAATTACCAGGATATGAATACGGAATCCGGATACAGATATAGGAATACATATGAACCAATGTTATCAAAACCCAAACCAAAAAATGACAGGGAACCAGACCAGAACAGGAAGAAAAGGGGAAAACGAGCCGGTCATATAAAAAAATACATAAAATATTCTCTTAACCGACTTGACTTTTATGCAAGTGGGATGTTGGTGACACATTCTGGTCCACATCAATGACAGGCAAATAGAGGGGGCATCACTATATAGTATATACCATTGGATTAGGGTTTAGGAGGGGGGCACCTTTCCTTATCTGCGTTTTTACTCTTTTTGGTTCTTTAGGCGTCTTGGGGCTGCAGGTGGGACTGATTTGGATCAGAACTGGCTGGTTCAACTGGTTCATACTCCAGAGTCCAGACCCAAACTTGTCCAAACCAGTCCTGATTCAGCTTTTTACTGGAACCAGACCAGTTTTCGACCAATCTGATCAGTCTCAACCAGAACCAGCGGTTTGATATGTATGAATACAACATATATTATACTGCATATAAAAGTACATATGCAAAACAAATACCATGAAATATAGAAGATACTTCTGTTATCACTGTGATGATGTTCAATCCAAAAAAGAAAGTCCAGAAACGGTGAAAAACGGTTCCCTGTTTCCAACAAGAAATTTCTTCATTGTGCTCAGTACTATGTCCAGTAGAAAACACTATCAGTCCAGCAAATGATGAAAACTGTGCTCCAAAACTGTATAATATCCTTCTATTTGAAGAAAAGTTAAAACCTCCTACAATGGTAACAACATCCCTCTGAAGCTGTAGAAATTGTCCTTCAATCATCTAGATTCTAAAGAGTCAAAATCACCCTCTATGTCACTGCAAAACACCTTGCTGGTGGTTACCGTGGTTGTGCTCTCCAAGGCTATAAACAGTTTTCTAAATAATGAAATAATGYAATAGAGGTCAACAGTGGCTTCTCAGGTCAGTGAAAGTGGGTAACTAACATAGCCCCCACCACGGTTCAAGTCCTACCAAGTAACATGCTAGTGCTTGTGCTCCCRCTTGTGGATGCACACCAGCACCTCCAACRGCAGTTGGGGACAGTTGCAAGTCCTGGGTGACTTTGGCAGAAGAGATACCCCTACCCCACTCGCAACTGCTTAGGWGAAGGGAACCAAATCGAATGGTGCTAATGGTTCMCCCRTAATGTTAAATCTGGGTGGAATGTGATAAGAGGAAGCTAATTCAAAAAAATAATTATAGTAATAGAGAGAGTTGTTTTTCACTTTAGGTTATGCATTTTTTCTTGTTTTTGTTTTAGTCTAATATTTGTTATTTTTTGTTATCAAATGGGATACTACATGGGGTAATGTCCCAAACAGATTTTGAACAGATCATGTTTGGATCTGTACCATAGCCTATACCTGTGAAGGATCCATGAAGGATGGAGTGTATCTCGGGGGTTGGGGGTATGGATTATCCTTGGGTTGAACAAATTTGACCTTAGTGTAGGTAGTAATCTTAGATTTCGACCATGTCAGCCAATAGATTGATGTTGATAGAGTCAACTAAGTTGGTTAACCGTTATCCATTATGTACCAACCTATTGTATGTTATAAATAAGATCTTCTCTTTGGCCAGGATGCATGTCAGAATAGATTGAAGGATTGAAGTGTGTTAGGCAAGTACCTACCTTCTCTTTACTTCCACCACGTTAACCGATACAACTCATTTTTTACATCATCTCTTGTCTAAGGCATTAACATGATCAGTGTATTACTCAATCGTGTATTTGCCTTGCTAATTTGTGCAAAGTCAGCATTGGTTCCAATGCCAATCATACAAAGATCCTAGTAGAAGGATATCAGTGGCCATGTAAACAATAGAATTGACAAGCAAGATGGTATGAAGGAGTTGTATAGAAGAAAGATTGGCAGTTATCCTAAAAATCATAAAAAAAAATTAGTTGTCCTTAAGCCAAACGCAAGAATGAAATTCTTCATGTAGACACGTGAGAAATTTCTAGATTCTATGCCAAACGAACTTTAAGTGTATTATGTCAAAACAGTAGTTACGTCGAATGAAATTACATAGTGAAAGCAAAAAAATATTCTCATATTCAAAGTTTTGGCAGATCCAACTTCTCCAAGTGGATCCAAAATAATATTAGACAATGTCTGCATAGATTAAGCAATTCACTTCCAAGGAAAAGATCAAGCAATTCACTGAAGGACCTCTATTAACAAGATTATTGAAGACGAGTTTTATACCAAATTGCATAAGTAGTTCTTCTATGTGTTGCCAAGTTTGACTCACTTATGGCTGATGGAGAATGGTTGTGCACATATTGTCACTCAACTTAAGTTTGATCGACATGGGGAAGCAACGGATGGAGTCAATGTGGAAAGAGTAAGGTAAGATGAGACGAGGTCGTGGAATAGTCAACACCGAGAACACATTCGAGCCATGAAGTCCATCAGAAGAGACAGGTTGATAAGAGAAGAGGTGTTGACAAAAGAAGATTGGAGAAATTGACATGAGGAGGAATGTCAACAAAAAAACCAAGGTTGATAGAAAAAAGGCAATGGAGAGGACAGTAATCAATAGAGGACAACCAAGAGGAGTTGCGCAAGTACATAGGAGAAGAATAGAGGTTGTACCAAAGATACCAAAGGTCATAACAAGAAATGGCTCACTCAAAGTGTGACAAATTAAGAAAGAACCCATCGATGTAAGAAACATAATGGAAGAGACAACCTTAGGAGTTGGGATGCGGAGGTACTATGTAGAGAATGTTGAAGAGAGAAGAGTGCCAATTGTCCTCCAATATGTAGTGTAATGGAAGTCCATAGAGAGAGCAACACAGGAGGCTCGATTGTGGGATGAGATGCAGAGAATGAGTAAAGGAGACTTGATATAGACAAGTTTTTGGGAAAACACATGGATGAGAAGATGCTAATTCTATTACACTAAAATTTCTTCATTTTGTAGCTTCAATTACAACTAGAAGATCGCCTCTTTATCAACAATTTGTCACAAGTGGCAAATGGATGTTACATTAACACCGCAATGTGGATTTTTGGAAATGTCTCCAACTACAAGATTGGGCAAAGATAGAGCTTACAAGAAGAGATTGTTTTTTTGGCCAATGCTCTAGCTAGAATGAAGTTGTAATTGTTAATTGGAGTTTGCTCTACGATATCCATTTATGCTTGCCAGAGACTTAATAGACACTATGAAAACAACAAGGAAGTTGTCAATAGTTGTCTTGAAAGGGTATCTTGACAGAGCTTGTCGTGTTGGCTTTCAATTTGAAAAACACGAACACGAATATATTGAAGACATCATAACTATCGAAGCAACGACTCTAGAAAAAGGAATATTGAAAGAAATTAAAAAATTCAAATATATCTAATTCTAAGAAAATGGAAACTCCTCTTGTGACTTATGGCTTCACCTCTTTATGATGATCATGGAGACCCTAAGAAGTATTGGTTTGTTAGACAATTTGGAAAGCTTGAGATGTCAATGAGTTAGATTGACAAAAGGACAAGTTTAACACTTCTTTGAGAGTCCAAGCTTGGACTAGTTTACGAATCTCAATTAATGAGATCATGTGTTATTGAAGAAGGATACTCAAAAATATGTTTTTTGATACATGCTTATACATCACTAGACAACATTTAATTGCTAAGAAGTTAAAAGGAATAAAGTAACAACCTAACAAGACTGTACAAGATGATGATTGACAACTCAAGGGTTTATTGAATTAGATCTTGACAAGGATCCATGAGAAACTTTAGCAAAAATGGCTTGTTGTGGGATTAAAATATAGGTTAAGTGTGGCTCTAAGAATGAGTAATGCTCACACATATTGAAAAGCCCTCCAAAGGACACTACAGTGGGAAACAAACAATGACTAGATTTGATCAAATGTAGAAAGTTGATTTGAGCTTCAAATAGAGAGAATGTAAAATCAATTGATAGAATTTACATTAAGGAAGGCTCGAGATGAATTATGGTGCATTGTTTATAGTGTGAATGTTTGCACAAAAGATGATTGGCCATTTATTAGAATGACCTCAATATTCATCCAATCACAGCCAACAAGAGTGTGAAAAGTAAGGGTCGATTGGATGCTTTATGGTGAAATTTGTGAATGTTGTGCATCACATGACACCATACACTGCCCTGGAAATTTTACAAATGAAATCTTTGGCATGCAATTTGTGAAGTGAACTCATATTCAACATCTGAATGCTTGCACAATGCTAGAATTCAAGCTCGTTTCTATGTATTATGCCAGTGCACCCTAAGACCCAAGTGCCCAAAGTGGAGATCGACCTAAGGATGCGGGTGAGGGGGGCAAGGAGGCAATATTGCTTTATATTCTACAAAGAAATCACTTAAGTTTTGATTGCCCCTATAAAGACAGCTCTGACTTGAACTTTTGTAACATATGTGGAGTCAAGGGGTATTCGATAGAAGATTGCTCGACAATCCTTAAACAGATCAAAGAAAGAAAAATGATGACAATATTGTATTGGTACCTAAGAACAAAATTTTAGAGGTGAACAAATTACACCTGATTTAAATGTCCTCAATCGACATAGTGCACAGACTAAAGCTAATGTTTCCCACAATATTCCAACAACTGGACCAGAAGTTGGAAGGACAGGATAAGGTAGACTGATTATCCTTATCTTGTAGAAAAAAGGGATATTTGACAAGATACAACTGCCTATTCTAGGAAATGGGAGAAACAAGACAAAGATAATTGCTTAATGATGTCAAATAATTAGTTCCCTTTTTAAAAGACAATAATGGTGTTTCTAAGCTTATTAAATCAATGCAATTGTTGCAAAAGGTTGATAACTCATTTGAGGAAGATG
>JZKD02S1701193.1:33993-45808 GCA_000966675.3 Picea glauca | reverse complement strand
ATGGGTCTACAGAACTAAGTATGCATCAGATGGAAGTGTTGAAAGACACAAGGCTTGGTTAGTTGCCAAAGGATTTTCCCAAGTTGAAGGAATTGACTATAATGAAACCTTTGCCGCTGTAGCAAAAATGAATTCCATCCGCCTTGTTATTGCCCTTGCTGCCTCACATAAATGGGAGGTCCATCAGATGGATGTTAAATCTGCCTTCTTGCATAGAGATTTGCAAGAAGAAATCTACATGCAACAACCTCTTGGCTATGTCCAGAATGACTCTAGCCTTGTTTGTCGCCTCAAGAAATCTCTTTATGGTCTCAAGCAAGCTCCCCGAGCTTGGTATGCCAAAATGGGCAGCTTTCTTATTGCCACTGGATCCTCTAGATGCCATTCTGATCCTAATGTCTATACCAAGAAAGTAGGAAGCCATCTCATAATCCTTGTCCTTTATGCTGATGACCTTATCTTTACTAGTAGTGACTCAAAACTTCTAAACCATGTGAAAACCAGCCTTAAGAAGAAATTTGAAATGACAAACTTAGGCTTTTTGCACTATTTCCTTGGCCTCCAAGTTTTTCAAACCGATGAAGGAATTTTTCTTTCCCAATCTAAGTATGCTTGTGACCTTCTTTGCCACTTTCACATGGACCATTGTAAACTAACCCCTTCTCCCTTCCAGACTGGAGTCAAGCTTACTGCCACCTGTACTTCTCCTGAAGTTTATGCCACCCTGTACCGTCAGTTAGTCGGTAGCCTCTTATACTTGACTCATACCTGTCCTGATCTTTCCTTTGTTGTTGGTCTTGTTGCCCGGTATATGCAAACACCCCATGAAAGCCATTGGAAAGCCGCTAAAAGGATACTTTGCTATGTTCGTGGTACAATTCAGTTCGGGATACATTACAGTTCAGGGGGGACTCGTTTATTGGTTGGTTTCACTGATTCAAATCGGGTCGGCGACCCTGATGATCGGAAGTCTACTGCAGGTTATGTTTTCAACCTTGTTTCAGGACCTGTCACTTGGGCTTGTAAGAAACAACAGGCTATTGTTGGTTGGGGTCGTGGATGTTTCCCCGTAGTGGTTTTACAACGTGAAAACATCGGTGTGTTGATCTTTGATCTGGTTATGTGAGTGGTTACTGAAGGTGTTCGTCCTATGTTGGAATACCTGTGTTGTCGAACAGTTTAAACCTTTAGAGGCAAATAAGAAAAGAAGAAATTAATAAAATTTATCAAGTCACAAGTAAGAAGGACAACGATTTTTAAACAAATGGCGAAGGAGAATTGTAACTCTCAATTTCTCTATTTGTTGGCCAAAACTCAAATACCGGTTTGTATAGTTAGTAGATAAAAAAAAATTCGAGTTGAGATGAGGGGTTGTAGAAGATTGAAAAATAGTCCTAGAAAGTGTTTAAGAGATGTTAGAGTGTTTGCACAATCATCGTCTAGTCTGAAAAAATTGAAAAACAAAGTGCAAGCTTAATACCTACATAAGTCAAACTAGTGTTTGTAAAGAGCTCGATATGTTTAAAGACTATCATCACAAGGGCATGTTAACAAAGCATCTATGACTTGGGCCTTAAGGACAAGCACCTAGTTGTTAGTTGACTAATGCTCACAAGTTGCAAAGTTGGTCGGTTACCACTGCCTAGTTTTGCGAATGATTCACTCCTCCAATTAAATAAAAGCACAAAATATTTGCAATTAGTGAGGAATGCAAAATCCAAACTGAGAAATGTAAGCAAACCTTGGGAAAAAGTGGCTATAAGAACGAACATAGTTGGTCTCGCATGTTTCCAGTGACACTTGACAATATTTCAATAAGTGGCATAAAGTGAAAGTCTCTAATGAGAGACTAGCATTTGGGACAATATCAAAAAAACATCATTCTAGCTTTTGAGTTTAAAGCAAAAAATTCAAGAGTATGGCTTGCATTAGGCTTGAATAGAACTTTTGTTGCACGAAAGAATGAACTATTAAATGGTCCCTTGTCGACATTTGTTTCAATCTCGACATTGACAACAATGCCCTAGACATCATCTTTGACATATTGTGGTCTACCTAAAGTTTCGAATGTACATATTGCAAAATGCAACAAAATTGAGTTAGCTAGAGAAGTGTTGGTTGATAAAAGCTTTGTATGGAGAAATGGCCATGAGGAAACAACAAAACCGTTTTTGACAATCTATAAAGTTGGTAATGAAAAGAAAAACCACCAGTGGAAGAAGAGTTGGTAATAGAAACAAATAAGTACCCTCCCCATTATTCTAAGGTTGTGCAGAGAGATACAAGTATCTTAATTGGAAACGCTAGAGGGGTTGAATGTTGAACTCAAAACTAGACAATTAGGCATTTAATTGACAAGAAGCGAAAAATGGTTACCATTGGAAATTATTGGTCAAAAAAGTAAATGATTGACATGGTTGAATTGTTCAAAGAATATCAATATACTTTTTTGCCAAAGATTACAAGGACATGAAGGGCCTTTTAGCTGAAATGGGGGGAGATATGGCTTGTTTTAATACCAGGTGCCAACCTTGTGAAAAAGAGACCATGTCGGCTTTCTTATAAATACCACCCAATGGTAAAGGATGAAATTTATAAAATGCTAGCTACATGAATTATATATTCTATGGACAGCTCTGAGTGGGCTATTCTCATTTTAGTGCAACTAAAGAAGTGCCCTGCCAAATTGAGGGTATGTACCAACTTCTGAAGTCTCAACACAAAATAATAACCAACCTATTTCTCACAGCATTTGGAGATAATATTATCAACATAGTCCCCTAAATTGGGTGTTAGGGGAGCAAATAACAGTTTAATGCAATGATGCCGGAATGCAGTGATACAAAGAAAGAGAAAGAGCAACAAGACTACATTCTGCATTTCGCAAGATGTGGAAATGCAGATAAATGGAAGACCAACTCGAAAACTCAACTCCGAACCCCGCACCAATTGTAAGAATGCAGAAACTCAGCCATTGGAAGAAAAAGCAACAAGACTCTCTGCATTTTTCATTCCGCACTAGATGCGATGATATGGGAATGCAGGGACTCGGCCATGGGATGAAAGAGCAACAAGACTCTGCACTTACGAAATGCAATTAAGGGAAGAAAAACTCAGAATCTCAGCTCCAAACTCTGCACCAGATGTGGTGATGCAAGTATGTAGGAACTCAGCGATGGGGAAATGTGGAAATATAGAAAAGAAAAGAAAAACAACTTTTATTATCTTCCTACTGTTACATCCAGATCACATAGGCTAGATAGACATAAAATCTGTTAATATTGAAGAACAACACAAGCAGGATCTTCAAAGGTTTCACAGATAGCCTGGCAAGAATGTACTTTTATGTATAATAATTAATATATGAGTAGCTAAATTACAAAAAAAAAGATGGTCGATACAATTGTTGTTCATGAATATTACTCATTTTTAATGGCTTCTCACATGATAATCAAGTTAAGATACTACAAAAAGAATAACATAAGACTACCTTTGGGATTGAGTAGGGGTCATTTGCTTATATGGATATGCCATCTAGACTCAAAAATACTCATGTTGTATTTTCGATACAATTGTTGTTCATGAATATTACTCATTTTTAATGGCTTCTCACATGATAATCAAGTTATGATACTACAAAAAGAATAACATAAGACTACCTTTGGGATTGAGTTGGGGTCATTTGTTTATATGGATATGCCATCTAGACTCAAAACTACTCATGTAGTATTTTCAAACATTGTAGTTGAGGCTTTTCAAGAGTTCAAAACTATGTATTAATAAAGATTGCACTTTTTGAAGGCTATTAAAACACCTCCCGACACATTTGAGAAAGTTGTTAAAATGATGTCGACAATTGAACATGTCCCTCAATGTAAGAAAATGCATCATAAGTTGGTTGATTTGTGGAACAACAGTTCAGATAAGTGGTTATCTTGGTACAATCTTAATTTCTGCCTATAGATCATCCTACTTTTACGGCACTATAACTATAAAGTCATACTAGATGATTTTAGCAGTGCTGGGGGAATACTTTTTACTTCTGAGAGGCATTTTGTAAAGTTCTAAGCAGGTTTAGGAACTGGCTCAAATAATTGTGCAGAACTTATGGCTTTAAGAAGCCCACTTAAGATTGCAAGGAGCAAAAGGATAAATAAATTGCAAGTATATGGTGATTCATTGTTAGTCATTAACTGGATGAAAGGAGAGTTACTTATAAAAAATGCTCTTTTGAGACCTTTAGTAGATCAACATTGTTTCAACAGGTCACATATACACATGTTTATCGAGAGCATAATTCTGTGGCAGATACCCTCTCCAAGGAGGGTCAACGGCTGCAGCAGGAGTTCTTTAGCTGGAAGAATCTCCAGAGGTTGTCCTATCAGTCTTTAGGCAGCATGTTTAATATGTTTCTTTTCTTGTTATGAGATAAGTTTTGAGATCCTTGTATTTAGTGGATATCAAAGGATGGATGGTTATGGGGTTTTTTTCTTTGATCTGATGATCCAGGAATCCTGATCATGATATGTACTGTGTTCAGAGTCCAATTTTTTTGTAATCATACCATGTACTGTGTTCAGAGTCAAACTTTTTTGTAATCATGTTCAGAGTCCAACTTTTTTGTAATCATGCCTTGGGCACTTGAAGAGGGTGATTTTATTTTCTTCTCAGAAATATAAATTGCAATTATTTTCCTTGGAAAAAAAAGTCATACTAGATGATTGTTTGTTTATATCAAATTTTGGATTCTTGTCGCCCTACTTGGAAGGATTGAAAATGGTCTTGTGGGAAGTCATTTAGGGATTATCAAACAAAGGAACCCTATGGCAAGAACAAACCAACACGTCTCAATAAGAAATGGAATATCCATGATCATGAACAGCGGTGGACTAAGAGGTGTCAAGGCATCCAACAATCACATTCCTCTTTTAAGATTCATAGGTTCTTGAATGGTTGATTTTTCATAACAATTTAGCAGTCAAGGATTGGCTTGATCACACCAGAATTAAAGATGGATGTTATGCAATTTGCCCTAAACCATAAACAATTAAGCACACCTAATGGCACTGCAAGCTTGCTAGGATGTATTCGGATTGAATTACCGTGTAATACAATCTCTCGTTGCTCCTCTACACTGGAAAAGGGTTGTATTTGGAGGCAAGTGGATTATAMAACAAACTAGGATGAATCTATGATTAGTGTTAAGATTAATTGGCACTTTTTTCTTATGGAATCGTCTTTGTCATCCAACTTTTCACRATCCAAATACACCTTCATTATGGTAGAAGCTTCTACCTTCATATCAGATTTGCTATTYATATTTTTGTCAGAATGGCTTTTTATTGGAAAGATATGGATTTTCTTCAAGTTGGAGTCAAGGCAGATATGCTAGCTCTCCTTGCTTACATAGGAAGAAAATACATTTTTGCTACRCCCATYAGTATTTTGTTGGGAGATGTAATTTAAAAGAAATGAATGAACATTGGCATCGCAAAGATCAAAGTTATTCTTCTCAAGTCCAGTCATTACTAGGTCATATAGACTACTATCATTAATTTACGAGGCATTACTCTAATTTAAGAACCTCTCTGCCTGAATTTGGAAAAAAGGATATTAGCTCCAAATGGTCTCTTGAGTGTTAAGCCACATTTGATACATTAAAGCAAAAACTTATCTGAGATCTTAGTCTTATGTTTCTCAATTAGTTGCACCCATTGCATGTGTATACCATCGTATTCACCAACATCATTAATGCCTATAGATGACATTCTTGCTTAGCCAAGAGAAGGAAACAAGGACCACACTATTTTATATGCCAATCGTCAATTGGATGAACAAGAGAGGAAGGCATTAGCCACAGTTTTTGCATAACAAAAATTTACACATTTATCTCTTGGCTAGCCTTTTGTTTTCCATACTAGTCATCAAACTTTTAAATATCTTGTTAATAAACATGTTCACCAGGTCATAATTTGTAGGAGATTGTTATTGTTCTAAGAAGTTGACTCTCAAGTGGTTGTGAAGTCTAACTCATCATATGTTGATCTAGACCACTTATTGCAAATAGTGCTTGAGAGGAAGCTATGAGCATTGAGTAAAACCTATCTAGAATACACTCATGTTAACTTGAGGTTGTGCTAAAAGAGCATGCAGAAATTCATCACTTTTTTAAGAAGGCCAAGCTCCTAAAGAATTGGCAACACAACAAAAGATGGGTTAGGATTATGTCCTTTGTCGGCATGCTTACATGAATAGGAACAAAATCTAGTCAAAGCACATAATGGAATTGCAAGTTAACACTTTTGGCATGATTCCACCACCAAAAACATTTCGCAAACACGGATATCGTTGTATAGACATTTTTTTGGGACACACATGATTTTGCAAAGAAGAGTGATAAAAGTCAAAGGACCTCATCTTTTCTTAGATTACTTTAGAAAAGCAGGTTGCGAACTTTGATGGATTTCTCCCTATGTAGGAAAAAATAACAAAAAAAGAGGTTTATCTTCACCGCAACTATTTTTTTAGCATAGTGAGTGGAATCTAAACTTGTTGAAGGTTGCACTACATCCACAACAACTAAATTTATTTATCAAAATATTATTACAATATTTAGCTTTCAACTGTCAATACCAATGATCAAGGCAAACACTTGATATCAAATTGTCTAAGTTTTACTTACAAAATTTATGATTCAATACTACAAGAGTTCCCCTTATGATCCCCAAGCATATGGGTTGGTTGAGGCCTTTTATAAAGTATTGCCATGAGAAATTGGTTTCATAATGATTTGTAATATCGACTAGGATGGAAACGGAGTTGCAACAAATTTGTATGCCTACAAAACAAACTTTCAAGGTGGTCGAGTGAAGTTGCCTCTATGGATGTCACTTTTCTACATGCTTCCTTCTTGGAAAGCCCTACTATAGCATCTATTGTTGCCCTTTTGATTGTTGGTGCACTTGTTGCCTTCATCCCTTTGATCTTCACCAACCATTTTTTATTTGGTTTGGTCCTATGATTCTTGGAATGAAACAAAGAATGCAGTTTCCAACACTTCTCAACGCAATGCCTAGTGATTTCACAGTGGTTATTAAAATTCCCACCATTGCTTGCTTGGACAACATTGGCTTTCTTATTTCCTTTCTTCCTTCATTCTCCTTGTTGGTCTAAAGGGGAGTTATGACATCCTCCTTTCTTCTTCCTAAAACCCCTGGAATATTTGGTAATGAATTGTCGCTTCCACCAATCAACCACAAAATGGTTGTTCAATCCACACCAAGAACAAGGATATAAATGCCAACATTGGTATACCTTATGGCTTCATTTCTTGTAACAAAAACAAGTAAGAAGAGGCTTCTTGTGCACATGCCTTCTTGAGTTTCCTTTGCACTTGTTGGCTCACTTGCTTGGACTTCTACCTACTAGTGTAGGCTAAGATGCTTCAATACACCTCCTTGTTGCCCTTCCTTAGGCTTACACAATGCTAGGGAAGTGGATTGTTCCACCCTCTATCACTCTTTGTTGGTTGTTCTTTTTCTTCCTTCCTAAGCCTTCACAAAGGTGATCTTGTTGGTGGGCTTGACACCTCATTGAGTTGTACTTTGTTGGAATGGTGGCTTACATTACTATTATTAAAATTTACTCTACCTTGGGATGCCTCTAAGCATTCTCCCTCTATGACTATCCACCAAGATATCAAAGACCTTCCTAATGAGGCCTAGATACTACCTCAATGGTGTTTATAATGCCTTGGCTATGCTTTCCAAGACCTTAGCTACTAAAACCCATCTTCTTCATCAACTTGGTGCCTATTCCCCTCGTGTGAATTTCAAAACTGTCAAGGGATTCAAATGATGTTTCAGACTAAGAATAGACATGCGATGAAGTGCTTACAATGCCCTTCTCTGCCACGATTTGTGCATCTTGGGTAGAGATAACATATTCTTCACCTTCTCAATCTCCTCTTAAATCTTGGTCGAGAGTGCTACCTTTGCATTTAACTTCTTTTATAACTTTTCCATGGCTTGGACATTCTACTCTTCAAGGTTGCTCATTCTCCTAAAGATGGAGCCTCTATTTTTTACAAATAGTACTCCACATTCTTCCAACTTGTCCATGGTTCTCTCGAGGAGTTTTAGTTGCCTGTAAAATTTCTTTAGTCCTTGTTCTTGAATTTGTTGACCAACATATTGTACCTCATGTAGTGTCTCTCTCCTGAGAGATTTGCCCATAGTTGTTATTATAAACAACTTTAACAAAAATCAAAAAACTGCTCTAATATCAAATCAATATATATTCAGTGCCCAAGTCAAAATTGCCCAAAGGCACTTAGAACGATTTCTTTAAAAATTTAAAACTTTTAGAATCTTTGTCTTTATGCATGTGTTAAGTGTAGTTCTAATGTTCTTTTCATTTGCTAAACAAAAATAGAAATATAAAAACAAACACACCATAAAACATATACATTGTACACAAGACATTTTCAACTAGAGGACCCTCATACAAAAGAACTCCAAATCTCATTAAAAATGAGAAAAGGCTTACAATTTGTGCTTCGCTCCTATTATAGAATTGTTACTTCTCTCGGGGTTCCTTACACACTCTACCCTTCCTATCAATTGGTTGTCCTTCGAAGTGCTTGGCTCTCCTTGGCTTGGCGCTAAGCTTATGACTCTTGGCACTTAGCTTGGATCATACATCTTAGCTCTGGCATTGATTCCATCCCTGAGCTCACATGGCGCTTGGCTCTCACATCCTTGTTTACAACTCCTCTCTAGTAGTGGCTTCTTGAAGCTTTCCATCCACGGGCTCTCTTCTTTGCCTTGAACTAAACAACTCTTGGCCCTATTACCCCCTCACCTAGGGGAAACAAGAGGAGATCATGTCTCATGGCCCGCAATGAAGACAATAATCCCGATGATGATGATTAATATTCTCCACAAACAACAGCCCCTTAGATGCCTTCCCCCTCATCCAACTCAACTCATTGCACTTGATCGACATGTTTCATCAAATGGTGGTGGTCCAACACACATGAGGTACATTGGTTATTGTTTCATATAAAGTGTCATATTTAATGCATTAGGCATTTAAGTGAGGATCATTGGGTTGAAGTCAGATAATGGATCATGATTGCTTGGAAGTTATGCTTTTTGCCTTGTTTCACCTTGGCGGCCATCATTTGTGTTGTAGTCCCTTGTTGTCACTCTTGGGGAACAGGGGTGCTACTGGGAAGCCTTGAAAAGGGTAGCGTACTGCTCCCTCTCATACTTAACACTTTTCATCCTGGGGCCTTCCTCAATGTACTATCTTTTAGTAATGGCTATTACATGTACACCAAAAAGGCTCGTGGTTCGTTCTCCTATGAGAAGGGCTAGAATGTCGAGATTGATGCAACAACTAGAAAAAATGAATAAAAAAGAAAGTGTGATAAAAAAGAAAGAAGAAATAATGGGATGATGAATGACCAAGTCAAAAGCCAAAGGTTAGCTTGAGCTCTACCCCCTCATTATGAGGCGATCACCCCTAGTCCTAATGCATTGAATACATATCAATTAAAGGGACTTAATCCCAATGAAAAAAATAATGAATGCTTGAAACCTAAAAAGGGAACTTGCAAAAGCAATAAAATAATATCAAAAAGTAATAAAGGGTTTGGAATATACACACTACCGAGGAAAGGGTATCTCAAGCAACAAGCGCTCCCTCTACAAAGGCGCTCATGAAGTAAATCCCATCACCATGAAGTAAACCCCATGCCACTTCATTCACTACACTTACACTTGATAGGTTTTTTGGAAACTATCTCTCTACCTAGGTATTGGCACACCTAATAGGGTCTTTTGATGGTCCTCCCATACCTAAACTTGGCAAATTGCATGAAGTCTTGAGCTAATGTGAAGTTTGAAGATACTTAATGTGAATTGCTTACATGGCTTTTGTATTAAGTGGTAGCTTAATTTGTATGATTCTAATGGCTCTTGTATCTTGTAGTTGTTGTTCTTACTTGATTCTATGGGCTTTGTTTTGTAGATTTTTGAGGAACTATGAGGGCTGCCAACAGGTTTGTCTTTGACCTCTTGTTGGGCTCTAAGTTTCATCAACCAAATCTGTCCTTGCTGCTGTTTTAGGACAGCAAACAGGTATGTTCAAATCTGCCAAGAATTCTTCCCTCAACTGATGGATATATGCTCTTTTAAGGTGCCCTTGCAAGTAGTTTTAGTAACCCAATGTTAGTACATGCAAACCTCAAAACATATAGCACTCCTCTAGGATCTTAACAAGCTCCTACCGCTGATTTAAACACTAAGCATGCATGAAATTTGGACACAAGTATTTTTGGTCAACATGACCCTGGATAAAACCCCCCCGAGGAAAACCAGTTTGGATATAGATGTATATAGAAGATATCAAAGCAAAATTTACAACAAGGAAACCATATACAAGTGAACCTGGTACAATAGCAACCACACTTGGATGCTTTGGAGTCCCTTGAAGATGTGTCTGCTAGCCCTTTGAAGTAAGGTGCCCTTTGCCTTGGTGCGCCCTTCTTCTCGTGCTAAGCCTTTAGCCCTCTTCCTTGCCTCTTTGCCTTTGCCTTTGCTTGAACCTTGTCCTTTGCCTTTGCCTTTGCCCTTGGTCTTGCACCCTTTACACAAGAGTGCCTCCCTCCTTGGATTAGTGCACACTATGCTCTAGTGCACCCCTCCTCTAGCAAAAACTCACACAAGTGTGTGCCCCTCACTCACCCTTGCGCCCTCCACACAATAGAGTGTGCCCTATCCAAGTAAATGAGACTCCTCCACAAGTTAGGGACCTCTCCCAAGCTAGATGTGCCTCCTCTCACAAGATACGCCCCTCCACTAGCATGTGCGCCCCCTTCTCTAGAATGCGCCCCCTTCAAGCTAGTGCCCAAGCCTCCGTGAATGACCCTCCATGCAAGCTAGCACCCTCACCATGGCTTCTTCTCAAACCCTTGACCTCATGCACCCTCCTCTCCTCAAGAAATGTGCCCAAGATCTTCTCTTCTCCTCCTCTCCTCACTCAACTCTCTCAAGTGACAAGTGAGCCTCTCCTTACCCTTTTCCCTCCTTTAGCCTCTCTTTGGCCAAACCCTAAAAGATCAATGGCCTAGATCCAATCTAGCCATAACTAATCAATGGGTGAGATTTAATCCAAAAATCTCACTTAGGAAACCCACTTTCTTAAGTTTTCTTAGTTTGTCTCGTGTCCTTTAACTCACCCACAAAGTGAATTAAATGTCACTTATGCTTTAAATGACATATTTCACTTTTGACTTAAATCTCCTAAGTCAACGTGAAACTAGAACATAAAGTAAAGTAATAAGGGTAATAGTCTCCTCCTTTGTGTTTAGAGACTCACAAACACAAGGGGACCACTTTCCAAGGTACCCAAATCTCAACACTGCCTCTTACCGAGGAAAGTGTCATTCACCCCTCCAATCTCATCCCTGCAGTGGACATGGTTGCCTGCTAGCAAATACTCGGTGAGTATGGTTGTACCTAATCATCACAAGTGGTCTCTGACACAGATCTGCTCAACCTACCTGATCTCTAGATGGAAGTACATCTCCACCTATCTGAGATCACCTAGATCTTGGCATCACACCAAAGATCTCAACCTTGGTATCTCACCATGGATTTCTACCTCTTGGCATCTCACGAAAGGTCACTTCTCTTGGCATTTCACCAAGAGTCTCTCTCTTGGCATCTCACCAAGAGTCTCTCTCTTAGCATCTCACCAAGAGTATCTGGACCTTGGCATCTCACCAAGATCCTCAACTTGGTCTCTC
>JZKD02S1701193.1:0-20867 GCA_000966675.3 Picea glauca | reverse complement strand
TGGCTCTCTAAAGGAGGCAGACCAACACTCATCAAACATGTTCTAGAAGCAATGACACTATATTGGCACTTTGTTGCTTGTATTCCCAAAGAGGTGTGGGAGAAGATTGAGGAGACAGGTTTTAATTTTCTTTGGAGTGGAAAGAGTGGTCATGGAGGTATTCACTTGGCCATATGACAATCCATAGCTAAGCCAGCGGAGGAAGGGGGGTGGGGTTTAAAATATATCCATCATTTGGGAAAATTTTGGTTACAAAAAGTCTATGGAACCTCATATCAAAGGAGAATTTGTGGAAAGAATCATAGTGTAGAAATATATTTCTCTAGATTCAATTATGGATTATATTAGGAGTATTAGAAAGAACATAAAAAAACGTGTCTAATCAATGGAAAGCTTTGGTTTTGGCTTTTTCCAATTATTGGGAACCATCTAACATGGAAGGTGGGAAATGGCATTTAGGCAAGGATTGAGACAAAGTTAGTTATGGGTTTTGGAAACTCCATCTTTATTTCACTTGATTTGATCCATCACTTACAATATAGAGGGTATTTCGTTCTAAATCATACGATGAATCCACTTTCCATTGATGGATAACATAAAGGATGGAGTTCCACCCAGACATTAGAATTGGAAGTTGAATGGGAAAAAAATGGAATTTATTTCTAAGTGATTTAAGAAGAAGTCATATTAGATCGAGGGATGACTTCGATACTTTGGTGTGGGCAAAAAACAAGACCTCTAGTAAGTACACTACCAATCTAGGATATAAAGTTTTGATGGTTTTCAAGGACCAAGAAAGTGGCTTGTGGGGTAAAAAAATTGGAAAACAAAGGCTCCAAAGAACACTCAGATTTTTTTGTGGTTAGTTTCAAGGAATGGGATTTAATTTGGGAGGTGATGCAAAAGAGGAATAGGCATGGTCTTAGAGTCTATGTTTTATGTATGAACAACGAAGAAAATACTCTCACTTGGTTATTCATTGCATGTTTCCTTGATAACTTTGGAGGGATGTAAGTGAGTGAATTGGTTTTCCTAATGTTTGGGTTGGTAACATTGTGGAAGATTGTTCAGATGTGGTTTCAAAGGAAGGAACTTAATGAGTTTTTAGCTTTCCCTTGACTTATCTTATGGGGCATCTATCTTGCTCGTAATTCCCATCTATTTGAGAATAAACGAGTTCCTGCTTTTTAGGTGTTTGCTCAAGTGTGTGTTTTATTCTAGGGATGTAGAATGGTTTCAAAGGAGAAAATTCCAAGGTAGGTAGGAGAATTGTTTATTGACAAATCCATTCCCTGGGGAATTTTTTATGGGATCGATCAAGGCTTATATGGTTTCAATAGTGTTGGTGGGATTCTTTTTATCTCATATATCTGGTTCATAAAAAAAATTGGGAGTTGGTACTAATCATTTTGCGGAGTTGATGGCTTTAGGGACATTGTTAAAAAATTATTTGGATAAAGGGGTTCATCAGGTTCAGGTCTTTGGGGATTTGATGATAACAAATCAAATCAAGTTGGCTTCCCAACTATTCATCAAAATTTCATTTATTCATGTCCTCTAAGAGCTAAACTTCAAAGTCAATGCACTATCTAAGGAGGACCGATAGTTGGAGGGCGGGAGCATTTTTTGAAGGAGTTTCATGTTGGTATCTGAATTGCGTCAAGGTAGACTATTTAATTTTAATTTTGCACATCATGCATTCATACATTTTTACATTTGTATATATGACACACAAGCTAATAGTGTTGATTTTCTATTTTCCATGTAAGGGGTTCATGGTTTTGAGTCCTTGATGGGCAATCAAAGACTCTTTTATGAGTTTTTTGAGATATTGGCAAATGTATATCAAACAATTTAAGGTTGTTTTAGGGAAGTATCCAATATATATATATATGTTTCTTCTTACTCTTAAAGGGCATGGGGGAACCTCGTGTTGTATTTAAAGTGCCTTGTGCACATAAAGAATGTGATTTTCATTATAAGCTAAAATAAAAATTGTGATTTTTTCCCTTAGAAAAATGTAATAATAACTAATTTTAAGGTCACAACTTCACCAAACATCAAATTGATGTTGACCCCTTTGTTTGTGTGACAAGGGACCCCCTCTGCACAATGATTTCATAATTAGTATATGAAGGTTTACATTATGGATCTCAACTTCTTTTTCTCATTTTAGTTTATAAGCATCACATACATGACACAAACTCACTTGTATTGGGTTATAGATTGCCCCTAGTTTGTGTTAGTGAAAAAAAACTTGTTAGAAGTATAAGGATCCAATATAGCAATTATCCAACATTTCAATTTAAGGGCAACAAAGGGAAAATTAAATAGTGTTGTGGTTGGGGGGCTCATTGCCACTTATGTTTGAGATGTCATGTTTAATTTGATTGTGAGCATTGTGAAAAACAAGGGTTACGTGGTAGCTACACCTAATGTTTGTATTGTAATATTGGCTACATGTGCATGTCAATTTAACATCCAACAAGCTTGCACAATATGCAAATTAATAAAATGATTATCAATCCTAGTTTTTGTAAAAGTGTAGGGTTTATGTCGAGAAAAAGGTACTTGCAATCTCTCAAAAGTGACTAAAGTCTAGAAATTTGGCAATGGAATGGTTAGATGGTTATCCTCAAGTGCCCCAATGAGGATAAGTGCCACTTCTAATATGATAATTAAATACAAGTTATGGTCTCTTTGTAATCCCTTTGTCACGGATGAAAGTAGGTCTTGAAAGCTCACACCATCAATTTTATTTACATCCGACAAACTCTATAGATTACCCATTAACATTTATACTGTAATCTATTACTAGTTTCAACCAAAAGGTGAACATTTCACGTATGCTATGACACAAAATAGTTAGACTTCACAGAAAATTCAAAATAACCGTGAATATTTCCTTGATGTACTTTTTCCAATAAAACTAGGTGAGGGGTACACACATAGAAGAATATAATTTTCCTTGCACATCACCGAAAGTAGTGGATTAGCCAATATTTGGAGGTGTTGATCCTATAATATTCCTTCGTGACAAATTGCTATCAACATAAGGATTATTGTCAGTTGTTATAGTTTTTCCTATAAGTTTCATTAGTTTCACAATTTTAGTGATAAGGAGTGGACTATAACCAAATCAAAGAATTCAACTTACATTTGTGAAATTCTTACGCCTGAAGAGTTGTTAACCCATGCAATTTTTTCCATTGAATCAAATGAAAAGGGTTAGAAATCCAATTTTTTTATGTCAAACCTCCTTTTCATAGCCTCGAGAACTTCAACTACAACTTAGTTAATACTTCGTTAGGTTTAATCAATAACTTTAATATGAGGAGCTTCATGAGTAAAGGGTACTCGCTATCTTATGAAAATGTCACTGAGTTTATGTCAAAGAGCAAGTAATTCTAAAAAATGTTGATTATATGACCATAGGTTGAATTAGTGACCATTACGAGTTCCAAGTCTAAGTATTGTGTCTCTTCTAATTGGAATGCTCGCTCTTTGAGTGAAATAATTGTGCATCAAAATAATGACTTTAGAAAGCAATTGACCATTTATCAAAATGTCAAACAATCTCATTTCAGTCATATTAAGTTTTGGCTTGATCTTTGCAAAATATAAAATCAATTTCGATTTAATCCTTCTCGATCGCACTAGAGTAAATCCTAGCCACCCATCATTGGTTACCTATGTATTTTGCATCACAACTATTGGATGAAGGTCTTGGATTTTGTTTGTTGAAACAAGTTCTTGAAAACTTTCACATTGTACAACATCTAGATAGTAGGGTAAAAGGGTATTGATGATATCAAGGACTTGTGTGTATGGTTACTAGAAGTAGTAGGATGCATCATTGGATATCAAATTGATAAGACATTCTAGGCAATGGTTCATCGTACTTTGCTTGTCAATAAATTTGTTGATGAAGTGATCAAATTCATACATAAATGAGGATATGGCTTTTTATTAATGGATATCATTATTGTCTACCATTGTAGAGCATTGTGGAACACAACGCTTTTGCAATAATTAATGTTCAAATTTGTTAATAATAATAATATATATTTTTAAATAATGTATAGTAAAACATGACATTACTTGGTCAATCATATTAAAAATAAAATAGATTTATATACGTTATACGAGGCATAGTTTGCCCTTAACAATATAATATGTAACTTTACCCCATTGTATAACACAGTTACAATTCATTACCTCCTAGTTCATGAAAAGCATAATGAGTTTGGTACTTCCATTTCCACCATGTTCAATTATATAAATGACATTTTGAAGAATATTTTAGTTGATTCCCTTTATTTATTTGATAGATCTTGTTAGTCTTAGAGGATAGTAAACATCATCATCATGAAAATATAGAATATTTATTATTTTATAATAAAGTTAAAATGCTTAGGGGCAGGGCTCAAAGGTTTTCGCACGAGGGTTTTGTCGAGGGGTTTCGTCACCTTGTAGGGGTTTGGACTAGGAATGTTCTCATGTCCTATTCCTTCATGTGGGGACAAGAGGTATGAATGGATACTTCACACTTGTAAACTATTCCAAGGATACATTGCCCGAAGAATTGATATTCGTCGATCTGGTTGTCAAGGGCCCATGTGTCTTCAGTATTGAATCCATAGGATTGCACACTCTGGAGGTGGGTTTGGGTTCTTTGGAATGTGAGACATGTTCGTCTAAGATTGGACTATGTTAGTCAGAAGTTCATCTGCATGAACAAGATCCTCTGAAAATTAATGTGCTAGCACGAGCTCATGGATCAGGGATTCAACTCGATGCTTCTCGGGGAGTGGAGGTTGGTGGACGATGATCATATTGAAGGGCCTGGTAAATCCCCTGTCAATGTTAATCCTACCCAGGAAGGCCATACTGGATATGCGTCGATTGCACAACTCATTGGTGTAGTTACAAGCTCTATATTTATAGGGGATAAACTTGACTTAGACGATCTATGCATTGGTGGGAAGACTAAGTCTCGCGCAGAGCCGGTTAAGAAGTGACAGAAAGTAGTTAAAAATCAAGTTCAGGGTGTTGCTATGGTGGTGAGTGAGGATCTGCAAGTAAGTCAGGTCTAAGAACTGCAGGCTCGTGCTATCGTTGGCAAGTTTTGTGAGCTATGTATGTCGGTCCACTCTATGGAAGCTTAGGTGGAAAACAACTAGGCATCGAGCTTGGGTTACATTCCAACTTTTCATTTACTCCCTCGAGGGTGGATTGGATGTGTTTTTCGATCAAGGGAGGATGTGGGTTTCATACTTTCTAACTGATGTTATTGGAATCATAAATTATTCTGTGCCAAATTGTGGCACCCCCTATTTGATGTGCAGGAGGAGGCATCAAACAACGTCTCGACATGGATCAAGCTCCCAAACCTACCTATTGAATTTTGGTCTGATGTGGGGTCAAAGGCCATTGGAAATTCATTGGGCACCTTCATTATGGTGGATGATGGTTACAAGAGCAGCAAGATTCGTTCGGTGGCCTAGATTTTGGTGGAACTCGACCCACGACAAGGTTTATTCGAATCAATGGACTTTGTTATAAGGGATATGAAGTATACACAACCCTTGGATTATTTAAATGTGTCATTTCAATGCTCTCACTGTCATTTGGTAGGCCACATGTTCGCAGATTATAAACTTAAATTTGTCAAGAAATTCCATGAGTTGGGATCGTCATGAGTAATTTCCCAATCGAAAGGCTCTAAAACCATGGTTGCGGATCAAGTTCTTTCATCTCCCTCTCCCTGTCCAATTCATGGGATTACACTCAATAGTAGAGTGTATCATGTCTACAAAGCTCTAGTGGGTGAATTATTTGTTGGAGAGATCAATCAAGATGGCAAAGGATTTCCCTGATGCTATGGAGAAGTGCTCGTCTATGGATCTTTTGAGGGATGATTTGGAAATATTTGCCTCTCAGTGGAACCAGCTAAATGATATTTGGAACAAGACTATGGAGTCGCTTCCTAACTTGAGTAAATTACACACTATCCTGCTTTCACCAATTACTTATGCCTTTGGTTCGCTGGCTAATAATAGGCTTTCTCCGAGAAAAGGATAAGATTTGAGCTCTACCTCAGGGCCTTTGTTGACCTCCTTTCCTTATGAGCAAAGAGACTATGATATTTATGTTGTTGATTTGGAAAAAAGATGATGATGTCCCTCACTCAAATGTTTAGGAGAAAGCTAAAATTTCCTCCGCAATCTATCTTTCATCTTTCTTAAGTCAAGAACCTTACCTACTTTATCTAAGGACGTTCCACTTGGCCTGGGCTCCTTCAGGAGGTATGGGTTTTGATAACTCCAAAGAGTAATGCCAGACCAAGGTGGGATGTAAATATGCTCTAAAACATGCTAAAAAAAGATTTTAGAGAGGTTTCTAAGGGTAGACAACATTTGGTATCAGGGGTCCTTAGAGCAAGACAAGCCCTGGAAGTTGGTAATACATGAACCTCCTTTCAACCAATATGTGTGGCCTCATAGGGAGGGTTAAAAATCTTTCTCTTGAGAGTCTTATGGAGGTCGAAAGGTCAGATGTTGTCTTTATCTAAGAAACGATGGATGGTTGTGATATCATTATTCCCAAGCTACAAAAATTACCTCTAGGTTAGGAGTTCTTGGGATTGGATTCAATTGGCTCGTCAGGGGGGATTATTACAAGGTTCTCTTCAAATCGCTCCCTTAACAATTTCTATGCTTTCTTTTCAGGCTTAATCTCCGAGCTATATTGCAAGGAATTAGATCGAGTGATCTTATTTGTCAGCATTTATGGTCCATACAAGGAGCAGCGATATTTTTGGAATCGCTTCTTTTCTCTCAACATTTTTCAAAATGGTAATTTGATTTGCGGTGGAGACTTAAATTTCACTTTGAATAAGGATAAAATATGAGGCATGAATCCACCCGAAGACAAATTGACCCCTTTCTTTCAAAACAAGTTTGAAGCATCGGGATTGGTCAACATTAAGCCACTAATTCTCAGTCTGACATGGAGCAACAATCACTCATGCGATGAGGGAGTCTATAAGAGGCTTGACCATTTATTAGCCCACCATTCGCTCCTACGAGAGATTGGGAATTAATATCTGTGGGTTGGCAAATTAAAATGCTCTGATCATTTTCCAATTCTATTAGAACTAGATTTGGCTCTGAAATAGTCGAGCTCACCTTTTAAATATAACCCCACTTGGGTTGAAGATGAGGATTTTAAGAACCTAAATTGAGACCATTGGAATCCTTACCAAGCCAATAGTTCCACAATAGCTAGGCATCAGTTTGACTCAACTCTCTGAGAGAAAAAAGATAAAGTAAGAATTTGGGCTAGAAATCGAAGCGAGGAAGTGGAAAAGGATCTTCAAAATATTGAAGATTCACTTTTTCTTTTATAACAAAAGCAACATGTAGATCATTGGACCTCGGGGGATCAAGAGAATTGTCGAAATTTTGAAGCTTGAAACAATAATATTCTCCTGGAAAGAGAAAAAACACGACACTTAAAAAGACGAGCATTGTGGCTAGCAGTCAAGGATCATAACACTAAATACTTTCAAAAGTATCCAAATTATCGTTGAAATTACAACACAATATGGGAGTTGTAGAATTCAAATGGGGGAATGGTTCGAGGTTTCAATGATTTGACGGCCTTAGGGATCGATCATTTTCAAATCTCTTTAAGGAGCCCGTGCATGTCAAGACAGGTGAAGTGCTCGAGTTGATTGCCAAGTTCCCACTGCTAATTTCTAAGGAGGATGCATATGTGCACTTTCGCAAGGTTACTGTTACTCACCATTTTGGCATGTGGAAATGTGAAAGAAATGGTGGGAAACAACTCTAACACATCAATTTTATCCTGAGTACCTCCGAGGTGCAGACCATGTCTACCATTGTGTTCAAAGAAAGGGTGTTTGTCAAGTTTAGAAACAACACCTTGGCTGAAAGCATTTTTGAAATGTGTAAAAGAGGATAATTTTGTAACCATTCATATTAGGATATTGAAAGAGGACAGCTGAAAGATACAATGTTTGCAGATCCTAACTCCATGTGGATTGTCAAGTTGTCCTTCCTAGAGCAGTGCTTGTAGCTCTAGATCTACAATCTTAGGAAAACATTCAAGGGACATTCCACAGTCTGAGGATAAGTCTGATGGATGTTTTGGGTTCCTAAAATAATAAGAATTGATGACCCTAATGAAGCTGCAAGAATTTCAATATGGACAACATTGGGTATTGGAAACAAACTTGAATCTATTACAGGTGGTGGCATTTTTAAAGTGTTCCACCCTGAGACAAAGAGAAGAATTTGAAAAATGATGGGAAGTATTAATTTTTATTGTCATTTCAATAGATTCATTCATTATTGGAGAATATGAAACAACAAGGGCAGAAAGTTGAAGCTGCTCTTGGGAAGATGGAAGACAAGGCTTCGCTTGTGATGCTCGATGGCATTGTTGTTTCTTTGCTACATAATATGTCATTGATGAAAACCCTTTTCATCAACCATTCTTTTAAAATATAGATCGAGAGTTGGAGTCTTTGTGAACCAAATGATACAACAAAGGAGGATTTGTTCTGAGCATTTTAGGCCAAGAATGTTCTAAGGGATGAGTTAAAAAAGAGGGACGAAAACTAGTATGTAAGTTTAGTTATCATGACTATTTAAACTTTGGTAGTTGTCAAGATACATAGGATATATTTCAAGAAGCATTTTGGACAATTGGTTGTCACAAACTTGTGTGTTGTATCACCTTCAAACAATATATGAAAGAATGGAAGTTTGTCCTAAATTTCACATAGAATTAATGTTGTCAAAGACACTTACTTCAACATCCAAGACAATGGTTTGGGGTCGTTATATATGATCTATCACTACTTTAGAGATGTCAAAATATGAAGGACAGGCCTTAGAGCTTATATATAATTATATATGATCTATATTTGAATGTGCAAGCTGAGAAAGATTTGACAACAGATCATATGTAAAAGTTGGTGCACATGGAAACTTTGGCTTGAACAACAGCTTCAGTGCAGATAGAAAACTAAAGTCTTAGAGGTGTTAGCAACAACAAAAGGAGGGGGTTTTATTTTGTTGTTGTGAGGACAATGTTTTGTTAATTGGTGGCATGTAGCAGTATGTGGACACATGTTGATCCTAGGAGGATTAAAATATGTTGCATGGAGTTAATAAGCTCGAGGGGCAACATTAAAGCCATTCCAAACATGAAGCAATTGTCTAACACCAAGTTGCAGAGTAAATGGAGAGATATGCGCCCTCACTTTAGGAGAAATAATCACACACGATATGTATATATGTATATCAACAAACTTATTGAAAATGGTTGAGCCAACCTAAGTTGAAGACTTGAGTCATGGCCAACCTATGTTGGGGAAAAAATGAGTCGGTTTCGTGAAATAATGGAGCAGGGCCAACCTTTAAAGGTCATTAAATTAATTTTGAGGCAGAACCAACCCATGTTTAAAAAAAATATGATATGAGTCGACCTTTGAACTTGGAGGGCCACTAGAGGCACAGTGTGGCATTTGGGGCTTCAAGACCATGTTTGGAGAAAGCTTAGAAGATCTTGGTGGCTTTACTTGTGGAAGAGTTCAACATTGAAGGGCATTTGGAGGTTGTATGTTGCACCAAATCCCTCACTTTCCCTTTATTTGAGGAGATGGGTCACCTAAGGAGGGCTTTTGCCCCTCAATTATTGCACATGTCACCTACAAGCCTAAAGTTTTGTATTATTTTGATTAATTAATTGTTGAAGAGGGTATTCCACCCCTCCATAGGATAGAATAAAGGATTTTATCTTAGAGAAATAGTATTGTAATGTAAGAGGAAGTTGCCTTTCCCCTATAAATAGAAAGGCACTTCACTCATTTTCATCACCACAACTTGAGGATTTTTTCCCTTGAGATGTCTGAAATTTTGTTCAAGCATCTTGTGTTGTACTTGGGCGCATGTTTGGGAAGATTAATCTTGTGGATGCTTTTCATTTTTTGGATGGGTGAATGTAGAAGCTAGGGTTTCTTGCATAGCAACTTCAATACATAAGTGTTCTTCTTCAAGTTGAGATGTTTCTTCATGGTATAATGTAATAATTATTGTTTTGTTGCATGTTACTTTGTAAAACCCTAGGAGGGAAACATAAGGGTTTCTTTCCCTCCCCGCTTTATTTTATCCAAAATTCTAAACCATTTAGAGACCTAGTCCTAAGGTCCATAAGGGTTTGCAACTTAGGGTTAGTCTCTAGCTAAATTCAATGACCTAGGGTCCATAAGGGTTTGTACCTCATGGTTTTGATTTATTCCTTTTGATCCTTGAATTAGACGTCCTAGAAGAAGGAAAAGACACCTAAGGTCCATATGGGTTTGCACCTTAGGGATTGTTTCCTTGTAGGTTTTGATCCTAAGGTCCATAATGGTTTGCACCTTAGGGTTCAAAGCTGCATTCTTCTTGATTATCTAATTGATCCTTCAAAGCGATACATTGAATCCATATGCCGAATGAAAAGACACTGACCTTCAGACCTCCAACCACTTTATTCTATATCCTAAAGCTTACCAAAAACTATAAAGCTTGGACTCACTCTCCACATCATCTTGAGCTTCCTTTCCCAAAATCCTTGCAATCTTCATCCACGAAAACCCCCTTGAGCCAGAACAGAGCTGGCCTGAAGTGAAAGAGGGTCGGTGAGGTAACAATGGCCTTCCCTCTCAGTTATGCAGGGTTTCACTTGAGATTTAAGACTTTATCTCAATAAGTACAAGTTTGTGTGTTAACATTTTAGCATCATTGTCGAGGATAAAGTCCATTTTCCTGGAAGACGATATTGGAGGAGTTTTTCAAATTTGAAGATATTTGCATGACAACTCCATTGGAAGAACAAATACCTTGTTCTTTACATATTTTGAAGACTTTGGGCATGTAGGGTGAGATAAACACCACTGTGAAGGCATATATTGCTCACCTTGGCAACTCCACTGTGATAAGGGACGAGAATTTCATTTGCCATTAAGTTGTCATGTTGAAATTTGCACATGGTGGAGGATGGCTCCATGGTCATTTCATGAAGTGTACAAGGCTTTTGATGTCAAGGATATCCCTAGGTATCCTAATCGATGACAACCAAAATTGTGGGAGGATTGCCCTAGGTTTGATGGTGATCGATCATTGGCCATCTCACATGTGGTAAAGGTTTTAAAGCATCTTAGAAAGACCAAAGTGGAACATGAAGATGTGATGATGAAGGTTTTTGTTGTCTCACTGGGAGCATACAGGGATTGGCTGGTACATTCTTACAAACCAAGGAGTATACCTTTTGTTGTAGTTCTTATTGTAGAATTCATCAAGCACGAGAGACCAAAACCCCAAAATTTTGAAGATACACATCAGGACCTGTTGGCAGCCCTGGAGGAGAAAGACCTTCTTGGATCTCTTGAAGATGACAAGTATGTTGTCGAGGATAGGAATTCCACAGACCCACAACAAGGACAATTCCACGATTTCCCTCAACAATTTGGTTCTGATAGGGGTGAAGCATGTGAGGAAGAAGAAAACCCTTTAGACCCCCTAAAAAATGATAGTGTTATTATTCCACATCAAACAACAAGTTTTGAGGATGCTCTAGATGAGGATACAAGACGTAGCAAAGCAGTGACAAAGGAATCTTATGAGCAACAAAAAAGAGAGGCTCTTTTAGGCCTTTTTCACAATTCAGTTGAAGCAACCCTAAAGGAGAATTGTGAAGTTTTGTTCTCAAAAATTGAAACCGATAGTAGTGTTGGCTGTACAAATAAAGACCACTTTGAAAATTACATCAATTCACAAAGTTCTTTTGATATCAGATATAACAATTTTTTATGAAAGTAGGTATCATTTGGGTGATTTTGTTGAATAGATCACAAGGAACAATGATAAGGTTTTAGAAGGAGGCATATTTGACAAGTAAAAAATGTTCAGTACCCAAAAGGAGCCAATAGAACAATAGCTCTGATATGCACATTGACCTGGACTCATTCTTTGAGCAAAAAGGAGGCAATTCAAATGTATTGTGCTTTGATGGACCACCAAAATTTGATGATGACCACCAGGAGGAGAAGAAGTTTTAACTTGACCTTCTCATAGTTTTATAAGAATTCAACTGTAATAATGAAAACATGGAATGATTGATCAAGAAAGATACTCCTTTTCGCATGAGAATAATGAAATATGAAGATGATCCTGGCAATGAAGAAAATGGTAGCTCTGGTCTTAAAGATATCTTCAAGACTTTACATAGTATCGCTCCAAATTGCAATGATACATCCTCTATTATGGAAGAAGATTCACGCCCAAATCTTGCGCATGAAGACCTATCAAAATTTGTTGTCTAGACAAGGATAAAATGGAGGTATGAAGGAAACCTTTGAACTTCGAGGGCCACTGGAGGTAGGGTATGGCATTTGGGGCTTTAAGACCACGTCTGGAGATAGCTTAGAAGATATTGATGGCTTTACTTGTGGAAGAGTTGAGTGTTGAATGGCCTTTAGAGGTTGGATGTTGCACCAAAGCCCTGAATTTCGCTTTAATCATGGACATGGGTCACCTAAGGAGGGATTTTACCCCTTATTTATTGCACATGTGGCCTAGAAGACCAAAGTTTAGTATTATTTTGATTAATTAATTGTTGAAGAGGGTCTTTTACCCCTTCATAGGCTATAATTGCGAGATTTTAGCTTAGAGAAATGTTATTTTAATGTAAGAGGAAGTTGAGCCTTTCCCCTATAAAGAGAGAGGCACTTCACTCATTTTCTTCATCACAACTTTAGGGATTTTTCCCTCGAGGGTTCTAAAATTTCTGAAATTTTGTTCGAGCATCTTGTGTTGTACTCGGGCGCATTTTTGGGAAGATTGATCTAGTGAATTCTTTTCTTTTTTTGGATGGGTGAATGTTGAAGCTAGGGTTTTCTTACACAATGACTTGGATATGTAACTGCTTTTCTTCAAGTTGAGATGTTTGTTCATGGTATAATGTAATAATTGTTGTTTTGTTGCATGTTACTTTGTAAAACCCTAGGAGGGAAACATAAGGGTTTCTTTCCCTCCCCACTTTTATTTGTTGAAAATTTTGAAGCACTTAGAGAACTAGTCCTAAGGTCATAACGACTTTCACCTTAGGGTTAGTCTCTAGCTAAATTCAAAGACCTAGGGTCCATAATGGTTTGCACCTTAGGGTTTTGATTTAATCCTTTTGATCCTTCAATTAGACATCCTAGAAAAAGGAAAACAACACCTAAGGTCCATAAGGGTTTGCACCTTAGGGATTGTTTTCTTGTAGGTTTTGATCCTAAGGTCCATAATGGTTTGCACCTTAGGGTTCAAAGCTTCATTCTTCTTGATTGTTTAATTGATCCTTCAAAGTGTTACATTGACTCCATGTGTCGAATGAAAAGACACTGACCTTCAGACCTCTAACCACTTTCTTCTGTATCCTAAAGCTTACCAAAAACTATAAATCCTGGACTCACTCTCCACATCATCTTGAGCTTCCTTGCCCAAAGTCCTAACAATCTTGATCCAGTGAAACCCCCTTGAGCCAGAGGAGAGTTGGCTTGAAGTGAAGGAGGGTTGGTGAGGTGAGAGTGGCCTTCCCACTCTGTTACGTAGGGTTGCACTTGAGATTTTTGACTTTATCTCAATAAGTGCAAGTTCGTGTGATAACATTATGGCATCTTTTCCGAGGATAGAGTCCATTTTCCCGTAAGATGATATTGGAGGAGTTTTTCAAAATTAAATATATTTTCTCGGTGACTCCATTGGAAGAACAAAGACCTTGTTCTTTATAGATTTTGAAGAATTTGTGTGTGTACGGTGTGACAAGCACCATTGCGAAGGCATCCACTACTCACCTTGGTGACTCCACTGTGATAAGGTACAGGAATTTCATTTACTATCAAGCTCTCATGTTGAAATTTTCACATGGTGGAGGATGGATCCATGGTCATTTCATGAAGTGTACAAGGCTTTTAATGTCAAGGATATCCTTGGGTATTCTAATCGATGTCAACCATAATGGTGGGAGGATTTCCCTATGTTTGATGGTGACCAATCATTGGCCATCTCTATAATGATCCAAATGCTCAAAATATCATAAAATAACAGAAGTACACACCATGTACAAAATTTCAACGTGGAGCACAACTCCAAGATACATAAGTTACATAATAACTCCTTAAAGAATAGGGGAGCCCCCTCCAAATAACCAAATACCATTCATACTTCACAATTCACCTCCCATAATGAATACATGATCTCTTATATATAGCTATTCACACTTGCACATGAGGACCCTTTATCACTAGGCCGACCCTATTACATATGTATTTACACATTACATGTACATTTAGGCCCATTTATCCCCCCCCTTGGGATCATATCATTTACATTTAGCCATATATATGCCCCCCTTGGGTCATAACATAGTACCCTCCTTCAAAAATATTTGTCCTCAAAGCTTTGCATTTAAAGGCTTCACATGTGATGCAACCAAGTAATATGATTTTCTTATGTTCCTGCTTTATTCATTCCATTGTTGATGATCGATCCATCTAAAATCAATTATTTTCGGTCTTAATCCTTGGTGTCTAGTTGTTGCATAATTTTGTTTCCTTTGATTCCATGTATTTTTGTTGAAAATTCTCCAATTTGTAGTGGTTGTTGGTCTCTGATAATAGCTTGTTGAAGAGTAGTTTGGTGATGCCTTGTTCCATGAATATTGACAAGTATTCCATCTTCTTCCTTCATAATGTTGATATCATCCTTCTTATCTTTCTTGAAATGTTTCTGGGTAATGACAATGTTGATATTGTTTCACATTTGACGATTTTTCTTCACTCTTCACATGCATTTTATCTATCTTCTTTTCAGAGACAATGCCATCCTTGATCAACTTTGCTTGGTCCTTGATTACTCTAGCCTTGGAGATAATACCATCATATTTGGCATGTACATCCTATAGATGGAGTTCAACTTCTTCAAGTATCTTCTGTTGACCTTCTTGAATCTTGTCCTCTTTCTCCTTTTGAATCTGCAAGGTGACCCCATCTATCAAATTCTGAGGTCCTTCTTCAATTCTGGCTTGCATTTCTTACTTTACCTCATCCGTATTTAAGGATTCCTCAACCTTCTTGCCAATTTCCTCTTGCAGTATTTTGGTAGATTCTTCATCCAAGATCCTTCTTTCTTCTTTATTTTGACATTTATTCTTTTCTTCTTTCAATCTCTTAACCTCATCCAATATTTTTTTATTATGGCTTCGTAATCGACATATCTCTTCATCTTTCTTTTTCAAATCTTCCCTTGATTCATCTTTTTCCCACTTGCCTTTGCTAGTCTTTTCTTGCTTTAGGTTCTTAACCTCCTTAATGCGTGATTCATTAGGGGATATTATCTTAGATAGCTCCTAACCCTTCTTCTTATTATCTTCTTTTGATTCTTTTAATTCATCTTGATTTCTATACATTTCCTCCATTTTTGTACCCCTAATCCATTTATATGAGAATATTTTTTCAAATTCTTCCTATGTGGAGTGGAGTCTAGTATCTTTATCAAGGCTTCTCCATCACTTATGAGCTCCACCCAAAAAAGGAAAAAAATGTCCCACAAGGACTTACACAATATTCCTTTACAATATTCCTTTACCATCCTCAACCATTCCATGGGATTGATTCCATCTTTATCTTCATCTCCACTAAAGTTAGGTATTGTCATTGATTCTTAATTGAGGTCTAACCCCAATAATTGACTTCCAACCTCAGTATATTAAGGATAAATGTATAAAATAGTTATAATCCTTGTTCCAATATAATATTATATATTTTATGTTTCCAATGGATTTTGAATCAGCTCAATCGGACATTCCAATAAAAAGTTATGATAGTTTTAAGTCAACATACCTTGGAAACCCTGATTTGGAGTCTGTCCTCCTAACCAACATTCCTTATGATATATCTCTGAAATTTCGGCCCTTTTGAGTATGAAATTCTGACCTATAGAACTATGAAATTTCTTCTTTACAATGCCACAGGTTTGACCAAAATTGGATGTGCCAAGTGGAAGTTATGGTAACTTCCCCACACCTTGCTGATTTTTGGCCTTTCGAGGAGAGNAATCAATTATTTTCGGTCTTAATCCTTGGTGTCTAGTTGTTGCATAATTTTGTTTCCTTTGATTCCATGTATTTTTGTTGAAAATTCTCCAATTTGTAGTGGTTGTTGGTCTCTGGTAATAGCTTGTTGAAGAGTAGTTCGGTGATGCATTGTTCCATGAATATTGACAAGTATTCCATTTTCTTCCTTCATAATGTTGATATCATCCTTCTTGTCTTTCTTGAAATGTTTCTTGGTAATGATGGTGTTGATATTGTTTCACATTTGACGATTTTTCTTCACTCTTCACATGCATTTTATCTATCTTCTTTTCAGAGACAATGCCATCCTCGATCAACTTTGTTTGGTCCTTGATTACTCTAGCCTTGGAGATAATACCATCATATTTGGCATGTGCATCCTCTAGATCGAGTTCAACTTCTTCAAGTATCTTCTGTTGACCTTCTTGAATCTTGTCCTCTTTCTCCTTTTGAAGCTGCAAGGTGACCCCATCTATCAAATTCTGAGGTCCTTCTTCAATTCTGGCTTGCATTTTTTACTTTACCTCATCCGTATTTAAGGATTACTCAACCTTCTTGCCAATTTCCTCTTGCAGTATTTTGGTAGATTCTTCATCCAAGATCCTTCTTTCTTCTTTATTTTGACATTTATTCTTTTCTTCTTTCAATCTCTTAACCTCATCCAATATTTTTTTATTATGGCTTCGTAATCGACATATCTCTTCATCTTTCTTTTTCAAATCTTCCCTTGATTCATCTTTTTCCCACTTGCCTTTGCTAGTCTTTTCTTGCTTTAGGTTCTTAACCTCCTTAATGCGTGATTCATTAGGGGATATTATCTTAGATAGCTCCTAACCCTTCTTCTTATTATCTTCTTTTGATTCTTTTAATTCATCTTGATTTCTATACATTTCCTCCATTTTTGTACCCCTAATCCATTTATATGAGAATATTTTTTCAAATTCTTCCTATGTGGAGTGGAGTCTAGTATCTTTATCAAGGCTTCTCCATCACTTATGAGCTCCACCCAAAAAAGGAAAAAAATGTCCCACAAGGACTTACACAATATTCCTTTACAATATTCCTTTACCATCCTCAACCATTCCATGGGATTGATTCCATCTTTATCTTCATCTCCACTAAAGTTAGGTATTGTCATTGATTCTTAATTGAGGTCTAACCCCAATAATTGACTTCCAACCTCAGTATATTAAGGATAAATGTATAAAATAGTTATAATCCTTGTTCCAATATAATATTATATATTTTATGTTTCCAATGGATTTTGAATCAGCTCAATCGGACATTCCAATAAAAAGTTATGATAGTTTTAAGTCAACATACCTTGGAAACCCTGATTTGGAGTCTGTCCTCCTAACCAACATTCCTTATGATATATCTCTGAAATTTCGGCCCTTTTGAGTATGAAATTCTGACCTATAGAACTATGAAATTTCTTCTTTACAATGCCACAGGTTTGACCAAAATTGGATGTGCCAAGTGGAAGTTATGGTAACTTCCCCACACCTTGCTGATTTTTGGCCTTTCGAGGAGAGCGCACTTGTACATCATGACCCACGGACAATAATTGATATAAAATTATGGAAATTGTACCAAAAATACTACAGCCAGTCCACTATTCAATGCAACTAGTCTCACCCAATTTGGATCCTCTATGAAGAATTTATGGCTATTTTACCCGGAACACTTGTTTGAGACTAGTCAATAGGACTAGTCAGATACCCTATCTTCCACAGAGTGTAACTCCGAAAGTACAACGACCCAGAAGCTAAAATTTGTACCACTGGTACTATGATAAGTCTTCTCAATATCCTATAGGTTTTTCCTTCTGAAGTGGCTTCGAGAAAAAGTTATAGTGAAAATTCTAAAATGACTTTATTGAGGAAGCAAAACCCTAGGATCGGTGCTATGATACCAAATGTAATGAACTGAATGATTACAAATATCATAAAATAAAATAAGTACACACCATCTACATAATGTCAACGTGGAGCACAACTCCAAGATAGATAATTTACACAATAACTCCTTAAATAATAGGGGAACCCCCTCCAAATAACCAAATACCATTCATACTTCACAATTCCCCTCCCTCAATAATGAATACATGATCTCTTATATATAGTTATTCACACTTGCACATGAGGCCCCTTTATCACTAGGCTGACCCTATTACATATGTATTTACACATTACATGTACATTTAGGCCCATACATGCCCCCCCTTGGGGTCATATCATATACATTTAGCCATATATATGCCCCCCTTGGGTCATAACAATCTCACATGCAGTAAGGGTTTTAAAGCATCTTAAAAAGACCAAAATTGAACATGAAGATGTGATGATGAAGGTTTTTGTTGTCTCCTTGGGAGCACAAAGGGATTGGCTAGTACATTCTTATAAACCAAGGAGTATACCTTCTGTTGCAGTTCTTATTGAAGAATTTCTCAAGCACATGAGGCCAACATCCCAGAATTTTGAAGATACACATCAACACTTGTTGGCAACCATGCAGAAGGAAGACCTTCTTGGCTCTCTTGAAGATGACAAGTGTGTTGCCGAGGAGAGGAATGCCACATACTTGATACAAGGAAGATTCCATGATTTCCCTCAAGAATCTTGTTGTGATAGTGGTGAAGCATGTGAGGAAGAAGAAAACCATTTTGACCACCTCGTAAATGACAATGTTATTATTCCACATCAAATAACATGTTTCAAGGATGCTTTAGATGAGGATACAAGCCGTAGAAAAACAATGACAAAGGAATCCTATGAGCATAAAAAAATAGAGGCTCTTTTAGGCCTTTTTCACAATTTAGTTGGAGCAACCATAAAGGAGAATTGTGAAGTTATGTGCCCGGAATTTGAAACCAACAATAGTGTGGTTGTACAAATAAAGACCACTTTAAAAATTACATCATTTCACAAAGTTTTGTTGATATTAGATATATCGATTTTTCTAAAAGTGGTATCATTTGGGTGATTTTATTGGTTGCCCCACAAAAGACGATGATAAGGTTTTAGAAGGAGGCATCTTTGACAACAAAAATGTATTCACTGCCCAAAAGGAGCTAGTAGAACAATTCAACAACAACTATGATATGCACATTCAATTGGATTTGTTCTTTGAGCAAAAAGGAGGCAAGTCATATGTATTGTGCTTTGAAGGACCACCAAAATTTGATGATGACCACCAGGAAGAGAAGAAGTTTGAACTTGATCTTCTCACAGTTTTACAGGAATTCAATTGTAATAATGAAAGCAAGGAATGATTGATCAAGAAATATACTCCTTTTCTCATGAAAATGATGTTATCTGATGATGATCTCGACAATGAAGAAAATAACAACACTCGTCTTAAAGATAGCCTCGAGACATTACAAAGTATCTCTCCAAATTGCAATGATACATCCTCTGTTCTAGAAGAAGATTCCCACCCAAATCTTGTGCATGAAGACCTATCAAAATTTGTTGTCTATATAAGAACCGAAGGGAGGTATGAAGGAAAGTTTGATGCCCTGTCGATTTATGAATTTTGCACTGATTTGTTTCATGGTCCTGAAAGCAATAGCAGAAAATGAAGCACTTAGCTTCACACCAACATTGATTGTTGTCCAAGGACAAGGATATTTTTTAGGGTACTATTCTCTTTTTGAAAGGGATGAAGACTGTGGAAAAAAATCAATGTGCAAGTTGGAAAAATGTTGATAATGAAGGTAGTCATGTTGAAGTATCCAAGGACAAGCAACCCTCAAATGCAGATACAATTTTTTTCGCCCATTCTCTTAAAACTGGGAGTTGTGCATATCATTATGATGACTAGGAAAGAAAGATTTCTAGGTATGAAGGCATTCTTGAGCCTTTTGGTCCTTTTCTATCTCTGATACTATAAATGGTGAAGATAAATGTGATATCATTACAACCCTTAACACAAATCATAGAAAGTCGAATCTCGTGGAGAGTGAGGTTGTAATACTTGAACAACAACATGCACACTCAAATAGCCATAGTAGTTGGCCTCACATCAGACTACAGAGCAAGGGTTTTGCCTGGATGAACACATAGATTGAATGCATCTGTTTTGTACGAAAGCCCACGCAACATGATATATTCAAAGGCAATGATAGAAGATAGATTTGGAGGCTAATAACAAAGGAGGAAGAAATTTTGAAGCTGGTTGCAGAAGTCAGAATAGGTTTTAACTAGGACTTATACAACCTTTTTCAGTCTTGGGTACATATATTCCTGGATAGCTAGGATCAATATTTTTGTATACTCGAAGATATCCTTGGTGTGTAGGTAACCAACCCCATTTTCGGCCAATCTTTAAGGGAGAAAGTGGCTTACCAACACATAAATTTAGACATATCATTGTTTTTCATCGTAAAAAAGCACAAAGGTAAGGGACACTGTATAGATGAACGTTTGAAGTGGCTAAACTGGATTGTAGATTTCACTTTAGCATATTGAAGAAATGGTGAGATCCTCGGGTTCTCAAGTGCCCCTGAGAATGACACTTGTCCCCAAGTTGGAGCCATATGTTACCCACCATCTTTGCATGTGGAAATGTGAAAGAAATGGTGGGCAACACCTCTAACACATCAATGTTATCATGAGTACCTCTGAGATGTATACCATGTATGTCATTGTGTTAAGAGAAACGATGTTTGTCAA
>JZKD02S1701182.1:101757-118422 GCA_000966675.3 Picea glauca | reverse complement strand
ATTGATATTTCCACACATATCCACTTTCTCTTCTTGTAATGAATAATATCCAAATAAAGTTTGGATGAAATTTTGAAAACCGTGCGGCCGTTTCCAGAAAAAAACGCTGAAATTTTGTTGATTTTAAAATGATTATAACTTCGCTTCCCGGACTCCGTTTCATATTTTTTTTTTTTTTAACTAGATATTTTCTCGAGAGGAATTCAAATATCCATTTTTTTTCTGCAAATATAGTTTAGAAAATATCATAATTGAGTCTGTTGTGCGCGGCTCCCTTTTTGTCTCCTGAGATGCATGCATGGTGCATGCAAAAATGTCTGCATGTGACTTATGATATGCATGTCATATATCTTCCACGTGAAATTAAAAAAAAAATAAAAAAAAAATGAAATTGAGTAGACATCATCTTCAATTAATGTAATACAAATTTGTGAAAATACTTTTGTAGAAGACTCTTCATAATAAGAGGCTTGATCTTCTGATGGCTTCTCTTCTGGCTCTATATGTTCAACCACATGCATGAAATATTCACAATCTTATTTATTCCCAAATAGAACCTCCAATCTGGTCCATAATTCATTTGGAGTTGATTCTTTTGAGTCATCATATACTTGATGGATAATTTCAGGAGAAATAAACCAGAGGATATGTCATATGGCCATATCTTGTCTATTGAGAAAATCATATTTCTCATTGGTGGAATTAGGATCTACTTCCATTTCCATGGTTATTTGGTATAAGGCTCTACTTCCGAGAAGAAGTAGAATCTTTGTCTTCCACTCCAAATAGTTATGAGGCGTGAGAAGTATTATCGGTGAGTAAAACATATATTCCATATTTTCTGCGTTCTTCAATCTTCAGTACCTGCAAAAATAATTTGGTGTAGCTTTTGATTAGCATTCCATCGGCTCTAATACCATGTAAATGTGTTGAACCTCACAGAATAGATCTAGCTAAAAATACCACACACATTTGTAGAGAGTAATTGAGAAAGAAGAAGCGAGAGAGAAATAATAGAAGAATTGTCATTAACCATATTCCACACACAAAGAGTGAATAATTTACAATAGATATAGGATACATGAGTAACTAATGCGCCATAGTGGTGGTCTAGAGTGATCTTGACACACACCAATAGTTACAGGAGTAAACTTCCACGTAGTCTAGTCTCTCAGGCAGTTACGTGAGTGAACTGCCACCTAGTCTAAGTTAAATAGTCTATCAGTATTCAGTTAACTAATTGAAACATAGTGAAGTGAGGAGGAGATTAAGAAATCATGAGTAATGCGCTATTTTGGTTATGATCCCAAGGACAATGTGCATTAGTTGATGATGATCCCAATGTTGCATGGTGATAATCCCAATGTAGCATCTAGACTCCACTCAATTGATCAAACTGAAGTGAAAACTGAAGAGAATAATCTCCCTAGATTAATATTCTTCCTAAAATATAGGATATTGAATAATGACTAATAAACAAGGAAAAACCTTAGGAAAAATAAATCCTAGGTGTGTGTGAAGTAACTCCAACATTTTGTTAAACAGTTTTAAAAACCTCTGGTTAAAATGTATATATATATATATATTTGAACCCATCATGATATTGGAATGTTCTACCAGTAATGTGGACGGAGTTTTATCATCACCAAATTTTATAATAAATAGATCTTCAAAAGTATCCCAGTTTCTGATTGAATTAACTAGAAATGAAAAATACCAAGTAGAAGCCTCACCTTCAAAAGTATAGAGAAAAAACCTATAGAACACATCTTCCTCTGAGATTAATGACTAACATAAACTTACTGATATGCTCGTCAAGAGCTTGTTTTGATGAAGGATCAAATTTAGGTAACCATTTGTCAGGATTTTTTGGAAGATCATGTTGATCTCTAGAAACATTAACTTCTCCTAGTGTTCTCCAAGATCTCCTTGGTTGTTTTCCTACCATAGGGGTCGACTAAGGGGAAGGTGGTGATGGTAGAAGGATATAAGTTGTATCTGGAGGATTTTGTTGTCGATTACCACCACCAACTGTTGTAAGAATTCTTATAGGTGGTTGTGAATGAAAAGGGAATTCAAGGGGTCCGACACCTAAATTTTGACTATGTGCTCTAGTTAAGACTCCATGCTCCTGAAGAAATGAATTATTAGTTTCTAAAGATCCCTGTGAGGATTCACCCTAATTGATGAGATTTTCTATTTTCTACCTGATACGTTGAACTTTACATGAAAATAGGGGCTTCGAAGAAATTCTAGATAAAAGGTTAACAATAGTAGAACTACTAGATGAGCCTTGAACAAAAGGTTAAGACCGAGTTGAATGAGTTCGAATACCAGCTTGAGGAAAAACAGTTTCTAGATTAATAGATACAAATCTAGATGAGGATATGGAAACCACAGGGGATAATGAGGGCGAAGGTGATATCTTAGGATGAATATAAGTTTTTTGTGGTTTTTTGGACATTCACTTTCTCAATCCCTCCTTCTAGCACCAACAATGTTGATGGAAAAAAATGATCTTAATCAACATTTAGGAAAATCACTCTGTCAGTGTCCTGAATTAAACCCTTATTTGTTGAAATAACAATTTTGACTGGTTATGGGTCCAGTTACCCTTTATTATATTAACTTAAAATCTAATAATAAAATCTAATTTCAAACTCACACTTATTACTATCTCATATCTGTACATTGTCTAACTGTCTAATATAAATAAAAAAAATACACCATTTATGAAAATAATCGATACACCATTTATGAAAATAATCGAAATTTATATATATATATATGTGTGTGTGTGTGTATACACTAATTCAAACCAGATTTCAAAACATTTACTCCCATGGAGATTCTTTGGAAATATTATTCCGATAAATAAATCAATCCAAATGTAATCTTATCTGAGAATAATAACCAAAATCAAAAAATAAAACTATAAAATGTAAAATAAACTAACATCTGGTAAAACTCGTGTTGTATATGAATTAAATAAAATGAAACAATGTTTTAAATATATAGATTCCTTCAACATATATCTCTATCAAGAAATTGTGTATAAGATGGAAAATATTTCTAATTAGTTAGAATATATCTTTAGATACTACAACATTCATATACAATTCAAATGGACAATTTATGTGTGCAACAATAAATAAAATGAACACAATAAATCAACAGTAATTAATTGTGTAAATTGTAAAATTGTAACACAATGAATATATCAATAATATTTTGACAGAATAAAGGAAGCATCGGATAACAACAACAATACTTTTTTTTTTTGTTTTTTTATATATTGATAACCATAATCATATGATCCAGCATAAAAATACAAGTAAGAAAACTCTACAGTAGTGTAAAAGTTCGCTTTCTTCCAAAAATTTTGAAACCTGTTTCTAATTAGCTTTGTCTCTTATATAGAATAAGAGTTCCAACCATACTAATTAATGACATTAATTAAAAGATAAATTGTATCCTAAATAGTGGGAATGGGATTTTATATAAAAGTTTAAATCCCCAAATCTTAACAAAATATAGTAAAATATGCTTCCATACTATTTGTTTCTTCTTGTAAATTGCATCCTGGAAATTCAAATTATCCTTCAATCTATATTCCATGCTCAAAATTTTTAGTTTCCACCTGTAAAAATAAAAGGAATAAAACAAATTAGAAATAATAATAAAAAATAGCAAATCAAAGTGGCTTTAGAATTTTTAACTTTGTAGCTGCTTTTATAAAATAAAAATAGAAACGATAAAAACAATAACCCTTTACCTTGCAAACAAACACACTAATTAAATAAAAACCGAATATTAAGAAGCAGAGTCAGTGAATTTTGAGTTAATAAAAATATTGACTCCTTGAGAATTGATAAACACGACATTTTCCTTTTTATTTGCTTCGCATTCCAGCTCAGCTAGCTTCTTCTCATAATATGATTTCATTAATGTATTATGAAATATGATTTTATCATTCTCAAGTTATAAATCGACCATGTTTGAATGTAGAATGGGAACTATATCATAATACTTGGACTTCCAAAAAGATGCTTCAAGGCTAGCATCAATTTTGGAATTCTCCTTGACTGTGTTTTCAATTGAAGGTGGAGATTGATATTTCTGTGTATATGTATTTTGAGTAGAATTCAAACCTTGATCCTCGATGTCAATAGGAATATTTACCTTAGATGCACCTTTTTCTTTATTTCTAAGCATCGTGGAAATATTCCTACCTTGTTTTTTATTCATAAAATCAAAGAACCTTTAAGAGTCATCACATGCATTCTCAACAAAAGACCTAGATTCATGATGAGGTTTAGATGAAAATGGAATGGATATGGTTTTAACATAAGGGACATGATGCTCTTTTTGGTCACCTCCAGGCATGAGAAACAAAGGTTTCAATCCTAAAACCTGTGAGAGATTAACCTCATTTTCCATAAACGAATTCTCATACTCAAACTCTAAATTTTCCCTTTTATCCTCACCAGTCGATTCAATCATACCTGTAGGATGCATAGATTTTAACCTCGCTCCAAGTTTTCATCTCATACTATGTGTGATAGGTTTAGAAACTGTAATTGGGGAAATACCCATATTGTTTTCTTCAAACGAACTCATGAAATCAAAACCTCCCTCTAGTATATTAAACTTAAGAATAAATTATGGGGTTTCTACCATTACATTTCTCTTAAGGAACTCTTCCCAAGAATCATTCATCTGCTTTAAACGATATTCAAGAAGAATTCTAATCAAGCCATGATGACATAGATTCCTCACAGAGGTAAGATGACCCCTCTGATAGAAATTGGATATCCTGTTAGGGATTTTATCAAATAAAATGACATATTCAACTCAAATCCCTTAAAGAATATCAAAAAATGAAAAATGGTAAAGGAAAACCAAACTATATCGACCCTCACAGGTAATGAATTGTTTGATTATTTTCAGTAATCACAACCATTTCTCTTCAATTAAGTTCATGGGAGTACCTTTATAAAAATACTTATATTTTAGTGAAGAGATAAATTCAACCCAGGGTATATCTTTGAATCTCATCATTTTGAACCAATTTTCACCCTTTACAGGTAGAGCAGTGGCTCTGGAGACAAACGATTCATCTAATTGAAATTCAACATCCCTAATTTGTGCATATTTTCCATTAAAACTCAAGACGAATGCCTTAGTAACCTGCATGTTACAACTGTGAAATATCAATAAGAACCTGATTCACCGAGCTTGTTGAAGCACAACATGATGGTCTATGAATCCTTCAACGAGCTCTAGGTCTAAAGGCTCAGACCTTGAAATCAATCCCATGACAACACAAAAACAAACATAGATACCTAGCAATGAAAAAAACCCTCATTCACAACCTCCTCAACCAGAAAAATGTAACTCACATGGCAATGAAATGAAAACAATCGGGATGAAAAATGCCCGATTTGATCAACCCGAGGTAAGTAATAACCCATCCCTTCATCGATCATTACATTAACTTGTGATAATGACACAACATGGTAGTTTTTACTCACACGGTAAAAAGGAAGAACCAATATAGAGATGTGAAATCCGCATGGCGATGGTAATTTCGAGAGAATAATTAAAATCATGGTATGAATTAAACAATACACCATATTAACTTCTGATAATTCGATGGGTTATGGTAGTAGTCATAGGTTTATAACTTTTGTAAACCATACCATGGATTTTTTAAAATTCAATTCCTAGCACACCCATTATATACATAGGTATCAACATGACAAATGTTCTTTTGCATTTTGTATAGGGATCAAACAATAAAATGTTCCAAAAAACAAATCATTCACAAGTCAAAGAAATTATGTAGCTCACATTTAAATGTTTCAATTTACGAAATAAAGATAGTCATGAAAACAAAATCTATAATGTAATGAGCTATTATAATTTGGAATTGGTCTCTGTAACTGAAACAATAACCCAAATCATATAAGAAAACAATAAACCTTCACAAACGATATGAGTTTGGAGTAATTATGAAATCAAGATCTTATGAATTTCATATTTAAATTTATGGAATTCAAAAACTAAAATGTATAGCTAGTGAAACCAAGATTCAAAACATTTGAGAACAATGTTAAGTCTTGATATTCATAAAAAATCGACATAAGGAAAATATTCACATACTCAAATAAAAGAAAGAATTCAATCATTTTGAAAGAAATTAACAAAAAATGAAGGATCCCAAATTACATGATTGATCTCAAAGCTCAAATTTGGGAGGATGTTGTTTGTCACAACAATACGTTAACAATGGGGGAATTTCTATATAAGTTATAGAACAAAATAAAATCAAAATATTATGAAATAAAAAACCATAAGTTTTTATTACATTGGATAAAGGATTCAATTATAAATCTACTAGAACTAACTCTTTCAATTGACATGGAATATATAAAGGTATGTGACTCCTTGGAGGTAACTGTAGAAAAATTTTCTAGAAAGGGGGAAGTGATTGTATGATTTTAAACACTTGATCAAGGGTTCAGAGGAAATTTCAATGACCCTCAAAATTGAAGTTTTAATTTAACCCTTAGTGGAGGCTATGTTGGCTTAAGATCAAGTGCTTGATTAAGGTTTTGACATTAATTGAGATTTTTACATGATCAATGATGTAGTATAACTTAAAAAACAACACAACCAATATTCTTTATGTTGAAAAGACCCCTAAAAATCAGAAGAAAATATATTCATGTTATTTATTTGCTAATCTCACGAATTTTATTCTATAATTACAAGAAAATATGTATTGTGGGTATTCAATAATCGATATGAGGAGATTTAGGGGGAAATGTACAAGGAAATATGATTATAAACAACCTAATGAATATTATGTGTAAGAGAAGGATAAATAAAGAATGATAAAAACATTAGTAAAATTCATAATTTGAAAGGACACAACAATTTCATGCTTGAAGAATGAAACCGAATAGAAAATGTAGGTGATTCCATATCATAAGAAGAATCAAACCCACCAGAAAATGTAGTTGATGCCAACATATATATCATTGGGGATTGTACATACAAACCCATTGTTCAACATTTAGGTCAATCCATTGGCTAGCCTTTGGTGCATCTAATTAGATTATCTTCAAGGAATTCAATTGAATGAAATATTGGTGATTTTTTACTATTTTTCAAATGGATATTATACTCAAATTATTGATTTATATTATCATTTATATTACATAGTATTTTTGTATTTAACATATGTTTTATATGTACACAAAATTGTTTGTACTATGAAGGGATGGAATCTAATTAGTTGTAGTAGGAACATGTATTCTTTTAGGTTTCAAGAATAATTGGAAATTGTAGTGGTACCAAAAGGGGTTAAAACTTTTCATTGGGATTGGGTGCTAGCTAGCAATGGAGGAGGTGATTATATTTATGCAATCCACACCCACCATTTTACATACATGGTGCCACTGACCATTATAGGAAGAAGGCTTGTATCCACCTCTTATACAATAAGGTGTTATGACTATGCCCCTTCACATAAGTAAACTATTTGGAACTGAAGGTCCATCATGGAAGAAACATACATAAATTATTGTAGTTATCATGAAAATAGGAAGAAAACTACAAATATGTCTACCTAATTATATACCTTGATATAAACATTGACCATGTGCTTCCTTCACATAATAATATGAATAATTATTTTTATGTCATTAATGATGAATGTTGTGTGATTTATGTCTAGCGTGAAATTTTTAAATGAAGTATTTTGGTACATGCATAGCGATATGAAATACATGATTTAGTAAATCAATTAGTACCATGCACCTAATGAATAAGTAGTTGGCTTACATTTTTCATCGATGAGTAACATGGCAATCACATGTCAATATTTTTATGGTTATGAATGATCTTTTGTTGTAAACTAACCTACAATTTTAATGGTCTATTTGATGGCCAAATATTTGTGATACTAAATCGGTTGATGTCATGGACATTGAATGATAAATGGTATGCCAAGAAGAATCATTCTATTATCTATTCATTTTAAGTTTGATGCATTGGTATGATATTTGGGAAAGTTTAGGTTTTCCAAGTAGCACAACTTCCCAAACTAGATATTCAATGAAAAATATATTAGAGTAAAAATAGCGCCATAGTATGGTTAATGATAGGTTGTTCACCCTATTTCTATAAAAAAGGATGGAGGTATTTTCTAGCATTTATCCTACGAACCCTGAAGTCATGAGAGAGGTATGTTAAGACACACTCCAATAGACATGTGATTTTGGATGGCAGTTTCCTATTGGGGAAGCTTGTTCATGGTAGTTGACACTTTTACTTATGGGTTCTATCTGAAGGTAGTTTAATAAAGTTGACACTTCAACATAGTGCAGTAGAGGAAGGATAAGATCTGGAAGATGGAAGTAGGTTATGGAGGAAGGGTGATTTGGTGTATTTGAGAGTGTTGTTTTGAATTATTAATGTAAACTTAGTCCTAAATTTTTTCTTTTTGTGTAATAAATGTTGGTTTAATTTAGTTGTGATGATAGAGGTGTAATGTTCAATTCATAGTTTTGACTAAAGAATTGTTGTTACTCTTTTAGTATAGGTTATTGATTAACATATTACGATATTTACTGTACTACTTGTTTGGTTGTGAGAATACAATAATTGTGCGTTAGATGTGATGGTTTTTATTGTTAGTACACACATAATCTATATATGAACCATCTATGCATACATACCGTGCACGTGTATGTTAGTATTATTGTGATGTATATTAATTAGTACAAGATTAATATTTAATTTGGGTGTGTGATGTTTTAGTATAGGAAAAACCATGGGATCTAGGAAGGCATGTCAGATATTAGATATATCCAACCCAAAATTACCTACCCAACTCAAATTAGATGAATGGAGTGACAACATGTCAAGATGAAATATTAGCTGGTTATCACGAAGGGTTAGTTTATTATTAGTTTACCTCCTTGAGGATAAAAGACGCTAGGAAGGTAGTGGAGAAGGTAATACGGGGGAGAGGTTGGATAGGTAAATGAGTTTATGATTTTTTGGGTGGAAATATTATGGTCTTGGGAGGGAGGAAAAACCATGGGATCTAGGAAGCACTAGACATATGAAAGAAAAAATGTGAACTCTATGAACGGTGAACTATGTGAGGACTATGGAATGTGATTTTGACATATTGTGGATTGAATTTTTCTATATATTGGGCTTGGAGGGATAGTAAAACCCCCCAAATGTTTTCTAAAGCAAGAAAAACCTATTAAAAATCAAAGGGTTGGGTTTTTAAATATTGACTAATAGGGATGTATATATTTTCCTACTTCTTATCTAATTACATTGATTATCTAATTATATTGATTGATTAGATTGATTAATAGGTTCCAATTAAAATGTTGGAATATAATGATTTATTAAACTATGGATGAAATTTTTGAAGTTATTAAATGAACTATGTTGCTAGTGAATAGAAATTGATAAATTATTTAAATTTTGTATAGACCAGAAAATATTTACATGCAAAAGTTCTTAATTTAAAAATAGAAATTTAATATTCAAGTTCATAATTATTTAATGTCTCAGTGAGCCTTACACATGCTATTATATTTTTAGTTTAAATACTATATCCTTAAGATCCTACCTAGGAATGAGACTAAAAATTGAATTAAAAGAATATATACTATAAAATTTAATGAACCAAAAAACAAGGAGTTACTTAAACTAGGATAAGAACCCAATAATTGTTTTCCCTATAGAGAATTCTTCTTTCCTTTTACATTAAAAGGGCGTGAAATTGGAACTAAGGTCCCTACTATAGGGAAAAATGTTTTGTAATTTTCAAGTCAATTAACCATATGAAAACATCCATAAAACCTAGAAACAACCCATAAAACCCTAAAAGACCACCCAGAAAACCCAGAAGATGGAAACAACCTAGAAACTCTCAGAAAAAACCCAAAAGATAGAAACAACCTAGAAACCCTAAGAGAAAACCTAGAATATGAGAAAATAAGTAACATGAAATTAATCGTTTACACCTATTCCAACAACCTATACAAATGATTTAAGCCACATATAGAGGACACCTTCTCACCTGTAAAAGTACTCACCTCCAAAAGGGACAAAGAATTAAGACATTTAGATCATGAAAATCTTAAATAATATATATATATATATATATATATATATATATATATATATATATATATATATATATATATATATATATATATATATATATATATAAAAAATACATATTTATTTATATATATATATTTGTGTATTTTGTGTTATTTTATACACATACTCACACACATAACATAAAAAACATATTTTTTTTTTAATAAATAACATATTTTTTAATTCTCATGTTGTGATAGAAACAACCCTCCTTACCATTTTGAACTTCATTCTACTGAAGGTCAAAATACTATGGGGCACCTCCTTTGTTCTGATATTTTTACATGTGCATTATGTTTATTTTATTTGTGTAACATCCTTCTCTATTGAGCACACTTTTATTGACATATTCTTTGAGGACACTTGCGTGCAACTGATCCGGTTATGGTATATTATAATTTCATTTCAATTATGGGTTATATATGTTGATGATGATGTATTGTGACTTTTTTTAAAATTGATGTATATGTATTGATAGATGTTATTTATGAGTTTCCTGAGTGTGCGGGACACATTACAGGTTATGGATGCTGAAGGCATCAATGGACTTCCTTGGACTCATGATTGAGTCAGGGAGTGGATTGTGTTTGTTTGAGTGTTTCATTTTTTTCACATGTGACATATGATTGATTACAGTATGATTTATGTATATGGATTACTGACACTATTTTGGTCAGTGAATGTAGCCTTGATGATGCTTTCTAATATGAATCACATAAGGAGTAAAGGGGCCATCCACAAAAACCAAACATTTGAGGGAGAGGTGTGGCAGCGTCCCTGTCATAGCCTACTAGAACTCTCTCTATGGTCTGAATGGTAGGATAATGATTACCTAGTTCAATAGTTCCAAGATTTCATGAGGGAAACCCGATAAAGTCTCTCACGAAGATTTCTAAGGGGCACGCAATAATGCATATTCATTATTCCTTATAAGCCCTTAGTCTCTCACAAGGTCGATCAACTGGAGTGTTGAATCCAAGGGTCGAACAAACTTCCAAAGTAGTCAAAGGCAAGTGGCACAATTGGAGCATGGAGGTGTGTCTTGAATGGTGCGTCGTGTAATTAAAATATGAGTCAAATAAATCTAGGTGGCATAGAAAACATTAAAATGTTTAGACATGGTTAGAATAAAATGATTATTTAATCAGTAAATTACAAACCTAGAAGGCTAGCAAGAGTATAAGCCTAATCCTAGACCAAGTTCAAGTCTAAGTTTAATTAAGGGACTGGTTAAAATATTAAATAAATTAAAAGGATTTAAAATAAAATCAAACTCTAGGAAGAAGATAAATAACAATTTAAAAGAATAGATAAATTGCACATGTGTCCATGAAATTAATATAATGGATTTTTAAAAATAGAAGGAAATAATAATATGAGAGAATAAGTGTACACATAGAATAGAATCTTGAGTCAGCCTACCACTAGTCTAACTAGAACAAGACTTATAATCCAACTCTAACTAAGATCTAGTTACGAGACACTCATTAAATGAAAAAATGGGGAACAAAGGGACATCTAAGAGAGAAAATAGGAACACATTGGGAAATGTGAGGGAAATTGGATTTTTAATTAAAATATAAATGGTAATTACTTGTGGAACTTGGGGAGAGGGTGACAAGTGTGTAGGTGAATAATATTAATTAAATTAATTAAAAATATAATGCATTGTTCATGAGGACATGTGTCATTGGGGACTTTTAAATAAAACAAATGTGTTAGAAGGGAAATGGATCTCTCTAATTATTTGTAATGTTATGCTACCAAAATTTTGTGGAATGTGTTTTGCTTGTGAGAGTTTGGATACCAAGCTTGTAGAAAGAGTGGAAGCTCTTCCTTGCGAGGAAAGACTTCGAGCTATTGTTGGTTGGTTTCTTGTGTGTGCCCCCTTTGCAGCTCAGGGGGATAAGCGAGAAGAAGAGTACCCCTAGAATTGGTTGGGAGTTACTGGTGAAGTCTCTTTGGTTAGCAAGAAGGAACAGGGAAGGAGTGCAAAACTTTGGAGGAAATTCTCAACCCACCATTTACATCGGTCTCGGTATTTTATCTTTGAAATTTTATTTGTAGTTTGAGTAGATTTGAATGTTTGAATTGATATGGGTGTTGTAGAATCAATAGCAAATGTTGGGTGTTAGTTTTTTTATGTTTTCTACCCAACAATTGTTGTAACAATTCTTAGAAGACTCAAATTATCATTGTAATTTATGCAAATTCTGAACTCTGGATTTGAGTGGCCCTGTTGATAGTAGAAATAGGACACACTGAGTACTAAACAGACCAAAGCTCTCTAAATCGATTAACACCGTAAAGAAGATAATGAAAATCATAAAATGTGAGAGTCATTTCTTACAGGTTTGGCAAATTAGTATACGTACCTCCCCCATAATAGCAACATTGGTATCTATCTGATTCAAATTGTAATCAATCAATAACTCTTCCTCTGCAGCTATTGATTTTATTGCACATGTGAATACACGCTTTCCTTCACGCCCCTCAAATACACAATTGGGTCGCTTATTTGTAGTCATGGGTAGTGTATTGTTTATAAACCCTGCAATATTCCCCGTTTCTTTTGGTCTTCCGTCAATATAGATAGTTTCTCCTTTATTTTGATCATTATCTTTTAGTTGTATATAATTTGCAGCCAAGCCATATCTTCGCATACTTTTTGTATATTGGAATATTCGTATTCAATATTTGTAGATATAATAGGGTCCGATGTACTCCATCAATTCAGTTAATTCTTCATAATAGACCTTTATGCCATCCATGGAAAATATCCCCAAACCATGTAATGACGATGGAGCATTCCAGTATATCCTTTCATTTACATAAAAATCAGTGTTTATTTCAGGAAGATCCTTGGGTACCCATTGTTTCACTATATGGTTGTACCTAAATGGCACCTCGATGTCATCTATGCCCTCATGATCATACGAACATGATCCTCCTTTCACAAGAAAAAATTCCATGCGTCTATGGAGTTTTATTCCAATCTTCTCACCTCTAGTTGATCTCCGCCTGTTAGACCTACTAGATGTCTCACTTTCCTCTATTCTACCTGAACTTCCCTCACACAATGAAGATAGATCTGACAAATACCTATTTTCTTGTACATCCTATAACACCATTAATGACAGAAACAGTCAGTCAATCAAGATGTAACACTAGTTCATTACTAGTATCCTATTAGCATCACAATAAGCTCATAATGATTACCATAGTATTACTCTTTCACAATTGTATTATTCTCTATTACTATTGGTATACTATCTGGGCATTATAGGGGCATGTTTGGAGTGAAACGACATCAACACCAAGAAAGACAAAGCATTTTGAGATATTTTTAGTTTCTTACAAATTCATGTTCTATGACTCTCTGTGTCAATTTTTTTCCATATTTTTGAGCTTTAGACTTGAAATGGTTAGAGTGGGATAAGGGGAACTCATATCATCTATTTTTTCCAGTGAAAATTTGACCCAAACTCGATAGAAACTATGAAAAAAATTAGTATTCCACTTCTATGTTGGGAATTTTTCTCATGTAACTTTACCTTGTGAGTTTTTGGACAATTTAAATACAACCCAAATCATTGTATTTATGAAAAAAATGAACAAGAAAGGTGGAAATTTAACTCACCGAAAAGAATACTCTCATCAGAAATATGAATATTATTTAAAATACATGAATATGCCAATACTAGACTACAATGCCTATGTTGAACACTTAAGTGAACCCTAATAACACTGATAATACAAATGGAGGTCACAAATAGGGAAGAGGGAATCGAGGTGGCTAAGGTGGAGGATGTGATTCCTCAACCCAAGGAGAAGAAATAGTAGAAAGGTAAAGGTGGCCTATAAATGTCAAAAGGGAGAGAGCAATTGAGAGTAAAGTACATTGTTAAGTAAAAAATACAAGAGTTGTTATTGATTTGTAGCCCATCGATGGCTACAAAATTGTAAAGGCTAAGGCATGAGTGTGAGTTATTGACAATGGGATAAGTGATGTTGTTTTTTTTGTCCATTATTGTTGTTTTCCATTACCTTAACTCACTCCATCCAAAAAGGACAATTTTTTTAATTACCTTGACTCACTCCATCCAAAAAGGACAAATGGGACAAGCCATTATTCAAAGGTCATGATTACATATTGGTCGGATTAATGGTGAATGGAAATTGTGGCTAGGTGGATACTGCATGGGCTTCATTATGACATTTGTAATTTTCAGAACCCCCAAGGTATCTTCACAACTCTTGAGTTTGTTCACAACTCTCGATGCAATATTACAACTCTCAAGGCATTGGTCAGAATGGCATAAGGTAGTTTGGGGATATTCTTCATGCACATGGACCTCTCATTCCATTCCACATCACAAATATTGGAGTGGTCAATGTGTTTTCACATTTGGAGGCATGTGTCACATAGTTTAATGGATGACCTCCTTGGAGGATGCATTGTGTAGCCATTGGGGATTATATTTAGTTCATAAGGACCTTCTTGGACTTCCGTTGAATTGAGTATATGATTGACATGATTTGAGAAGGAGGTTACACATTGGATACCTCACACATGACCATTGAAGCTTAATTTAGGGGATTCGTCCACTCTTGAGTGCTTCTACACATTACTTGTTGGTATTTTTCACTTTGGGGAGCTACGCGTCCACCTTGGAGGATAAATAAGAGGTTTTCATTGCCTACTTTGAGGAGTTGGTTGTGGATCTGTCCACTTGGAGAATTTTGGAGGCTACATGTTGCACCTTTGACTCATATTATTGCTTCTTTGATGGAGGCATCCCACTCTCTTGAGCCTATTTTGATTAGAGTATTGTACATGTGGCTTGACCACCTATTTATTTTACAAAAAATATTAGTTAGTTGGATGAAACAATTCTTCACTCCTCCCTAGGATAAATCTAAGGATTTCACATGAGATATTATTATTCTATTGTAAAGGGAGTTGAGCTATACTCTATATAAGGAGTATACATTCCTCATTTGTAGTCATCATTGTATTTTTGGATATTCCACTCCTTGGAGATTAATTGACATATCTTTCTTGGAGCATATGGATGTATAAGGGTTCTGTCTTTATGGACGTTGGTGTCAATTCTTGAAGCTCTTCTATCTTGGTTTCTATTTGGTGCATGAAGATTGATTGTGAATGCTCAAGTCTTCTACAAACTACCAATATCAATCCATTGAAGGGTAAAAACTACCGCTTGGAAGGAAAACATTTTGGGCTAACTCCTCTCCTTCTTCCTTTGTTAGTTTTGGGTATCTCCTCTCCTCTATTTGATGCATTTCTTTGTCTATCCATTTTAGGAATCCTAACAAGGGTATTGAGTACATTTGTGAAGCTATAGTTGATCTTTTTGGTGAAGGTTTCTCCCATAAGTACCCATTCTTGTAGGGAATTGGTATTCATTGTTAATATTGATTAGATAAGAGAATATTATTCCCCTTGGGTTTTAGTCTCTTTATCATAATATTTAGATGAAATAGACCAATTTTTAAAAGGGGTTCTTAAAAGGGGTAAACCAATTCCCATGGGATTATTAACTTGTATCTTTCCTTCTAGCTCAAACAAGAGGTAAACCAACAAGGTATGAGGCTGGAATAAAATCAAACAATGCATAACCTTTGATATGCAACAAATGAAATAGTAAAATAGGTACCTCCTATAGGTCGGTTGCTTGGTACAAATTGTAAGTGTTTTGCATTACAACTTTAATTAGTGTGTGCCCTTACTTGAACATGTATCAACATACCAAGAATACCCCAAAGGATGGTAATGGATAAGGGTTCCATATCATGGTCTAATCCTTAACACAGTCATACAAACAAATCAATGATAATATTTTTCTCATTCATGTAGACAATTTCATTCACCTATTTCATCAAATAGTTCAGATGCAACCTTATATAATCAACTTGACGCTCAAGGAAAAATTACCCATTTTGGAGGAATTTCTTGTGTCCTTTTTCTCTAGGGTCTCCTCTTTCACTCGCGCTATGGGATATCTAGGGTATCCATCTCTGTCGCTCGCACTGCAGGCTAGCTAGTGTATCTTCTAGTGTATCCACTAGTGTATCCCGCGGCTCTAACGCTCACGTTGTGTGTCCTCTAGTGTATCCTCTAGGATATCGCTTGCATTGTGTATCCTCTAGTGTATCTACTAAGGTATCTCGTGGCTCTATCTCGCGCTCTATTGTCGCTCACATTGTAGGCTAGGCGCGGGTTTGGTCTGATATATTTTGTTTTAAAATTTATTTTTTTATTTCATATTTTGTTATTTTTAATATATATTTTATTTTTGTTTTTTAATATATATTATATTAACTATAATATAAATATATAAATATATAAATATAAATATAAATATAATTAATATAAATTATATAAATTAAAATTAATATAAATTATATGTAGGTTGGGGTTTAGGAATTATATGGGTT
>JZKD02S1701182.1:84932-100396 GCA_000966675.3 Picea glauca | reverse complement strand
GTTGGAAAGCTTGGATTTTATCATATCTCCAATTGGGGATTTTTCTTCACATCAACATTGTGATGGATGCCACTACATATTTGACATGTGTAGCTAACCCATGCACTAAATCCATTAGAATACTAATCCAAACACAAATTACAATTATAAGCCTAATTTATGAACCTACTCACACTCCCAACCCATGCACCTAATGCATGCAACTAGAGCACACAAGTAACCACTATTAATGTTAGTATTCTATTAAGGGTGGATGTAGCTATCACATCAACCAAAGAACTTTCACCCCTAATGTGATAATTACTCCTAATTCCAAACATGCCCACTAAGGAACTAACCCAAAACCACTATTCTAAGCCACTCAAATATCCTAATGCACTTAACCCACACAATTGACCAATTTAGCTAATTGATGCACTTAACTCACACAATTTACTAATGTACCTAATTGATGCACTTAACACACACACTTAATTTGGTGCCCCATCAATGAACTTCTCCACGATAGAAGGTGTTAGCATTGAAAGTCACCCTTAGATTGTGGGAGGATAAGACCACTACCCATCATAATGTTTGGTGGATGTTTGATTTATGTGAGTGGAGGTCAATGGAAAAAACTCAATATATGAATGATGTTCAACACAGAACTGGACAAGAAATGCATAGGGAAGTGAGTGACACAACTAACTTCAGTCAATGAATTGAGTTTAAGTGTGAGAAGAGGGAAGACTTAGTAAGAAAGGTGGACAAGACTGCTATGGGCATCAGGCATTCAAGCAACTTGGAGAAGAAAAACTCAGGCTCAATATCACTCTTAAGCTCAAGCTTCAGACACTAAAATATGTCCAAACAACACAGTCACAACAACACAATTATCAAACCTACATCACCATGCAGCTACAACAACTCGACTAGATCCTTCATGTTCGAGCCATTCAGTGTAAGAGGGAAAAGATCACAAGGAAGATGACTAAAACTGGTCATGATACCGCTGCAATCAAACCTACATTACATCAGCATAACAACCCTCGTCTGGATCCTCCATGCCCAAGTGTTTTAGCACAGTTTTTATAAAGAGATGAAAAGAGGCTGACTTATATTAATCCAAAAGTCTCAAATCCGATACATAAACAGATAACAATTTTTTGCATCAAAACATTACAAAATAGGGAGCTCTGCTCAACCAGTTGACGACCTTAAAAAAATATCAAAACGAATTATTTATACTCAGAACAGTCCCCAACTAATAGAAGACTGATCTGATCACTACAATCAAAACTTTGCATTTGAGCAGTTTTCTATCAGACGCAACCTCAAATCAGTATGGGATTTGCAGGAAAATCTGCCCATAGGGGTACCATAGGCTGACGGTTCAGTCCCCATGGTTGGGTCCACCATACTTATAATTATTGAGTGATTTTAGGTTTCAACCACCCAACCTGCCTTCCATTAACTGCTTTCAATTACTGCTCCTTCTCAAGATCACAACAAGGCTAAATGCCTAGGGGTTGTTGTGCACTGCTGGTGAACTTATTAAGCTCACCTGACAATATTGAAACCATGAAGGTTTCACTCTGTAACGAAAGCGAGTGCTTTTTTCCTTTGGAAAATACCTTGTGAATTTGTCACCCTTATCGGCATGCGACCTCGGGCCATGAACCAGCGCTAAACTTCGAAGGGCGCTTCAGGATTTCGCATTTCAGGATTCCTCATATCACTTGAAAATAGAAACCCTGACTCCTAATTTGACGAAATCTCCCTACTCAGATCAACAGTCAGGCTTGATTTGAATTTGACTGTCGCGATTACCTCCTCGAAAACCTAAGTTTCCAACTATGTGATGGGTGCTAACCTTCCTCTTGGACCCGTTGATCATATGACCACAGGCTGTGACCCTGTGCTTAGCTCGTGGGTGCTTCATGATTTCTCTTTTCATAGACTTGCATTGTGCTCAATGCTAAGAAATCTGATTCATGAAATTGCGACTTCTCGGATCTAGTGCCACGCGTCCCTCTAGATTGGATGGCCCATATTTATTTCACGTTTCATGCTTCACTGATTCTGCACCCTGCCCCCTCTTCAATGCGAACTCGGGTTGCGACCATGGTACCAAATTCCGAGCGTTTCGGGACTTCGTGTTTCACAAAGTCGGAATATAGCTTACCTCCCTTCTTTCGATTCTCGATTCTTTGACTGACCCAGATCAACGGTCTACGACCCTCTATGATTAATGACTTAGATCAACTCATGAATTCTCACTTCGCGAGTCCTTAAGACTTTTCCCTTTGACTTTTTCCCCTCCATGAGTCGATGAAATGTTGATCTGCTACCACCTGCCCTGCTGGATGGATGACTCCTACTAATTTTGGGTTTCAATAGTTTGGACCTTTTGATGAACAACTTCAACAACATTCCGAGCTTTCGACTCCAGCACTAATTTTCCACCATTGATTTCTCCTCATGAGATCTATGACCCAGATTTAATCTTTTCTTTGGTCCTAGACTTCGAAAAACCGTTGACCTTCTGAAAGAAATCATGTCGTTGATTGATTCACCTTATGGATTTTCACCGTTTCACAACTAAGCCCACCTATTTGTATTTTAAGCCTGAAATGAGTTGTTCTGCATGTTGCGCTCAGAATCTTCCTATGCAGGCCACGAACCTAGATACCATGTTTCCCTTGACAATTATGTGTGATAACATTTGGCTCCACAAGGGATGGCATGCTCCCTATGAGCTTCCAAGAACAAGTAGTTCTAGTCACCTTAAGCATTGGGCTATGGAGTCGAGATCAAAACATCCTACTGAAAAATACAGGCTGATAAGTAAAAATGAAAATAAATACGCATGCTCCAAGGAGCTTATTTATGTACAGTTCTAAATTAATTGATTTTTACATAAGGCTAGGTGAAACAAAAATTCCACCATATCCATTCAAGTAACTTCCTAACTAGAAGCCCTTTTATCTTGTCAGTGATTGATAACAGAGAATGCAAATGTGACAACATAACGTTTATGTTATCACTAGAAGTGACCTTTATATTGCGGTAGAGATAAGCCCAATACCCATCAATTTTATGTCACAAATGAATAAATTTAAAGGGGTCTAATGGACACAAACTCAGGATAATATCTCTTTAACTCAGAAAATTGGGCTGATATGTGAGAACAGGTGAGGTCTTGATCTAACTTCATTCAGTAAGTTGTAGCAAGGGTGAACATGATGAAGAACTTGAGAAGAAAATGTAGAGGTCTTGTATGGACATCTGGTCTTCCAACAACCTAAGGAAGAAAATCTTCAAATACAAGATCCTCTTGAATCCAAAACTTCAGGAAACTGAAAACGCCATAACAATACTACAATCAAACATACATTACAATACAATTACAACAACCTGACTATATCATCCATGCTCGAGTCTTCAGTATCAGAAGCAAAAGAGATGAAAATAAAGTTGATTGTCATTAAACAAGAAGTCTTAAATGGAAACACATAACGAGAGAACAAGAGGCTTTATTAAAACGTTACAAATAGAGAGCGTAGCTTAACCATCGACCCTAAAAAAATATCAAAATTAGCTATTTATACTCAGAACAACTCTCTCCTACCACGGGCGCACTCTGGTCATTGCATTCAAGACTTGGTGTCTGCATATTCTTCTATCAGGCTACACTTGCATTCTTCTATCAGACGTAAGATCAAATCGATATGGGATTTGCAAAAAAATCCATTGACAGGGGAACTTTGTGCTGACAGTCTGCCTCCATGGCCAACTTTTACATGCTTTCCATTTATGGGGTGAAACGATGTTTCAACCACCTCCCCATTTCTATTAACTACTTTCATCAGGATCGGGATGAAATCTAACACCCATGAATGCTCTAGGAGACGTTCACGACTCCTTCAAGTCAATCTCGATGCCTCGAGGCCACTCAGATCTTCTTTTGTGAATAATATGGGTGCCTTAGCTTTAGGTACGACTCCTCTCCATCGCTTCAGATGAGCTCGGGTCATGACCTGGGGATTCCTATATTAAATTTAGGGAGTCTTCACTCCACTTGATTCCAAATATCCTGATGCTCGAATTGCCGAAATAGCCTGCCCAGACCGATGGTCGGATTTTCTTTGAATCTAACGGTCAGGATGCTTACTCAAAAAACCCTGCCACCCACTACTCCATAGGAGCTTACCCTTCTTTATGGCCCTACTTCCCATATAACCACAAGTTGTTATCATGGGCCCAACTCATGGGTGCTTCGTGACTTCACATTTCACGAGCCTATGTTGTGCTCTGTCTTAAAGCCTCTGAGTCATGAAATCATGATTTCTCAGATCAAGTGCCATCCGTCCCTTCGAATCAGAAGGGCTAGATGAATATCGACATTTCAGGACTTTTGGATTTCGACATTTTGGGACTCGATAAATATGCGCATTTCTCACTTCAACTTTCCCAAAATAACTTTTTCCATGATTCGGATCGGGTGCCACACGTCCTGTTGGATCGGAAAACTCTTGCTGATTTCAGATTTTGAGGGTTTGGATCCTTTACAAATAAATTTAACAGTGTTCCGAACACCCAATTCCATCTCTTATTATTCATCATCACTCTCTGAACTTTGACATGAAAATTCCCTCGCCAAACTAAACTTGCTCGCTTGCTTGATTTGAGTCCATATGATACCGCTCTAAGTGTTGTTCTTTGAACTTATGGTTGTGGCCTCTGTAAACAAATACTTGGATGATTGGTTGAAGGATCGGGAAAGAAAAATAATTAGTGACAGAGGTAGAGAGGGTAGTGATAATCTCGAAAAAACAAAATCTTGGGGACGAGACTTCTCAGAAAGGATTTCACAAAACAAAAGGTCGCTCAAATGATCGAGGACAAACAAAAAGAAAAATACAAGCTGAAAGGGGAAAAACTTAAGGTTTGGTCAGCAAAAAGGAGAAGGGAAAGACAAAACCACAGACTTAGGTAGAAACTACAAACCCACAAGACTTTGACAAGTTTGTGTGATAACATTTGGCTCCACAGGGGATGGCATGCTCCCTGCGAGCTGCCAAGAACAAGTAGTTCTAGTGCCTTTTCTTTGGGTCATGGAGTCTCTTATTGAAAATGAAAAAAATAAAAATAAAATAAAACATGAGTGGTATTTACAGTGAAGGAACATCGGTTATGGCCTAAACAAAATATTTCTTCAAAAAAATGTCCATTTACAGGGCCACCAAAAAATTCATCACCCTCCAAATTCTACAACCTGTAGGTATTATTTGGAAACACTTCAGAGAATTTTGAAGGGGCCAATCCAGAGGGATTCAAATTTACCATGCTTTCCCTTGTCCTGTTTGGGTGCATCCCATTTGAGTACTAGATCTCCCAGCTAGAAATCCTCTTTTCTCACCTTTCTATCAAAACCTTGCTTGATTTTGTGTTGATGTTCATGCACTTTGTCCAATAGATGCTCCCTAGTCTGTTGCATTTCTACCAGCTGTTGAATTCTTCTGATCATGTCATCAGGATCCCCTTTATGGTCTTGTAAGAATTTTTCCACTGGCAAGGCGAGCTGAGAAGGAAAGTTGGCTTCAACTCCATACACAATCTTAAAAGGAGAGACACCAAGAGATCTCTTTTTTGTCACTCTGTCATCCCACGAAGAAAATTTGAGCTTTGAATCCCATGCTTTCTTGTTGTCCTCTAGCAGTATTTCGATAATTTTTATAAGGCTCTTGTTAGAGGATTCTTCCAGCCCATTCCCTTGGGGATAGTAAGGAGTTGAGTGAATCAGTGAAATTCCAAACTATTCACAAAACTTGATCAATGGTTCAACCTTGAAGGATGTAGTGTTATCAGTGGAAATTATTTTTGGACAACCAAACCTTGCTATAATATCCTCCAGAAAACCAATGATTACCTTATGATAAGCACTCCTTGTGGGGATGGCTTCTATCCATTTGGTAAAGTAATCAGTGGCAGTCAAGATCCACCTGTGTTCTCCACTTGAAGGAGGATGAATTTCCCCAATAAAATCAAGGCCCCATTGTTGAGAGGGTCCTGAAGCTACCACATGCTTCAATGGAAAAGACTTGAGTTGTTGCTTCCCAGAGAATTTCTGGCACTTGACACAAGCCCTGATTTTTTCATAGACATCGGTGAATAGAGTAGGCTATAAATACCTATCCCTAAGAATCTTACAGGATGTGGTCCTCCAGAAGTGATGTCCCCCACATAAGCTATCATGAAACTCAAACATAATTTTTGGGGCTTCTTTTGGGTCTAAACATCTTAACAACACACCTAAGGGATCTTTCCAATACAAAACATGATCAATAAGGAAATAGCTAATTGCTTTGAGCTTAAGGGATCTTGACTTGATTTTTCCCATGCCATCTGAAGGTCACAACTCTTGCAGAAAAAATATAATATCTTTGTACCACGTACATTCTGCCAATGAAGGGTTGTCCTGAGAATTTTTGTCAGTCAATTTAGTTTGATGATTTTCTGAGAAAGTGTTGATGACATTAACCCCCAAATATTTACAATTAGACTCAGCCAATAGCTTGGCTAAACCTTGGCCTTTAACTGTCTTGTTGGGCTTTATTTCCATATCGAATTCAATGATTTTGGCAATCCACTTGCTCCTTCTCCCGTCTATGTCAAGCTGAATGAGAATGTCCTTCACAGAAGCTAAAGGAACATAGGCAATGATCTTTGAATTAAGAACATAAAATCTAAAATCCTTGAGAGCTTTAACCAAAGCATTGGCTTGTTTTTCCATGATTTCATATTTTATCTCTGCATCTCTCAATAATATCGTAAAAAATGAAATAGGTTGCTCTAGTCCTTCAACATTCTTCTACAATAAAACAGCTGCTACTGTATCAAAAGAATCAAAAGAAAAAATCATAAAATATTTGGAGTAATCAGGACTGATAAGCACATGTGCCTCATTCAGTGCCCTTTTGATTTGGTAAAAATAATTTTTGGACTCAGTATTCCATTTCACTTCATTCCCCTTCCTGAGCATGGTTGTAATAAGCTTTACCAATTCAACAAAATTTGAAACAAACCTTCTTAGAAAATTGATTTTTCTTGGGAAAGATTGAACTTCCTTCTTCAATATGGGAACCAACAAGGTTTGAATAGATACCACCCTTCTTGAATCAATTCTGACCCCCTCAGCTGATACTATGTGCCCCAATAATTTTCCCTCTTTCAAGGAAAATAGAGACTTTTTGGGATTCAGGGAGAGACCAAATTTTCTGCATTTCAAGAAGACCTTTCTCAGATGATAACAATGCTCTTTATCAGATCTGGAGAAGATTATAATTTCATCCAGATAGATGACCACAAATTTATTCTTTTCTCTAATGAAGGCAATGTCCATAGCTCACTGAAACGTTTCCCCTGCGTTCATCAATCCAAAGGGAATCTTAACATACCAGAATGTGCCCCAAGGAGTGGTGAGGTTCGTCTTCTCTTTTTCTTCAGAAAGGAAGGAAATCTGATTATAGCAAGATAAGCCATCAATTATGGACATCGTAGATGCACATGTCACCCTTTGCAATATGTGTTCCATCTTTGGCAAAGGATAATTGTCCTTCTTGGAGCTTTTCTTCAGGTTTCTGAAATCCACACATAGTCTTATCTCCTCATTCTTCTTCCTCACTAGGATCAGGTTGGCCAACCACTCAGAATATTTCAAAGGGACAATGATTTGGGCATCCAACAACTTCTTTACCTCTTTCTCCATAATAGGCAACAACATAAGATTTATTTTTCTTAACTTCTGCCTGAATGGTTTGGCCTCCTCCTTCAGTGGGATCTTATGCTCAATGACACTCGTGTCCTATGTTCTCAGGTATTCATAAGTCTAGGAAAACACATCACCAAATTATCTCAATAGCTCAGTATACTCGGTCCTTTGTTCATTTGACAGACTGCTTGACAACTTCACAAATTTAGGATCCTTCTCTGTACCAATTTTGCACTCATCTACATCAGCATCCCCATTGGATACTTTACTCTTTACTGCCACATCATTTCTGTCAAATAGTGTTTCCAAAGGAACTAGTCCCTTTGGGATATGATTGCTGGGCAACTAAATGATATGATGATCAACAATCTTGTTCAGAAAAACATCAGCATGAGGATTTATTTCAAAAATGGGATCTTGATCAATGTGTAATGAAAAAAACTCATCAACAGTCTCCAGGAACCTTTTGATTTCAAGATCATCCTCAAACACTTTCCAATGCTTAATATTGTCAGGTATAAAGGGTCTATATTTCACTTCTACATCATATATGAGCTTAGGTGGAAGAGGGAATATGAAATTGCTTGCTAGCTAGAGAATTGGCCATGGAATTATCTTCTCTTTGAAGAAATGAAATGTTAAAAGATGAGAAAAAAATGTCAATCAGATCCCAGACTTCATTTCTATAAATTCTAAGATGAGGGTGTTTGGCTTGATAAATATTTATGATCTATTGGATAATCAACTCAGCATCTTGAAACACTGATATCTCTTCAATCTCCATGTCCTTTGAAGCCCTCAAACCCAAGACAAGAGCTTCATATTCTACCACATTATTAGTAGCTTCAAATTCTAACTTGTATGACAAAGATATGATTTCTTGAATAGGAGAAATAAAGACCACCCCAGCACCAACACCTTCCCTAGAAGAGGCTCCATCAAAGAAAATTTTCCAAACAAAGGTAATCGAAGGAGGATCTTCACAAAGAGTAAGGGACTTCCTTTTGATTTCAAGAGGGGGTTCAGGGGCATCAGTGAGCTACAATAATATGGATCCCAAATTGGTTTCATGGGCAAAAATATGATTATTGGTGGGGTCTTCTTCATCACTAATAATATAGGACAACTGAGCATATCTGTACAGTCTTCTATGTCCCCCCCCAAACACAAGAATAGTAGCATATGTGAGGTCCATCTACAATGTTCCTCCAAGTCTTTCTATCCGAGATCTTGACAAAAGAATGAAAAACTTGGGAGGAACATCAACTACCACGATATCCATGACCAAACATTTCGTGGGAAATAGAAACAAGGTCACAACCAGATCTTTGATGACCCCAAGACACTGCACTTTCCTTGAATCGAAAGAATACAAATCATGATAAGATTTTGTCATTTCTAGTCCCAGTTCATCTATGACAGTTTTGGGCATGATATTATGAGATGCCCCTAAGTCCATCAAATGATTATGTTCAGATATTTATATAAAGGAGTGGATGAATCATCTCTATCTTATATCATAGGAGCTAAGATGACTGTCGACTTTTCGTCTTGGAGGTTTAATGAGTCTGGGGAATGAGGTGATGGCTTAGATTGCAACAACTTAGCGAGGGATTTCTTGAGATATTCATGTTTTACCATCTATGAAAGGGGTACAGGGATCCTAATATTCTGAATTTCATGCTCAAAGTTAAAAGAGGAGGGAAGATTTAGAATGTCCCTCACTTCTGGGACATGATCTTTGGTTGCTGGTGGGGGGTTCTGAGATTTCTTCTCCTTGTTGTTGTTTTTTGTGTCTTTGGCAGGCTTCTCTACTTTGGAGGGTTGATCAAGGATGCCGGACTTCCCATATTTCTTCTTAGACTTGAGGTTATATTTATTTTGAATACTATTGGTCGTGTCCCCTTTACTCAACTCATTTATTTGGTTATCCATGAGGGAATCTTCATATGTAGATTGAGTTAAATGGGGAAATGGGGAGGTGTCTCCAAGACAATGAATTTCAATATCATGCTCTTCTTCCCCTCCCTCCTCATCAATAACAAGGTTGTTTTGGAGAGGGGTTTGGATTTTCTTATCATCCTTATCTATGTTTCTAGGCTCTCTTGGGAGTATCTGAGGGGTAGTGTTTGGTATTCTAAAGTTACCCCTGTTATCAGTATTTTGGGCATTCTTATAAATCTACTTCCCCTCAAATTTCATCTTCTTCATATCTACAGAAAGATATTTTACCATCTTACTCAATTCATCTAGTTAAGGATGGGATGCAAAGGAGCCAAAGGTTGAATCTTCATATCTCCCCCTCCCTTGATCTCTATCAGCCTTATTACTAAGCCTGTCAACTGCCAATACATTGGACTCTACTTCCAAGGATGCATATTGCATATGAGCCAAGGAAGTATCTCTTCTCTCTCTCAACAGGAAGCAGAAATCAGGGACAAAAGAACTAGCATAAGTCATTATGGCAGAGGCTTCTATAGTATTTATCTCAATAGGGATCTTGTTGTACATCTTGTTGAATCTTTTGGAAAAGTTAGAGATAGATTCACCCTCTTTTCTCTTTAGGGACCCAAACTTTGTGATATAATACATAAAATCCTTTTAATACACCCATTGTCTCAAGAAAACATCATCTAAAGCCTCAATCCCAGCAATGGATCCATGGGTCAATCCTGTAAACCATTTCCTAGCCTCACCATCAAGGCTCTGGACAAAGACTCTCATCCACACATCTTCATTCTCAATATTTAGAATGTCTTCATAACTATAGAAGGAAGCAAGGTGTTCTTCAGAAATTATGTCTTCTTCCCCAGTGAATTTGGGCATGTATTTTAGGTAGTCTCCAGCAGGGAGAGCATTCATTGGCTAAGGTAAGACCAAAGGGTCATATCTCACAGCCACTATGGCATCCATTATGTTCCTAGGGGGATTGGTACCTTCCATAGGGATGATAGTTGAAGGATAACTAGGAGGATATGGAGCTCAAATAGGGGAGGCTATAACTGAGCTTCTGGGAGGAAAGGGAAACAACAAAGGATTTGTGGGAAAATCTACAAGGCTTGAGGGAACACAGGTTTCCCTCTCTATAAAAGAAACAAATTTAACGGGAGGAGGAGTAGTGAAACTAGGAGAGGGGAAATCATCATGAAAATTCCCAAAATATAAACTTCTAGAAGCTCCAATAGATGGTGTAATAAAAAAATGAGAAACATCTACTGGAGTTGCTATAGGAGAATAATGAAAATTACCAAAATCACCTGGTTCAACAATAGAACTACCGTCCTGAAGGGTCTTTTGTCTTCTGATAATTTTCTCTGGATTAGCTTCAGGTGTCACTAAAGGAAGCTGTGAAGTAGACCTTGTCTGTCTGCCTCTAGAATCCAAAGCTGAAATGGTGGAGTCGCGTCAATGGAGTCACCAGGTGAAAAAATGAAATCTTCAATGGTTTTAATACTTGGTGCACCTTAAGAATCAAAAGCTCATTTTCGTTCTATCCTAGGGAAAATCTTCAATTCGTCCACAACAACGATGCCAAAAATGTTAGCTCTAGAAGTCACCTCTGGATTGTGACAGAGATAACCCCAGTACCCATTAATTTTATGTCACAAATGAATAAATTTAAGGGGGTGTAATCAACACAGACTCAAGATAATATCGCTTTAACTCAAAAAACCGGGTTGATATGTGAGAATAGGTGAGCTCTTGATCTAACTTTAGTCAGTAAGTTGTAGTAAGGGTGAACAGGATGAAGAACTTGAGGAGAAAATGTAGAGGTCTTCTATGGACATTCGTTCTTCCAGTAGCCCAAGGAAGGAAATATTCAAATACAAGATCCTCTTGAATCCAAAACTTCAGGAAACTGAAAACGCCATAACAATACTGCAATCAAACATACATTACAATACAGTTACAAAAACCCAACTGGATCATCCATGCATGAGTATTCAGTATCATAAGTGAAAGAGATGAAAATAAAGATGACTATCATTAAACAAGAAGTCTCAAATGGAAACACATAACCAAAGAACCAGAGCCTTCATTAAAAATTTACAAATCGGGAGTGTAGCTCAACCATCGACCCTAACAAAATATCAAAATTAATTATTTATACTCAGAACAAATCGCTCCCACCAGGGGCATGCTCTAGTCATTGCATTCAAGACTCGTCATCTACATATTCTTCTGTCAGGATGCACTTGCATTCTCTTGTCAGATGCAAGATCAGATCGGTATGGGCTTTGCAGAAAATTCCATTGACAGGGGAACTTTGTGCTGACAGTCTGCCTCCATGAACAACTTTTCCATGCTTTCCATTTATGGGGTGAAATGAGGTTTCAACCACCTCCCCATTTTTATTAACTACTTTCATCAGGATCGAAATGAAACCTGACACCCATGAATTCTCTAGGAGACGTTCATGAATCCTTCAAGTCAATATCAACACCTCAAGGCCATGTAGATCTTCCTCTGTGAATAATACGGGTGCCCTCGTCTTCTGGTGCAGCTTCTCTCCATCGCTTCATGTGACCTTGGGTCATGACTTGGGGCTTCCTATGTGAAATTTTGGGATTTCACATTCTGAGAGTCTTCACTCCACTTGATTCCAAATATCTTGATGCTCATATCGACGAAATAGCCCATCCAGACCGATGGTAAGATTTTCTTTGAAATTAATGGCCAAGATGCTTTCTTAAAAACCTTCGCTGCCCTCTACTCCATAGGATCCTACCCTTCTTTATGGCCCTACTTCCCATATAACCATGGGCTGTGATCATGGGCCCAACTCCTGGGTGCTTTGCAACTTCGCATTTCGCGAGCCTATGTTGTGCTCTATGCTAAAGCCTCCAACTCACAAAATCATGATTTCTAAAATCAGGTGCCACGTGTCCCTTCGAATTAGATGACCTAGATGAATATCGTCATTTCAGGACTTTAGGATTTCATCATTTCAGGACTCAGGAAATTTGCACATTTCTCATTTCAACTTTCCTGAAATGACTTTCTCCATGATTTGGATAAGGTGCCATGCGTCCTATTGGATCAGACAACTCTTGCTGATTTTGGATTTTTGGGGTTCAAATCCTTTACAAATAACTTTAAAAACGTTCCAAACTCCCAATTACCGCACTTATTATTCGTCATTTCTCTCTGAACTTTGACATGAAAATTCCCTCGCCAAACTAAACTTGCTCGCTCGCTTGATTTGAGTCCATATCAGGCCACTCTAAGTTTGTGATTTGAACTTATGGCTGTGGCCTCTATAAAAATATACTTGGACGACTGGTTGAAGGCTCGAGAAAGAAAAATAATTAGTGACAGAGGTAGAGAGGGTATTGATTAATCCCGAGAAAACAAAATCTTGGGCCGAGACTTCTCAGAAAGGATTACACAAAACAAAAGATCACTCAAATGACCAAGGAAAAACATAGAGAAAAATACAAGCCGAAAGGGGAAAAACTAAAGGTTTGGTCAGCGAAATCGTCACGGTTTCAAGATCGTCGGGTGATCTTAACAAGTCTTCCAGCAGCGCACAACAGCCCCTAGGCATTTAGCCTTGTTGCGAACCCGAGAAGGAGCAGTAATTGAAAGAAGTTAATGGAAGGCAGGTCAGGTGGTTGAAACCTTGACTCACTCAGTAATTAGAAGTATGGAGGACCCGACCATGGGGACTAAACTGTCAGCCTGTGGTACCCCTGTGGGCATATTTTCCTACAAAGACCATACTAATCTGAGCTCGCGTCTGACATAAAATTGCTTAGATGCAAATTTTTGAATGTAGCGATCAAATCACTCTCCTGATAGTCGGGGATTGTTCTAAGTATAAATAAGTAGTTTTGATATTTTGTTAAAGTCGTCAATTGGTTGAGCAGAGATCCCTATTTCGTAATGTTTTAATGCCATAATTGTTCTCTGGTTATGTATCGAATTTGAGAATTTCAGATTAATAGAAGTCGACCTCTTTTCATCTCTTTGTAAAAACTGTGCTAAACCACTCGAGCATGGAGGATCCAGTCGAGGGTTGTGATGTTGTTGTAATGTAGGTTTGATTGCGGCGGTATCGTGACTAGTTTTAGTCAACTTCATTGTGATTTCTTCCTCTCTTGTATTGAATGGCTTGGTCATGGAGGATCCAGTCGAGTTGTTGTAGTTGCATGGTGATGTAGGTTTGATCATTGTGTTGTTGTGATTGTGTTGTTTAGACATATTTCAGTGTCTGAAGCTTGAGCTTAAGAGTGATCTTGAGCCTAAGTTTTTCTTCTCTAAGCTACTTGAAGGCCTGATACCCATAGCATTCTTGTCCACCTTTCTTACTAAGTCTTCCCTCTTCTCACACTTAAACTTAATTCACTGACTGAAGTTAGTTGTGGCTCTCACTTCCCTGTGCATTTCTTGTCCAGTTATGTGTTGAACATCATTCATATATTGAGTTTTTTCCATTGACCTCAACTCACATAAATCAAACATCCACCAAAAATTTTGATGGGTACTGGGCTTATCCTCTTGCAATCTAAGGGTGACTTTCTGTGCTAACAGAAGAAAAACCCACTTCATTGCATTAACATTCCATGTTTCTAACAAACCCATTTTCCATAATATTATATATGGGTACTAGTAAGGCTTAGAATAATTCAAAAGCATACATAGATGAATTATTAAAATGCACTGGAAACAATTCAACAAATTCTTAATGATTTTAGGGAAACCATGCCCATGTTCAACATTAAGCACATTCACATACACATAGCTTGCATGAATACAACGTTAGTGTCATGATGGAGAATATAATAAAATTGCATAATTATTAAAAGAGAGAACACTTTTTTTTTTAACAAAAGATGGTCCAAGGAACTCACTGCATAAAAACAATTCATTGCCCGATCATAGTCTTCTAGTGTAGATGCCACCCCCAAGTTGGGTTATGAGACCACCAAGTTGAAGAAACCATCTACATGCTTACATATCATTCAACCCAACCCATTTCTCTCACGACTCGATGAATTTGTGCACTATAAAGTAGCACATGCACCTCATCCAATGATCAATCAACCATAAATATCTCTTCCATGCCATACACAACACAAGGGAAAATGTTTCCTTTCTCTACTCAACAATCCCTCAAGCATATCCTTCCTTTTCAGTGCCCTCATGTAGGCATAAATTGTCCAATCCACTTATTTATTTATGGGAAACCTAGTGGAGTATTGCCTTAGCTCTTAAATAATTAATAAGAAACTATTTCATGGGCATGGGGTTAAATGTTTTCTAATTTTTCTTACCTCTATGCTTATATACAACCATCTATCTCTCTTCCAAGGTTATCTATTCCCTCATTATTGCATTAGTTTTGGTCATTTCTAAATTTGTATTATTGAGTAACTAAGGGGAATATAATGTGGGGGTTATCTGAATAATGGTGAGAATGATCACAAGAGAATTTCCATGAGGTAGGAGAATGCATGAATGAACCATACTTATTGAAAATTTTTAAATTCCCCTCTAATGTGGGGATTTATTTAATGTTGGAGGATATAAAAGATGTATGTTAAGAACCAAATATCAATATAGCATAGAAAACCTCAGAAAAAGTACTCAATGCCTTGAAAAATAGATAATTTCAGATAATAAGCCTCTTCGAGGGGGAAACCTCCTTTTACCCCACATAAATGTTCAAGTACAAGATGATTCAAAATGAAAATGTCTCCTTGGTATA
>JZKD02S1701182.1:45761-57788 GCA_000966675.3 Picea glauca | reverse complement strand
AACTTATCTCTGTCAACTGACGCCGAAGGTTCTGCGAAAAAGTTCAGAGGATTATATGAGGAATGACGGATTTCAGATGGATTACACTGAAGTTAATGAGATAATTTCAGATTTTTTCGTACAGTAAATTCGTAAGGAAAGTATGTGTTAGAATCTATTTAGTTTGAAATATGATTAGTTATAATATTAAAAATTTAGAATTTCAAGTTATAATGCGATAAGAGGTTATAGCATTTTTATTCTTTACATGGCATTGTGTTCGATTCCACGTTCGCAAATTCATCTTGCTTTGTATTAAAAAATGAATAACAAACTATTTAAGTTATACATTATTAATATTCATAAACATCTAAATATTAACATTAAACATAATCTAAATTATATATATAGTAATACCACCCTATTAATTACAGAGAAGCTGGCTCTCAAAGGAAGCGACCACTATTTTTTAACACGCACAAACAAGATTTCACAATGACTCCAAATCAATAAAACTTCTACAAAATTTTCTGGTCTAAACTCTAAATCGAACTAGTCTAAACTATAAATCGAACGGCCTATACCTAAAAACTAAGGCCTATGTATTCAAATTTGGAAAAGCTAAATCAGTTAAATATGGATAATTCCGAAAATTCTTAATCGAACGGCCTATATCGAAAAACTGAGGCTTGTGTACTCAAATTTGGAAAAAGCCATATCGACTAAATTTGGATAATTCCAAAGGAAAAAAAGGAAGTGGAATCGGGAATGTTATTTTCAATGGAGAGTCTCTAAACCATAAAAATCCGTAAGTAATCGAAACCAAAGAAATAAAAAATAAACAAAACTGCAGAGAAGGTATTTTCTGAAGGGCTCTCTCTACGGATTGCGAGTGATTTAGCTCTGGAATTTCCATGAGCTCCCGCCAGAAGCACTGTTAGAGAGTCAAAGTTGAAAAACGGATGGTAAAAACATGATAGATGGATGATAAAAATGCTTTTAACGCTGTCTTAAGGTTTTCAAATTAAAAAAAGTGAAGTTAATAATATAAGAAAGCCGGAAGCTATTATCCTCCCATCTATGTTTTTGACAATTTTTAATCCAAAACATCTTCATGCACATCGTCACTAAAAAAATGTACATCATGATGACAATGAAATTGTAAATGTAAATCAGTTTATCATAAAAGAATCTAAAACTGAAATGAAACTCGAGATACCCACAATTCTTCAAAGGCAACTGGACTGGGTTCCTTTCTTTCATAATTAATCCAATTAAGAAACAGATGAATTCGGATCAGTTCCCTCGATACATACCCTTCTATATCTCATTAGATTTAGAGCAATGAGCACATCTTTTTAATCTGCTGACCGAGTTTTAGTTGCTCTGTTATGTCTAGGAAGAGAATATGGTATTTACCATTCATTTTTTTCCCGTCTCAAGTGTCCAAACGTATTCAAATGAAAATGGGGTACTGATCTCAATAAATTACCATTACCATCTTGCTGCATGAAATGTTCCATCGATACTTGGAGTACGTGTCCATAACTGCAGTTCAGAAAATTCTGATATTCTCTTTTTTATTTCATTGACTAGCACTTGTTAGCTATTCTGGTCCTTTCCTCTCCACGCATTAGCTTTTGTAGTTTTTTAAACAGTGAAAGAAATAAACACCTGCACAGTTCGAAAGTTTTTATTTAATCTGTGACTATGTGGGTTACAGATACCTTAAATTAAGTTGTTCGTATTTGTTGAAGAGGCCTGCCAGCAGTTATGCCCTAACTATTTAACACAACACTTACATTACAGACGAACAGTGCATATCATACCTTCATTGTTTATCTATATCGCTGCTATACTTAAAACATTTCCCTACAAGTGTTGTGAAATTTAAAGCCTTAATCATGGGTTTCTGATTTGGAGCCCTTCTGTAAGCTATTATAAAAGACTACAACAATTTAGAAAAAGGGGAAAAGAGAATAAATATCATTGGGAGAAGCAGGGCCAGAAGGAACGCCTATCAAACTCACCTCGTCCTTATCAAACTCCAATCCATGTTCTTGTGGAGGCCCGAATTGCATATTTAACACGAAAAACCACTGCAAAGCTTTGCTTCTTGTCCTTGCGGATGCTTGGATTGCAGATATAACAAAGAAGACCATTGCACGGAGTCACAGCCACAGTGAGAGTTTGCTTCACCAACCTGAAATTCTCTATTAATTCCATGAAGCTCGCTGTAATCCAGAAATCCAGCACACACATGGAAGAAGGTTTGTGGGATTCCATCATATTACAGAATTGCATGGTTACAGAGTGAGATGGTCCTGTATGCTATAGGCTGGGCCGGGCCGACAAATAATAAGGAACCCTTGTAGATTAATAATTATTCTTTGTCCTGTTTTGGTTCCGTAACGCATAGTCTCCTTGCTTTTGAGTGGATTGCTCAAGTTAGTTTTTCTTTTGTAACGGATAGTTTCCTTGCTTTTGCGTGGAATGCCTCTGCTGGATGAACGATATTTTAAAATGCCACTTGAACGATGTTTATACAATTCACGTTTGATGGATATACAAAACGAGATTTTAAAATGCCACCTGAACGATGTATATACAATTCACGTTTGGTGGATATACAAAATGCGACGTGGACTGGTTTGTACCAAATCATACCAGCCTTGTGCATGCTGGGTGTATTAAAAATGCCACGTGGACAGTGTATATAAACTTACGGGTGTCGGTTGCAGATCTCGCCTGAGATGCATCTAACCTATTAACGGCAACTTCGGCCTGTCTTTTATCTTCCGAAAATGGAACAACCGACCAAATTGAATTGACGTAGATACTCCCTACCGTATTGCATTTCCTTTCCAAAAGCTGTAAATTAAGTAAATGAAGCTCAAATAACTGAAAATGATTTGTTGATCCAGAAATAATTGAACCCGAGGCCGTACATATAGTTTTTGTCATTGTGCACAATTACTGTAATGCATGTAATCAGAAGTTGGGTGCTTTGGAGGCCAAAATAAATATGAATGGTTTTGTAATTTTGTGTTGTTTATGGAAGCCAAAATGAATATGAATGAAGTATTTCTACATAATATGAATAATGCATAAATAAATATTAATGGGTTTAATTTGATACTTTTGTGGATGATTGAGGCATAATTAGTTATTTTTAGCCCATTGATTGTAACCTTCTCGACCATTGAATGACCAACGAGCAGCTAGATATGTTTTCTGCCTACCCTTCTTCCATTTCATCTCTATTTTTTTTTAATAGGATACATTTCTACTTTTTATTTCTAGTACTTTTATGTAATTTAGTATTTTTAAGGGTTCATTTTTAATGTAATTTAGAATTTTTCCTGGGTTCATTTTTAAAAATTATTTAATAAACAACTTCTTTAATGATGAATGTTGCATTCTATCATTGCTTAAAAGGAGAGTTGGATCACATATACATATCCAAAATGATAGATAAGTCATTACTTTGTCAATATTGCAAGAATTGTTAATATGGTATTTAAAAGATGAAAAGGAGAGTTGGATCACATATACATATCCAAAATGATAGATAAGTCATTACTTTGTCAATATTGTAGGAATTGTTAATATGGTATTTAAAAGGTGTAAGTTTAATTACAATTTAAAAAAGTTAATAATTTTTTTTTTAAATGTCAATAGTATTCTTAATTATGTTTAATATACAAATTTTATTCATAAAAAATTATACATAAATATTAAATTTGATATTTTAAGGATTTAATTTTGGACATTTTTTTTTAAATTAAGTAGATTATGAAAAAATACATAACTATTTAAAAAAATGTTGATAATATTCTTAATTATGTTTAATATACAAATTGTATTCATAAAAGATTATATATAAACATTAAATTGGATATTTTAAGGATTTAATTTTGGACATTTTTCTTTAAATTAAGTAGATTATGAAAAAATATTTAACTATAAATTGACATGTATTTTAAACAATTTTATGTAAAATATGGTTTTTTCCAAGTATTTGACTAAGAAATTTAGTGCCCTATTTTTCAATAAAAAATTTAAAACAACTCCTTTTCCATTTTTTGTTTCTAACAATTATGAATTTAAGTTATGATTAGATTGTATAATATTTTCCCACTATATTCATTAGGAAGAACATAGCTTAAATCATATCATTTGTATCTCTGATTGATTCATTATTACAAACAAAAACTTTTTACTTAATACATAACTCATGTTTCAATGACTTAGAAAACTTATATTGTAGACCTATCTAAACTTGAAAGAAGTTTAATGGCTCTAAATAAAAAAATTTCATAACCTAAGATGACTTGGGAAGGAACATTGTAAATATCATTTTCCAAACCAACTCCTTAAAAAAAGAGACACCTTACAAGATAGTGAAGGTTATGAAAATCTACAATAGCTAGAAAACCATTGACAAATTAAATATTATGGAGACATGCTAAAGTATAAAGTCAAAAAACTAACAAGTTAAATATTATGCAGATATGCTAAAGTATAAATCCAAAAGGTCAAGTATAAATCTAAAATATTCGTTTGTTTCAGATGGAAACAAACTAATATATATACAATGCATCACACCCACTTGTCCACTTGGCACAAATGGGTTAACTAACTTCTTTTTAATTTTCCATCTTGTGATGTCTAGAATATCTTTTTATGTGGATTCTCCTCAAAAGTGAACAATTCGAAAGGAGTTTACATGACAACAAGAAATATAAAAGGTTGTAATTCTATTGAGAAGAAGAATTGGGAAGGAGTTTACATGACAACAATAAATATAAAAGTTTGTAATTCTATTGATGAATTAAAGGAGGATGAATCAAAGTGTAATAAAGCAATGTTACTTTGCAAAATCATTTTTGGGTTGGTTAACAAGATGAGTGTCTATATGGTGGAAATGACTAATTAGCAGGTTAGACATGAATCTTCTCTAATTTGGATGAGTTGATTTTCTTTATCCTAACCTAGTTGGATTTGTTGTAATGTGTAAGGAAAAAATGTTAATTATTTCATATTTTAGGTATAAACATTGGCCTATTTCTTGTGTTTGGAATATTTTTGTTACATTCCATGTTTTTTTGTGGCTTTGTGAGAAACCCCATAGGTTGATATTTTTATTTTCTACACTACGACTTGCTTTCATGGTGACTAGACATTACGAAGACGATAAGAGTGTAAAGAGCTAGCAATCTTTTTGTTTTTCCTATTTCATTACTTTAAATATTCCATTGTAAGAGATGGATGTTGATACTAAGAGTATTATCGTTCTTTGGGTAGTGTGTTGCATTATGACTTGTTTTCATAGTGACTAGATATTAGGGATATTAAGAGTGTAAAGAGATAGAAACATCTTGTTGCAATGTTATTATTAGTTTTTTTGAATATTTCCTCTTACAAAGGAGAAGATTCGATTTGATCACTAGATATCCAACATAAGTACATAGTAGAAAGTTCAGTAGATAAATAAGAAGAATATTTTATCTCAAACACATTAGTTTGGATGTCCACTTGTATATATATACTCACATCCCTAATAAAATGTAAGGAAATTTATATCTCAAACACATTAGTTTGGATGTCCACTTGTATGATATATACTCACATCCCTAATAAAAAGTAAGGAAATTTATGTTTTGTTTTTCAGTGGTGTTTATTCCTCTAAAATAAGCATTTATTATTTTGGAGTGGAGTGGTTTAATGTCTAATTCTATTGGCAACATGCCTAGTTTCCACTTTATTTTATTTTATTTTATTGCTAGCAAATATTAGGTATTAAAGAAATTCAACAGTTATTTATGAATGAGATCTACAACATTGGTGTTTATAGATCAAGTAGGAACAAATAAATATCAAAATATGAAAAAGAATCTAAAAAAAAAATCGTGTGTGTGTGTGTGTATACACAAACATAGAGAGAGAGAGAGAGAGAGAGAGAGAGAGAGAGAGGGGGGGGGAGATATAGATGGGGGGGGAGGGATAGAGAGGGAGGGGGAAGAGAGATAGGGAGGGGAGAGAGAGAGAAAAGGAGGGAGGGAGTCAGGGAGAGAGAGGGTCGGGAGGGGTAGAGTGAGAGAGGGAGGTTGTGTGTATGTGTGTGTGTGTGCATGTGTGTGAGAGAGAGAGAGAGAGATGAGGCCACCCAATGCATGCTACCAATGAGGCCATCCAACATAGCCACAAACCTAGTCGAGTCCCTAGTTTCCAGTAATTGTGACTGTATTTTTTTCTAGCAAAGCTCAGGACTCAAAGTAATTCAATGATTATTATTGAATTAAGAGAAATGAGGTTCTCTTTACAACCAATTATGAATGACATGTGTAATGTTGGTTTTTATAATTAAAAAAACGATTAAAAGAATTGTAATGAGAAATGAAACATTCATTAATAAAAACACACAAGCCCCACACACACATGTATAATCCTAGAGGGCTCAATTGGTTACACACACACATAGTGGGGAGGCCATAGGTCACAATGTTCAAATTTGGTTGAGTCCCTCAACATTACTAACCACTATTGTGTCTAGCAATTGAAATTCCTTCCATTGAGATATTTTGGGGAAGAGGGGGGGTTCTTGCGAGACCAACACCAACCCAAGGGGTTAGCTCAACAAGTCGTTACCAATGTTGATGGGAATTTCGCTAGTTCATTGCTAGTAGGTGCTTAGCTTCAATCCCCCTAGGTAGGGCACGCTAATATATGCCAATGAGTTTACTAATGATTTCATACACAAATGTGGGGAAGAATATCGTGTTTCCTCACATTTTTGGAGGGGAACACTAGTAAAATTGTTGACATATAGACTAGTGTGCCCCACCAAGAGGGATTCAATCTTTTAATCACCTAGACATTTATATATCTAACTCCTACTATCTCTTTTGGTACTTAATAGATTTAGAATTAAAATGGATCTACAATAGTGTATCTACATTTTCACTATGACTTGGTGTCAATAATGTAATCATATATTATTCATATGGAAGATGGTCTTATAACTAGAATGAGATATGCATTTTTAAATCAATGAGAGCTTGAATATTAATGTTAAATGGAATGAAAATAAATACAATATAACTACAATGTGAAGAGTGAAACTTCAATATTTCCCACATATGAGACATGTAAAATGGTGATTACAAAAATTGAAAATGAATGTGCAAACTCCATACAATGTATAGGTAAAAGGTGTATAAGCATTCGTCCTTCCAAAATTTCCATATAAAATTTAGAAAAGAACATGTTGAATTATAACAATTTCCATGCAAGTACTTAAAAAAATGTTTGTATCTACTTAAACTTATATTGTTATCCAAGGTATTGGCGTGAAGCTACTAAATATTGAATTTTTCCATAATTGTAATTAGCCAAGTGAAACTACATAATTCCAATTAGCCAAATGAAACTACTTAATATTATTGTAATTTCACCCAATGATGCCAAGTTAAAAAAAAAAAGACTCAGTTGTATATTTTTGGAAAAGGAATATACTTTAAGTTGTGGGATTTGACATATAATAGAGTATGAATGTTTTTTATTTAAAATTATTATCCTCTCATAATAGTGAGGTGGAAACTTGAATAATTTTTTCTGTTCACTAAATTTTTTGTTCTTTATTTGTTTGATATGGGAATGTTTTCTTTCCATGCTATGTAATGAAATACAAACCAAAATGAGTTATTTCCTTAGTATGAGAATGCATTTTTTTCATCCTGATAGAAATATAAATCTAAATAACTTATAATTAAGTGGAAGATTAAACATAGTTAAATAAAAGATTAAATAATTTTATTTTATGATTTTTCATAAAATTTATTGTTACTTATTTCTTTAACATAGAAATGTGTTTTTCCATAGTATGTGATAGACCCAAACCAAAATAACTTATAAATGTGTATAGTCACATTTTATAGCTTGGCTACAAGGGAGATGTTCAATGCTTTATATGTGTAATAAGAGGGAAAACTTGTATATTAAAATTGAATTTTTTGAACCATTACTTTCATAATAGAAGGGAGAAGACAAGAAACATACTTGAGATGTTCAATACATAATAATAATAATAAGGGGAAATGTGCATATTAAAATTGAAATTTCCAATCATTAATTTGATAATAAAAAGGAGAAGACAAAGAAAACACTTGATAAATATAAAAAATAATTAAAAAAAATTGATGATAAACATAAAAAATTAACTAAAAGAAATGGGTGATTTCGAATCAATAACCACTCATATCTTAAACACTGATATCTTAAAGAACTTTAGCTTCTACTTTGAATTTTTTCATTTTATTCCTCTATATATTTGAGATATTTTACTTTACTTTTAAATGAACATTTTGAATTTTTTTATTTTAACATTTTAGGATATATTTAAGTTGACTTTTAAATGAACATGATTGTATGGAACTATATTTTTATTTAAGATTGAGGTGAAATAATAATAATAGAGAAAACACATGATTTTGCTTTCTACTTTGAATTTTTTATTTTATTTCCTTACATACTTGAAATATTTTACTTTACTTTTAAATGAATATTTTAAATTTTTTGTTTTAATATCTTACAATATATTTGACTTTACTTTTAAATAAGCATTTTAAATTTTTTGTTTTAATATTTTACAATATATTTGACTTGACTTTTAAATAAGCATGATTGTATGGAATCATATTTCTACTTTTAAATGAACATTTTAAAAAAAAAAAATTAATATTTTACAATATATTTGACTTGAACATTTTAAATTTTTTTATCCTGCCTATGCAAGAAATCAGGACAACTGGCTTGTCCATAGTAGCATGCAAAATCAAACATCATGTTTCGCCACCCTGCTTGACGGAAACCAGGGTGCATATCCATCTTCATCAACAGTTTAGTAAAGCCTGTACTAACGCTAACTAAGATAGTAACTAAAGAGCTACAACTCTGATAAACAACAAAATAAATGGAGTTGGAGACCATATGAAACAGAAGAACCTATTCGCCGAAGTCCTCGCAGCCTTCCTTCACCTTGCAGCCGTTGATAGGAATGACATAGGGCTGAGCACAGGTGGGGCATTGTCGCCAAGGTGTGGCCCTGGAGTAGGCTGCATAAAGCATGTCCAAGTGTTGGCTAACGCAAATGGCTCTGAAAATTTGATCATCCACCAGACTGCGTACCTCAAAGATCAGGTTTAGGTGCTCTCGGTGTAGGAGTGGTGGCGGTGGAAGTGACTTTGTTTCAGCGTCTGTTTCTTGGTGACCCCGCGTCTTCCTCTACGGCTGCAAGTCGACGTTGCATTTCAGCAGCTCGTCCTCAACCAGGCAAGTGGAAAACTCTGCATTCAGAGTGTCGTTGGGGATGCGAGTCTCTTTCAAAATGGGTGGTGGTGTTGCTTCTTCAATACACGCCAGGGGGTCCCAATTATCAGGAACGATAAACATTCATCTCTCAGAGAAGTCCGATGGGAGCTCCATAGATGGGATTTCTTCGACGTAAGTTCGGGGGGGAAACTTGTTGCTATGGCTTCACCGCGTCGCTTTCTCTTGGCCAGAAGTAGAGCTCTTTCGAAGTGCTTGTGCCTTTTCCTCCTTGAATCAGCCGCGTACCAACCGGCTCCTCGGCGGGGTCTTCCCCTTGCTCGCGGCATGGTGAGAGTGAGGGCCAATGCCATGATGCCTCCTGCACTTCGATTCTTGCTCGGCTCGTCGAGATTCAATTGCATTCTAAGAGTTTCAGTAAGGCGGATAATGACATAAACTATGGCTACATCCATTAAATCTGAGAGCTTAATGCTCTGGCTGGCCGGCTTGTGCTCACGCGTGAGAGGCCCCATCGATAAACGAAGGTCGACAAAGGTGAGAGCCTTCATAAATGGTTGTGGTGTGTGGTGAGAGCCACCATAAATAACCTCTCCCTTCGCGCCTCCACGTGCCCTTCCTTTCCGCGTGACACCCCATCCGAGGGATATTTTACAATATATTTAACTTGACTTCTAAATAAATATGATTGTATAGAATCATATTTCTATTTAAGAAATATTTAAGACTTTGTAAAAATCCTTTACACCAAGCAATAACAAAATGATTGATTTGATATTTTATAGTCTCTATCATTATTGATATATATTTTCTCAAGTCATAAATGCCATCAATCTTGACTCCACATGTTGGACAACCAATTTTACCCTTATATGTAAACCAATTTCTATTTAAGAAAATTTCTATTTAAGAAATATTTAAGACTTTGTAAAAATCCTTTACACCAAGCAATAACAAAATGATTGATTTGATATTTTATGGTCTCTATCATTATTGATATATATGTTCTCAAGTCATAAATGCCATCAATCTTGACTCCACATGTTGGACAACCAATTTTACCCTTATATGTAAACCAATTTCTCTTTAACTATGATGTTCTAGTGTATAGAGTTATAGTGAATATTTTAACTATGTGCGTAGTTCATGTTTATATATATAATGTAAAATCCTATTCAATCTACATTCTTCTTTTGTTATTCATACTTTGTTAAAAATGTATAAAAAAAAAAACTTTCCTTAAATATGGAACCTTAAATATGGAAAATTTAATAATGGATCTAATTAATTTGAATAATGCGTTCAATTATTTTTGTTTATAAAATTAATTATAATTTTTATTTAAATTTTTTTTTTTTATTAAATGTATATATTCATCATAAAACATAAAATATTTTTGTTTATAAAACTAATTATAATTTTTATTTAAATTTTTTTTTTTTATTAAATGTATATATTCATCATAAAACATAAAATAAATTTATGTATTACATTCAAAAAATAATAAATAATATAAAGGAAAAGATCTATTTATTAATTTCAAGAGTACACAAAAAGCTTACTATAATTCACCAATATGTTATTGAAACAAACAATTAGCTCAAAAATACATACTAATGCATTGAAAACTAAAATGGAAACTAAAATCATGATTTTTTATGAAATTGTTCAATTAGATGTATATTATTTTCCTCATACTTCGAGGAGATTTTTCTTTGATCTTTTCATTGAAAGGGGCACTGATTTATGGGGGTGATTCATAAATGGCGAGTCTATGGCATGTTTACCTTGCCAACATACATGTTAATTATGGGAAAATATAATTGTTCTCTTCTAATCATTATTAGATTATAAAATGTTCTTTGCCATGTTTTGTTCATTGATATGAGAGATTATCAATCACCTATTGGTGTAACCTATATTATAAATCTGAAAATAAAAACAATACAACATTCTAAATTGTTTATTTTTTAAATCAAGGTAAACATGTCTACTCCAACATTTGATTGCAAATAAGAATTGGTGATCAAGGTTGGAGCTAGTTAATCAATTGATCATTGAATCACTCTATGTGAAAGCTCAACCCCAATCAATAAAACAATATAAATCCATACGAGTAGAATAATGAACTAATACATCAGGAATTTATATCCCAATCATTGCATCAAACATTGTACGTTCATATCAACCACCCACTAACTAACCATAGGAGGTTTCCCCAATAACTAACCATCCACTATATTTTTTACCATAACCAAAGCAGGCCAATACATGATTTTTGAACCATTTATTTCTCGAGCATGCATTCAAATAGAAACCATAAGCACTCTACCCAATATACTTATCATCCATCTCTCTCTCTTCCCCCCTCCCACTATCTCTCCTACTCTCTCTCTACCCCATCTCCCTTCCTCCCTCCATACCCATATTTCTCTCTCCCCTTCCCATTCCCCATCATCTCTCTTTCTTCCCCCCTCTCTCTCTCCCTCTCTTTCTCCTCCCCTCTAGAACTCTCTCCCTCTCTCTCTATTTCCCTCTACCACCCTACACCAGTCCCTCTCACTCTCTCTCTCTATCTCTCTCTATTTATCTCCCCTATATCCCTTCGTCCCTCTATACCCACCTTTCTCCCTCCACCTCTCATTCCCCCTCATATCTCTTTCCTTCCCCCCCTCTTTCTTGCTCTATTTTTCCTCCCCTCTATAACTCTCTCCCTTT
>JZKD02S1701182.1:25678-44056 GCA_000966675.3 Picea glauca | reverse complement strand
CCCCTCTCTATCTTGCCTTCTCACTTCCCCCCACCCCTCTCTCTCTAGCTATCTCTCTACCTCTCTTCCTCCCTTCTCTCTCTCTTTCTTACAATCAATGTTATTGCACATTCTATTGATTGTCTTGTTGAATGATCATGTCTACTTATCTTCTTCATACAATGCTAAAAAAAATGTTACCCACTATAACCATATACATTAAATTTGGTGTCACTAGCTAAAATATTTTTGAGAGGATCAACATGTATGTAAAAGTCAACAAGGCCAGGCTCTTGGTTTGGTGATTGGAGGTGGATTATTGTAGATTGCTTATAAAACTTATTGTCAACAATCCCAACATAGTTTATTAACATGTTTAATGGAATTTTAGTAAAGAAAATGAAGTAATGTACGTTGAGTAACAAGAAGGTACTGATGTGGTAAAAAGGGCTTGGAGAATATAAAATTAAATTCATCACACTTACATTGGAGATGCGATGAGGGACTTGGAATGTTTTTCATGCTTTTTTCTCACAAAGAATTCTGCCAAAATGAACTATAGCGAAGCAGAGATGGGACGAATTAAGAAAAGAGATCGACTCAAAACATTTTCTTCTCTGCCTAGATCCCCTGCTCTAGCAAGGAACAAACACAATCCCCGACGCAACTTCAAAAATAAAACCCAAAACCACGCCTTAAACAAACCGTATTGTAAGGTTAGTCACCTATCTCCTTGCTCAAATTTAGAGAAATGTCTTGCTCCTGCAAGTTACTCTAACTGTAGGTAGATTTATCTCAACAGGACAATAAGGTTTGTAAAATTCACTTCACTGGGTCGGACTTCCAAAAATATCACAAATGAAATTGTAAATGTAAATTAGTTTATCATAAAAGAATCTAAAACTGAAATGAAACTCGAGATACACACAATTGTTCAAAGGCAACTGGACTGGGTTCCTTTCTTTCATAATTCGGATTGGTTCCCTCGATTCATACCCTTCTATATCTCATTAGATTTAGAGCAATGGGCACATCTTTTTAATCTGCTGACCCAGTTATAGTTGTTCTGTTATGTCTAGGAAGAGAATATGGCATTTACCATTCATTTTTTTCCCGTCTCAAGTGTCCAAACGTATTCAAATGAAAATGGGGTACTGATTTCAATAAATTACCATTACCATCTTGCTGCATGAAATGTTCCATCGATACTTGGAGTACGTGTCCATAACTGCAGTTCAGAAAATTCTGATATTCTCTTTTTTATTTCATTGTCTAGCACGTGTTAGCTATTCTGATCCTTTCCTCTCCACGCATTAGCTTTTGTGGTCTTTTAAACATTGAAAGAAATAACACCTGCACAGTTCGAAAGTTTTTATTTAATCTGTGACTATGTGTGTTACAGATACCTTAAATTGAGTTGTTCGTATTTGTTGAAGAGGCCTGCCAGCAGTTATGCCCTAAATATTTAACATAACACTTACATTACAGACGAACAGTGCATATCATAACCTTCATTGTTTATCTATATCGCTGCTATACTTAAAACATTTCCCTACAAGTGTTGTGAAATTTAAGGCCTTAATCATGGGTTTCTGATTTGGAGCCCTTCTGTAAGCTATTATAAAAGACTACAACAATTTAGAAAAAGGGGAAAAGAGAATAAATATCATTGGCAGAAGCAGGGCCAGAAGGAACGCCTATCAAACTCACCTCGTTCTTATGAAACTCCAATCCATGTCCTTGTGGAGGCCCGAATTGCATATTTAACAAGAAAAACCACTGCAAAGCTTTGCTTTTTGTCCTTGCGGATGCTTGGATTGCAGATATTTACAAAGAAGACCATTGCACGGAGTCACAGCCCCAGTGAGAGTTTGCTTCACAAACCTAAAATTGTCTATTAATTCCCTGAAGCTCTCCGTAATCCAGAAATGCAACACAGACATGGAAGAAGGTTTGTGGGATTCCATCATATTACAGAATTGCATGGTTACAGAGTGAGATGGTCCTGTATGCTATAGGCTGGGTCGGGCCATAAATAATAAGGAACCCTTGTAGATTAATAATTATTCTTTGTTCTGTTTTGGTTCCGTAACGGATAGTCTCCTTGCTTTTGAGTGGATTGCTCAAGTTAGTTTTGCTTTTGTAATGGAAAGTTTCCATGCTTTTGAGTGGAATGCCTCTGCTGGATGAACGATATTTTAAAATGCCACCTGAACGATGTTTATACAATTCACGTTTGATGGAAATACAAAACGAGATTTTAAAATGCCACCTGAACGATGTATATCCAATTGGCGTAGGCTAAAGGGTTAACGAAATGAACTTTTACCGACCACTGCTTTACGTGTATGCCATCCCGCCGATAATACTGTCAGAGCTCCTACCCCATCCCATCTCCCGGCGGTCAATCTTTCCCAGCAAACGCGATGTCACATTTCTCGGCGATCCCTTTCCGTCGTCCCTCCTGCCGGGATGTTGTGATCACCCAATTTTCCCGTCCGGCAACGTCCTTCGATTTAATGATGCTTGTGCCCTCGATTCTCCATTTTATTTTTTTTCAAAATCTCCACTCCCGCTCATTTTGATGCCAAGAGAGCACAGAGAAACGCAACCATATGATCGCGTATGATTCACCTGGGGAGATCTGGTCACGCCTGGATTGAATAGGAAGGCAGAGGAATGGGAAAGTCAGCTGCAATGTTGGTCTCTGCATCTGCTTAATTGCTTTGCCTATAGGGATAAGTTCGTTCTCTTCATTCGCGTGCCTAGTTTTCTGAAGAAGCTTCCCAGGATGTGGGGTGGCCTTGTGAATGAGAATTCTCCTGCTGGTGTCGGGATTCGAGGATTTTGTATTGTCACAAAGCGGGCCAAAACTTCATTGCAGACTGTGGGGAGATGCGTTCGAAGAAGCACTTTCCTTCCGAAACAGGGAAAAACTCAATTAGGGGATACAAAAGGCCATAACTCAATTAATTAGGATTCTGACTTCAAGACTATATCGCATTGTCTTCCAGGAGTGTCGTGTTTAGTGATAAACTAAATACATATATAAGTTCGAAAAAGAGCCCTTCCCTAGAGCATACTCCTCCCCTGCGCAAAAGACGGGTATAAAGGAGAAAGCCCCCTACCGGTCCTGGTATCTAAGGGTCCTGGGATATTATTCCTATGGCCTGTGGGAAATGCCCATGAGATTCCTAGGGGAGCACAAATAGTATCTGGTCTATTACTTTTATCGGATCCCCCGAGACTATTGCCTCCCCCGGTCTATTGTTGGTGTCGGGCTTCTGATGATTTTGTGTTATGACAAAGCGGGCCAAAGCTTCATTGCAGACTGTGGGGAGATCATCCATTAGCTCTGTAATGTCGCACGATCTTTGAATGATTGCAATACATGGAAATTGAATGCCTGTTGCTTCTGCTTCGGGATCAGGACACAAGAAGGTCAAATTCACAACTCTTTTCTCCCTACTATTTTCTGTTTCTATTTTGTCGATTTTGATTTTGATTTTGAGCTTGTGAAACTCAAGGATGTCAAAAGACAATCTGCATGTAAAAAGAACAACTACTATGGTGGTAAAACTGGAAGGGAAGACACAATTCTCGGCTGGGGACCTCAAAGGAGCTGTGGCTAAGTACACAGAGGCCTTAGCCTTGTGCCCCTTGAATACTAGGAAGAAAAGAGTGGTTATCTACAGTAACAGAGCACAATGCCATCTCCTTTCACAAAACCCAGACTTAGCAATCAGTGATACAACCAGAGCACTTAACATTTCCAACCCTGTCAACAACCACAACAAGAGCTTGTGGAGAAGACCTCAAGCCTATGACATGAAAGTCTTGACCAATGAGAGTTTGTTGGACGCTATTATGTTCATCACTGGGTGCCCCATATTGAATGGCTACACTGATACGAAATATGTTAAGGTCCCTTATTATGCTGCCCAAATGGTGAGGCAATAGATTCATGTGGCTTGGCTCTTCATTGATGATGCTCAAAAACATGGAAATATATCAGTCTTCAACTGGGATTGTAATCAGTCTAAGTCATCATAATCATCTTCTTCTTTTTCCATCAAAAGCACAAGAAGAGGAAGTTGAATCAGAGTGGGAAACTGTGAGTGAAGGGTATGAAGTGGAAACTATAATAATCCCCCAAAATCATCAGGATTACGCAAATGCAAATGGGAAATCCCATCAGCTCGAGTTATCTTCTTTTGCACGTAAGGCAGGTTTGTATTAATATATCAGTCTAACCCAATTTTATCCATTACTTATGTTTCGAATTGTGTTCTCAATTAGTTAATGATTGAGGGAAATATTTGAAGTAGGGCACATGTAGAATATATGAAGATAATATTCAAATGTACTACCAGATGCAGAGACAACAGAGTGCATAGTAGAAATGCCATGTACAAAATCCAAATAGTAGCTAGCATGGAAATTTACTACTAGAGTCTGATGGATTATTTGTTGGCAATTCTTCCTGCTGAATTAAATTCATTAATCATAAAAGGATTTTTAACATGATTCACTCCATTGTTACATTAAATTTGCTAACCCAAAAAAATTCTCAAAAATAAAGTAACACCTCCATTCAAATTCCCTATCATGGGATTTAGTTTTAGATTATGACTCTTATAGATTGTATTGTTCAGTGTGTTCTATGCGCGTATATGTATACACCTATAAACTAAATTTGAAGGGGTTCATTTCTTACAATTGTCATTGCCATTGACTATAGGAGGTTTTAATCACCAGACAATGATGGGAGATCAGATGCATCAACAGTGACCACGACAATAAATAACAGTAAAGGTCAAACCCAAGTGAATTCCAGCATGGTCACGACGATGATGTTGTTTCCAACCATCAAGGAAGAATCTATATCAAAGGAGGATAAATCAGAGCAGAAGAATCAGAAATGGATCAGGCATGGACATGCCATAATGAAGAACAACGATATTGAGTGCAAAGCTCCTTCGATGACCAAGTTCAAGGCTGAATACAAACATCAGTCCTAGAGAATGTGACCCATATATTTCACGAGMATGGTTTGTCAGTTACTAGAGCAGAAGTGACCACCAGAGGAGGAAAGGTTGTCAATGCATTTTATGTTATTGATGCAGCAGGAAATCCTATTGACGCCAAAATAGTTGAAGCAGTTCGTCGAGAAATCGGGCAAGCAGTATTGCAAGTTAAAGAAAATTCCCCTTGTGTCAAATCTCGTCCATCAAAGACTGTTGTGAAGTTTTTGTTTAGTAACCTTTTCAGATCCAAATCTCTGTACAATCTTCGATTGATACGACCTTCTCGTAAATGTTGTATATATATATATATATATATATATATGTTTCTGTATATCAGGAGAAAAAGGGTCTTTAATTCTAGCCAAAGCTTCCTAACAGGTGCCACTACCATGGTTTAAAATATCTATTCAGCAGGCACATTCTCCTCGTCCCAACATATTTGTCTTCTAATTCTTCCTACAAGAATGTTAACCAGTATAATTCTTCTTAACAATTATGGCATTGGCACGTGGTTTAAGAGTGGGCATATTGTTCAAATAGATCTCTGATGTATATTATACTAGCTTGCAACATGACACCTCAGTACACGGTTGGAAAGTGAGAGGATGTTGAAAAGGGAAATTAGTCATGGCTTGACCCTATAACCATGTGTACAATCAGGAAAAAAATATTGTGCACTTGAGTAGGAGTGCATATCTTGTATATAAAATTCTCTTCATTCTTCACAGGAATACAACTGTCAATGTTTGCAAAATGATTGTAACAAATGTTTCTTCCTGGCCAATGTAATTAAGCTTTTTTTTTAGTGATAGACTTATATTTCATAATATTTGGTTTTTATTAGTTGTTTGAAGTTATGATGGTGTTGTATTGAGTCATATTGTATTTTATAGTTACTCTGGAATCATTTCTGAGTAATTGATTGTACAAGTCTCTTCCTGTAAAATGTTTGTTTCAATTTTTGGATTAGGCCAATATTTTCTTTGCTTATTGTAAATAACGCTCGATATGATTATCAAGCTAGTCTAAGCATAATGTGTTCCAGAAATTCTTGTGGTTTTAACAGATTTTTGATTTTCATTATTTGGTTATTGCCTTTCTCATTCTCACTTGCACCTCTATGTGAGGCATGGTTTTAGAAAGCAGTGTACTTATAACTAATTTTGTTTACCAATTAAAAATTTATTAAAATTTCACAGGACTTGCGAGTGATGACTTACAGGAAATGATTATAATGTATACGCAATTGCCTAACAGTGGTTCATTCAAAGACATGGTTGGATTCCAGGAAAATACCTAATATGAAGGGCGGAAAGAACACATTTATATCTATGAGAGGGATCATTTCATTATGAGACTAGTGACTGTGTTTTGAAGCCATCTAGATTAATGTTTAATGTTTGTTTCTTCGATGCCTCAAGAGAAACATGAAAATGGTCTGTATTTCCAGGCAAGAAAGATTGTATAGGAGGTTGTTCTCTAGAATAAAGATTGGCCATGGTTCATACAAAGACATGCTCGGATGTCCAGGAAAGACATAATATGAAGCGGGATAGAACACATGTAATTATAAGATGGATCATTTGAATATGAGACTAGTGATTGTTCTAAGCCATCTCGAATAATGTTAAGTTTTCTTCTTCGATGCCCCAAGAGCAGCTTGAAAATGGTCGGTATTTTCAGGCACAAAGGATTGTAAAGAATATATGTGGAGTCATGTTTTCTGATAAATACGAACGATCTTGAAAATTTTGACACAGTATAGTGGTAAGATAGTTGAACCGAGGATGTGAAATACAAGTTAGTCATTGCTAAATCCTCATAAAAGTATTTTCTTCTACATTGTCGGTCAGAGGAAATAAGTAACACTGTCGGAATTCAACATCTTCGTATTGGTGGATTGTTACCATTGACTAACCTCAAGCCTCCAGTGGTGTATATAAACTAAATATCACGAGCTTTGTCAAATATGTCAATTATCTCATCGTTAGATTCTAATATGGGATTGCAATGGAGTGGTTGAACAACAGTGTAGAAAATATCTCGATGCACATATATAAGTCTTTTGTACTTCAGCTATCATTCTATTTTAATTAGTGGAACTATATTATCTATTGGCATAGATTCATGTTAACCTCTTATTTATTTAGCATCAAGAGGGATAAAAAAATTTAATTAACTCTCACATTTTGGTCTTCTCTCAACCACTTTTCAATTATGGCAATTTTGGAGTTCAAATCAGGCAATTATGATTTGTTGTAATAGTGAATTGCTTTGTTAATATTGTACGATGTGGGTGGCTTTGTGGTTTTCTATAATTCTGAATCTATCTATGTCTTATTTTCAGCACCCAATTTCATTAATAATAAATCTAGGGTTAAAATGAATCTATACTAGTTGTCACACACTATCATGCCAACAACTCTAATGCATATTTTAAAATTGATCTCACATTGTGGTGCACCCGACCATTGGCAGGTCCTGATTGGATGACTGGGTACCCACTTCATTAAAATTCAAAATTTCATTTAAAACTGGTCTGAGTATTGATTGAATTGCATTGTAATTCCACTTGGGGTTTCTACTAGAGCTTCCAGCATCACATAAACCAGATTTCAATGCAACTCTGTGGAATTTACACTCTGCATAAACACAGATCTGATTTCTATGACCATTTATCAAATTCATCCATGCATTCAAAAGTTAACACTCACTTGTATAATAGTGCAGAATTGAGAACAATGTAGGCTTAATTTTTACTATACATAGTATGATACAACATTCATACTAAGTTCTGAATTTAACAATATAATAAAAGACATTATAAAAAATACAACATTCATACTAAGTTCTGAATTTAACAATATAATAAAAGACATTATAAAAACCTTAGGAGTAGAATGCATTAACAACAAAATACTTTCCTTTTTATCATGTTGTGCTTATGGAAACCCACTATGTAGCACTGATTTTCCTCCAATTGATGAGTACTCATGGATACCATCCCCGAGGTAGGGTACGATGCAACAAATACGAACTCTTCCTATAGGGAATCCATCTCAGGGATTAACGCAACAAATGTGAACTCTGCCTATAGGGAATCCATCTCAAGGATTGAAATACCCGCTATTGAAATAGTTTTATAGATACCCAAATACTGAGGGATAATGCATTTAGGAAAAGATTTGGTTAGGTAGTGGTTTACTAGGAAAGCTGAGTGGTAAATCGATTTCTGTGGAGGAGGAGGAGTGTTTTCTCTGATGAATTGCTACAAATTTGCAAATCTGATTTTCAAAACATATACAACAAACTAGTTAGTAATTTTGAGGTATATTGTTTCCATGGGCACAATAGTAACGTTGAAGATCATCTTATCGATATCTTCACAAAGGTTATGAGGAAGGACAAGTTTCAAATATCTAAAAGATTTCCTTACTATCTTTGTAAAGCTATAAACATACATTTATTTCCATTGTAAAGTGTTTTAGATGTTCTAGTCATTAGCATCTATTGTTTTGGTTGTAATCCTAAGGTTTTGGGAGGGATAGAGTCACCCTATCAATGTGAATGTTATGGAATATTTTTAAAATGGGTGTAACTATTCGTAATTAGAATTGTGGATCGTCACGCATGTAAAATGGTTGGTGTGTTTTCTGGTTATGATGTTCCAAATGAATCGAAGAAATGCACACATAATAATTTCTCAAGGTTATCGTGTCTAAAGTCATAGTTCCACAGGTCATAGTTCCATAGGTCAAAGTTCCAAAGGGCGTAGTTCCATAGGTCAAAGTTCCAGAGGGCGTAGTTCCAAAGGTCAAATTTCTAGAGGGCATAGTTCGAGAGGTCATAGTTCAAGAAGTCAAAGTTCCACAGGTGATAGTTCCAGAGGTCAAAGTTCTAGAGGGCGTAGTTCAAGAGGTCATAGTTCCACATGTCAGAGTTCCACAAGTCATAGTTGCAGAGGTCAAAGTTCTAGAGTTCATAGTTCCACAGGTCAAAGTTCCACAACTCATAGTTCCATAGGTCAAATTCCATAGGTCATTGTTCTAGAGGTCAAAGCTCCATAGGTCAAAGTTCCACAGGTCATATATCCACATGTCATAGTTCCATAGGTCAAAGTTCTAGATGGCGTAGTTTAAGAGGATATAGTTCCAGAGGTCATAGGTCCAGAGGTCAAAGTTCCATATGTCATAGTTCCACAGATCATAGTTCCATAGGTCATAGTTCAAGAGGGCGTAGTTCTAGAGGTCATAGTTCCACAGGTCAAATTTTCACCGGTCATAGTTCCACAGGTCAAATTTTCATAGGTCATAGTTCCACAGGTCATAGTTCCACAGGTCATAGTTCCACAGGTAAAAGTTCCATGCGTCATAGTTCCATAGGTCAAAGTTCCAGAGGGCATAGTTTTCGAGGTCATAGTTCCACAGGTCATAGTTCCATAGGTCATAGTTCTTGGGGTCATAGTTATAGAGGTCATAGTTCTAGAGGTTAAAGTTCTAGAGGTCATAGTTCCATAGGTCATAGTTCCACATGTCATAGTTTCTGGGGTCATAGTTCTAGAGGTCAAAGTTCCAGAGGTCATAGTACAATAGGTCGTAGTTCCACAGGTCACAGTTCCAAAGGGTGTAGTTCCATAGGTCAAAATTCTAGAGGGAATAGTTCCAAAGGTCATAGTTCCACAGGTCATAGTTCAAGAATTAAAAGTTCCACACATCATAGTTCCACGGGTCATAGTTCCACAGGTCAAAGTTCGAGAGGGTGTAGTTCAAGAGGTCATAGTTCCATAGGTCATAGTTCCACAAGTCATAGTTCCAGAGGTCAAAGTTCTACAGGTCATAGTTCCATAGGTCATAGTTCCACAGGTCATAGTTCCACAGGTCAAATTTCCATAGGTCATAGTTATAGAGGTCAAAGTTACATATGTCAAAGATCAAGAGGTCATAGTTCCATAGGTCAAAGTTCTAGAGGGCGTAGTTTCAGAGGTCATAGTTCCACAGGTCATAGTTCCATAGGTCATAGTTCCAGAGGGCGTACCTCCAGAGGTCATAGTTCAACAGGTCAAAGTTCCATAGGCCATAGTTCCATAGGTCATAATTCTAGAGGTCATAGTACCAAAGGTCAAAGTTCCACAGGTCAAAGTTCCATAGGTCATAGTTCCATAGGTTATAGTTCCACGGGTCATATTTCCACAAGTCATAGTTCCTGGGGTCATAGTTCCACAAGTAAAAATTCCACAGGTCATAGTACCAAAGGTCATAGTTCCATAGGTCAAAGTTCCAGAGGTCAAAGTTCCACAGGTAATAGTTCCATAGGTCATAGTTCCACAAATCATAGTTCTAAAGGTCAAAGTTCCAGAGGTCACAGTTCCATAGGTCATAGTTACAGAGGTCATAGTTTCAGAGGTCAAAGTTCCAGAGTTCATAGTTCCATAGGTCATAGTTCCATAGTTCATAGTTCCATAGGTCAAAGTTCCAGAGGGTGTAGTTCCAGAGGTCATAGCTCCAGAGGTCATAGTTGCAGAGATCAAAGTTCCAAAGTTCATAGTTCCATATGTCAAAGTTCCAGAGGGCGTAGTTCCAAAGATCATAGTTCCACAGGTCAAGAACTATGACCGGAGAAACTTTGACTTGAGGAACTATGGCCTTTATGACTAGTTGATTCTATATGTTAAGTGATAAAAAGTGGTTTATAGTACTCTTTTTCAACTCTGTCAACAATCCGAAAGTTTTGAATGTGTTTAATTTGCAACTTGTTTGTTTATAGTTGGCATGAAATTTCATTAAAGAAAACATTGGAATTAGGATGTACTAGACTCATACCATTGGAGTTATTCTTTTATATGACGATTCCTCTTCTTTGGAAGTAGAAATTATGAATGAACATGTCCCTAAAAGTTAGAATCAAGTATATTTGCAAGTTAAAAGTCATTGTTGTTTGCAAGGAATACAATTGCAACAAGTTAGGTAGTTTTTGGTGCAAATCCTAATTTCCTTGCTTCCTAACATTTTAGATAAGGATTCTCCATGATCCTTCCAAAGACACAGGGTATGTAACATCTTCTTTAAGTAATACTTTGGTGATTTTTTCAAGTCGCCAGATGGAACATGGAACCATGAGGTATGGCATTAGATCTTATCAATTTCTTGAATCACAAAAATCCTCTTGTTTGTCAAGAAAACATATTATATTTCTTGGCCTTTGAGAATTCATTGCGAGATATTATATTCATAGTTTGCATTAGCAATAAATTCATTTTGAAATTTATTTGGAGTAGGACACCAACTCCACAACCTCTCCATACGAATAAATAACATACCTCTATTACGAAACTTCCCAATACATTACTTCTATAAAAACACTGATGAATACATAGAGTATTAGGAATCAAAAGAACGACATGGATCCTCCACAAACAAAACTTTCCATTCCTCTCCACAATAATTTTCTAGCTACATGTAGATAAAAAACAAATGACCCTACAATCATGTCTGTCAACATAATACATCCAAGATGATTCTGATTTGATTACAACTGAAAATGAAGAATAACTTTGTATAAGAATCCCATGGAGAAAACAGGTGGTTAACACTGCACATTTGCAATATTTTCATTCCTTAATAAGAGGGACTCAAGGAAGTTATTTCTTACAACCTACTTCATGTAATATCCCTAGGGATTTTAATGTTGGAAAATGGATTTAGGTGAACTTGCAAATAGGTAATTTAAACAGTACCACATAGTCCTGGACTCAAGGAAGTTATTTCTTACAACCTACTTCATGTAATATCCCTAGGGTTTTTAAGGCTGGAAAATGAATTTAGGTCAACTTGCAAACATGTAATTTAAACAGTACCATAGATTCCTTCCACCATAACAGAGTGCATTTTTGAATAACCAACATATGGACATAATCAATTATGTACAATAGTATTATCAACAGTAAATAGTATACAATATCCAATTTGCAATTAAAAATAACAACAACATCTGGTTGGTTCTGAACCCCAGTACATAGTAATATAAAGGATCCTTAATGTTTGTCATAAAAACAAAAAATAATTCAACTACTCAATTCATAAGGGCTATTGGGTAGCGACCAAATCAAATTTCAACAATACACCCTAAGACCAATCAAAAACTTAGCAAATAGGGTTGTTGTTGCAGTTGTAAACTTATTCAAATCACAACAATAATTTACTGAACAAAACCTGGAGATAAATTGTTGTTTGTTGGGATTAGTTTCCCCCTTAATAATGTTGTTCCACTTTTGAAAATCTTATTTGGTGTTTCTGCCTCTATACTTCTTCTTGCCTATAAGGTTAAGTAGAACCTTGATGAGCCCCTTCCTAACCCATATCCAACCCTCGACTCTATCAAAACATCGATCTTGGGTCCTCCTTAACCCCAACAGGTCCTTGACCCTGCAATACTTGACTGTTGTTCAACTTCATCCCTTGTCCAGACTCTTGTTTGCCTCAAAAATCTCCCATGGTCCACCAGATGGCCTTCCTATTATTCACGGTTCCACAAGAGTGATAGATCGGTCCTCTCCAAAAGAAGTTCCACCCAACATATAGGAGGTTTGAACCTCTTCCAAGTGGTCAGAACTGAGTTCGACTCTCCCCAAATCTTCTTGTTACAGCTCCAATAGAACCTCCAGCAAATTGACCTCCCAATTAGATGAAAATTATGGTACAATTGATGGCAGAACAAGGTCATAAGTTGACCTAGGGTGAGAAATAGACCACCGAAACTCAACAAAACTAACAGTTTACCAAACCTCCAAAGGAATGAGGCAACCGCCTCCAAAAACAGAAGAGAGAAATCCAAAATAATCCTCGTGTGTTTTCTCAAACGAGCATCCATCTCCTTATATAGTTGCTTGATTTCCCTCTTTTTGGTGGATTACCCCTCAAGTTAGGGTATTTCTACCCTTTCCCTCACCCCATGGTGGATTGTCTCTTATCCCTTTAGGTTGGGCTCCTTTAACCCTTTGTTTTTCCCAATGGACACATTTAACCTAGTCATTTCCCTCCTTGTGCCCATTAAATTGCCATGGATCCCCTTTAGTTGGGAAGTATGACCTACAAGGAGCCCCATAGACCATTATGTCCACCCTACGAACATGACACTTCATGTAGCTTCTAAGAAAATGACAACATATACATCCCTGAAGAAATAAATATGAATTCATTTGAGCAGTGTACAATTGCCCTTGAGAATGTTATTTTTTAGTTTCACAGGTCAAAGTTCCAGAGCACGTAGTTCCAGAGGTCATAGTTCCATAGGGCATAGTTCTAGAGTTCATAGTTCCATAGGTCATAGTTATAGAGGGCGTAGTTCCAGAGGTCATAGTTATAGAGGGCGTAGTTCCAGAGGTCATAGCTCCTTAGGGAATAGTTTCAAAGGTCGTAGTTCCATGGGTCATAGTTCTTGGGGTCATTCCACAGGTCATAGTTCCAGAGGGCATTGTTCCAAAGGTCATAGTTCCATAGGTAGTTCTAGATGTCATAGTTCCAGAGGTCATAATTCCATAGGGCATAGTTCAAGAGGTCATAGTTCCAGAGGGCGTAGTTCCAAAAGTCACATTTCCACAGGTCACAGTTCCACAGGTCATAGTACCAAAGGTCATAGTTCTAGAGGGCCTAGTTCTAGAGGTCATAGCTCCAGAGGTCATAGTTCTAGAGGTAATAGTTCCAAAGGTCATAGTTCTAGAGGGTGTAGTTTCATAGGTCAAAGTTCCAGAGCATGTAGCTCTAGAGGTCATAGATCCACAGGGCATAGTTCTAGAGGTCATAGTTCCAGAGGGTGTAGTTCCATAGGTCATAGTTCCAGAAGGGCATAATTCCAAAGTTCGCAATTCAATGGGTCAAAGTTCTTGGGGTCATTCCACAGGTCATAATTTTAGAGGGCATAGTTCCATAGGTCATAGTTTCATGGGTACTTCTAGAGGTCATAGTTCCAAAGAGCATAGTTCAAGAGGTCATAGTTCCAGAGGGCGTAGTTACAAAGGTCACAGTTCCAAAGGTCATAGTTCCACAAGTCACATTTCCATAGGTCATAGTTCCAAACGTCATAGTTCCAGACGTCAAAGTTCCAAAGGTCATAGTTTCAGAGGGAAAAGTTCTAGAGGTCACAGTTACACAGGTCATAGTTCCTGGGGTCATAGTTCCAAAGGTAAAAGTTCCACAGATCTTAGTACCATAGGTCATAGTTACACAGGTCATAGTTCCACAGGTCACAGTTCCAAAGGGTGTAGTTCCATAGGTAAAAATTCTGGAGGGCATAGTTCCAAAGGTCATAGTTCCACAGGTCATAGTTCAATAAGTCAAAGTTCCACACGTCATAGTTCCATGGGTCATAGTTCCATAGGTCAAAGTTCCAGAGGGAGTAGTTCAAGAGGTCATAGTTCCATATGTCATAGTTCCACAAGTCATAGTTCCAGAGGTCAAAGTTCCACAGGTCATAGTTCCACAGGTCAAATTTCCATAGGTCATAGTTCTAGAGGTCAAAGTTACATAGGTCAAAGTTCCAGAGGTCATAGTTCCATAGGTCATAGTTCCATAGGTCAAAGTTCTAGAGGGAATAGTTTCAGAGGTCATAGTTCCACAGGTCACAGTTCCACAATTCATAGTTCTAGATGGCGTAGTTCCAGAGGTCATTGTTCCATAGGTCATAGTTCAATAGGTCAAAGTTCCACAGGTCATAGTTCCACAGGTAATAGTTCCTGGGGTCATAGTTCCAGAGGTCATAGTTCCATAGGTCATAGTTCCAAAGGTCAAAGTTCCACAGGTCATTGTTCTAGAGGTTATAGTTCCACAGGTCATAGTTCCACAAGTCATAGTTCATGGGGTCATAGTTCCATAGGTAAAAATTCCACAGGTCATAGTACCAAAGGTCATAGTTCCATAGGTCAAAGTTCCACAAGTAATAGTTCCATAGGTTATAGTTCCACAGGTCATAGTTGTATAGGTCAAAGTTCTAGAGGTCACATTTCCATAGGTCCTAGTTACAGAGGTCATAGTTTCAGAGGTCAAAGTTCCAGAGTTCATAGTTCCATAGTTCGTAGTTCCATAGTTCATAATTCCATAGGTCAAAGTTCCAGAGGGTGTAGTTCCAAAGTTCATAGTTCTAAACGTCATAGTTCCAGAGGTCATAGATCCAGAGGTCAAAGTTCCAAAGTTCATAGTTCCATATGTCAAAGTTCCAGAGTTCATAGTTCCATAGGTAAGGAACTATGACCGGAGAAACTTTGAATTGAGGAACTATGACCTTTCTTACTAGTTGATTCTATATGTTAAGTGATAAAAAGTGGTTTATAAGACTCTTTTTGTACTCTGTCAACAATTCAAAAGTTTTGAATGTGTTTAATTTGCAACTTGTGCATTTTCAGGTCCCGGCTTTGGTTACAATTTCTAGTACCAACCACCACATGGTGCAATGTTCATGGGGATCCCATGAAACTTTTTCAAATTTTTTTAATCCTCAACATGTTGCAGAGGGCCTATATGGGGAACACTTGTTTGTTTATAGTTGGCGTGAAATTTCATTAAGGAAAACATTGGAATTAGGAAGTACCAGAATCATACCATTGGAGTTATTATTTTATATGATGATTCCTCTTCTTTGGAAGTAGAAATTCTGAATGAACATGTCCGTAAAAGTTAGAATCAAGTATATTTGCCAGTTAAAAGTCATTGTTGTTTGCAAGGAATACAATTGCAACATGTCAGGTAGTTTTTGGTGCAAATCCTAATTTCCTTGCTTCTTGACATTTTAGATAAGGCTTCTCCATGATCCTTCCAAAGACACGGGGTATGTAGCATCTACTTTAAGAAGTACTTTGGTGATTTTTTCAAGTTGCCATATGGAACATGGAACCATGAGGTATGGAATTGGATCTTATCAATTTCTTTAATCACAACAATGCTCTTCTTTGTCAAGAAAAAATATTATATTTCTTGGCCTTTGAGAATTCATTCCAAGATATTTGAGTGTTTTCATTTTGTGACATTTTCTCTAAGTTGTATTTTTTGTGATGAAATTCCTTTGTAAATTACATGTAAGGAACTATTAAAGTGTCTAAGTTGGATGGGTTTAAATTAGATTGCAAATTGGAACTTCTGTTTGCACCTGTCGTGCACACATTTCTCTTATATTTTGTAAGTTCCTTGTAAAACTAATACTTGCGGTACATTCTTACAGAACCTTGTGGTGATACATGGTCAGTGGTACTAATTCAAACCTTGTGATAGATTCTTACAAAACCTTGTGGTACTATGCATCAAAATTTAACATGGTTAGACTAGATAGTTGCCTTGAAGGTATGGGATGGTTTTAATACTTAAGGATGTTTGATGTCCCCACATAATACTTAAGAAGGGTTTAATTATTGAATTACCAAGTCGATTTGATGTCGTAGAAGCTTCAATTCAGCCACAATGAATGTCATCTTGCACCGACCCCACATAGTGAGCAGTGAATGGGGCCAACGTTGAAATTTATTCAAATTGTGCATGTATGCGTCGAAATTCGACATGGTTAGAATAGACACATGACTTGATGGTATGGGAGGGTTTCAAGACTCAAGGGTGTATGATGTCCCCACATAATCTTTGAGATCATCCACATTTGTATCAATGTTCATCATGTTGCACCTCTCATTGTCATCATTCATCATTCCCTTCTATAGAATCGTTTTCGAAACTATCTTGAAATTTGACATGGAACTTCAAATACACCCATCACAAATTTATTCCATGGACCCTGCATAGTGAGAAGTGAATGGGGCCAATGTTGAAATGTTTTCAATCTGTTGCCTGTATGCATCAAAATTTGACATGGTTAGACTAGATAGTTGCCTTGAAGGTATGGGAGGGTTTCAATACTTAAGGATGTTTTATGTTCCCTCATAATACTTAAGGAGGGTTTGATTATTGAATTACCAAGTCGAGTTGATATCGCATAAGATTCAATTCACCCACCACAAATGTCATCATGCACCGACCCCGCATAGTGAGTAGTGAATGGGGCCAATGTTGAAATTTCTTCAAACTGTGCATGTATGCATCGAAATTCGACATGGTTAGGCTAGACACATTCCGTGACGGTATGGGAGGGTTTCAAGAAAAAAGAATGTCTGATGTACCGAACACATAATATTTGAGATCATCCATGTTTGCAACAACGTTCATAATGGGCGTCTCATATTTGTCAAATGTTGTTGTTTCCATCTGTAGAATATTTTTTGGAACTCTCTTGAAATGTCACGAAACTTCCAATTCAACCACCACAAATGCCATGCATCCACCCCACATAGTGATCACTAGTGAATGGGGCCAACGCTGAAATTTCTTCAAACTGTGCATGTATGCGTTGAAATTTGACATGGTTAGACTAGACACATGCCTTGATGGTATGAGAGGGTTTCAAGACTCAAATATGTATGATGTATCGGACACATAATATTTGATATCGTCCATGTTTGAAACAACATTGATAATGGGTGTCTCAAATTTGTCAAATGTCATCGCAACTACGGGAAAAACCTAGTTTCCATAATGTCGCAACTGCAATGACTATTTTACAAATGTGGCAAGAGAGACGACATTCCAATGGTTTCTCAATAGAGACATATTCATATAAATAGAGACATATGTTTGTATGACGTTGCACTTGCGACATTATCGAGAAATCTAGAAAAAAGAATTAAAATTTCCTCTATTTTTCGATAGTATGGCCAATTTTGTCCATAACATCGCAAATAGAACATAAAAAGTTTTACAATATGTGATAGTGTGGTGAATGAGATAAAAAATATAGTTAAATATTCCTTTTCATATGCCTCACAAAAGAAAAAAAATTATAGGATTAGGGATGTTGAAATTAGCCAACTTTAGTGTGTCATAGTTTATTTTAAGTAGCAAGGATGTATCAAGTTTACAGAATGTAAGGTATCGGATCTATTATATTAGCATAATAGATAAATAATACTGAGAATAAGACTGAGATAACAACAAAATACTAAAATATTGCAGATATAACAAAAGAACAAATTATATGGAACCACAACACCAGAATTATATGAGCTCTATTACAATAATTTTCCAAGACAAAACATCTCATGCCCTCTACTCTTATTTATACTAAATCTATCTATCTAAAAGAAAAATATAGAGGAAGATCATTCTAGAAGCGAAAGCTTCTATTATGTCTTCTTACAATTGACTTATTCCTCCTTATTACTAGGCCTTATTAATATTGACCTTTATTACATGGAAATTGTTGAAGGAAAATCTCCCTGCGGATAGGTAGATCTCCTCAAAGAGCTAGACTCTTAACTCTAAGACAGAAAGTGCTTATCATGGTCACT
>JZKD02S1701171.1:115063-130477 GCA_000966675.3 Picea glauca | reverse complement strand
TATTTAATTAATTAATTAACCTTTTTACCTTTGAAAAGCTCCTTATCTCTCCTTGTGGCTTCCCTGGCCACTGAAAGTCACTTCTAGCCATCCCATCCTGTAGCGTTTCTCCTCCTGATTCCAATGAGCTATTACACTGAGAGGTTCCTCCAAGTAATGTGCCCAAAATGACCTCTTCAATGAATTCCATTGACTTATAGCTCAAAATAGTCAAAATCCTGGAAATCGTCGGAATGCAATGAAACCAAAGCCAACCTGTGCAGAATGGCTCATAATGATGGAATATGATCATCAATGCAAGATAGACCCCACAATGCCTCTCAAATACCCCTGTACTCGCTATAGCATCCATCTCACTACTCTGGTCATCATAAATCCCTGCCCTGTGATGATGTCCCAAAGTGGGGACATTACAATGTCCTAGATTGTCATAGCAAGACATTTAAATGTCTTGATGGAGATGGAAAACAGAGCATTGTGAAAGGAGTTCCAAGACCCATCTCTATAAGGGAGATTTCAACCTTACAGTTGAAGAGATGTTTTAGAAAAGGATGACAATTGTATGCAGCTCATGTGGAAGAGCCATAAAATACAAAGGGGCCAAGCCTACTATAAAGAACAAGTATCCTCTACCCAAAATTGATGACCTCTTTGATCAACTAAGAGGAGAAAAGATATTTTCGAAGATTGACCTGTGGTCAGGATACCATCAGGTAAGGATCAAGGAAGAAGACCTTCATAAGACAACCTTTAGAACCAGGTATGGGCATTATGAATTTGTAGTGGTTCCATTTGGACTGAACAATGCACCAGCTATCTTTATGTTCTTAATGAATGGCATATTCAAAAATTATTTGGACAAGTCTTTCATAGTGTTCCTGGATGACATAATTGTCTATTCTAAGTATGAAGAGGAGCATGAACATCACTTGAGACTGGTATTGCAAGTGTTGAGAGCACATTAGTTGTATCCCAAGATGAGTAAGTGTTGTTTTTATCAAAAGCAGATCCATTACTTGGGACACATTATTTCAAAGTAGGGCATAGTAGTAGATCCAGAGAAGATTGAAACCATTAGAGGATGGCCAACACCCATAAATGTGTCAGAATTCATATCTTTTATGGGATTAGTTGGTTACTATAGAAGGTTCATAGTAGGGTTCTCTAAGATTGTTCATCACATCACTTATTTGCAAAAGAAGGGAACTAAATTTGAATGGACACCTAAGTGTGAAGAGAATTTTAATATATTGAAGGAATTACTTACTAGTGCACCTGTGTTAAAGATTGCTGACCGAAATGAAAGATTTGTTGTATGTACAGATACATGTGTGGAAGGACTTGGGGGAGTCCTCATGAAAAATGGAAATGTCATTGGTTATGAGTCCCGAAAGATTAAGGAGCATGAGAGGAACTATGCCAAACATGACTTGGAGCTTGCTTCCATTGTCCACACCTTGAGGATGTGGAGGCATTATCTCATGGGGAAGAGCTTTGAATTAAGTATAGACCACATTGGCTTGAAGTATCTTTTTGAACATCCAACCTTGAATGCCAGGAAAACAAGATGGTTGAAATTTTTAAGTGAATATGACCTTGATATCAAGCATATCAAAGGAAAAGAGAATAAAGTTGTCAATGCACTTAGTAGAAGAGTNATAAAAACAGGACAGATAGAGAATTTAAAGTAGGGGAGCATGTACTTTTGAAAGTGAAGCCCAAAAAAATCTCTTTGAAATTGGGTAGTTGTACAAAGATGGAAGCCACATTCTATGGTCCATTTGAAATATTGGACAAAATAGGTCCAGTTGCATACATGCTTCCATTGCTTACTTCCATGAATGTGCATAATGTATTTCATGTCTCTTTACTAAAGAAATATGTACATGATCCTAACCATGTTATTGATTGACATCTAATTCAGGTAGAGACAGAGGGATACTTTCAGGTTTAGCCAGTGCGGGTATTGGACATAGAGGTCAAAATGCTCTAGAATCGATTTATAGAGATGGTAAAAGTTTAGTGGACCTGCTACGGTCCTGAAGATTCTACCTGGGAGCATGAAGATGCCATGCGGGAAGAGTACCCATAGCTTTTTGAATAAATTTTGATATTTTGATCTCTATTTTGTATATGCAATGAAGACAGTGCTAAAATAAGGGGGAGGGGATGTAACACCCTAGGTTTTGAACCCCCTTTTTAAATAATGTATTGTTACAATGTTGAGAGGCCAGAGTGCCCAAACAATTATTAAAAGGCCAGTGTGCCCAAGAAATGTAATTCTTTGATCATTCTTAATTAAAAAATACATCTCTAGTTGCTAGGAGGACAAGGACTAGAGTTATAGGGGGCTATGATTCCACAAGAGAGGGGAGCTTGATGGGATAAATGTTTATTTCCTCATTTAATTACCCTTTTTTCTAAGGGAGTGGATCAATTATGTGAGATTCTTGGGGGAGGCCAGGAGGTTCTTGATTCCCCACGAAATACTTAAACTCGCTCCTAGTCTGTTGAGGGGGTTGGTTGTTGGCTCGTTCGCTCCTTCATTCGCTTATTCGCTTGTCCACTTGCTCATTGGTTCATGCGTTCATTCATTTCTCACTCGTTCATTCATCCCATCCTTACCTGTCACTCATTAATCCATCCTCATCTACGTATTTTTTTGGGAAAGGGAAACAAACTACCGAAGAGTAGCCATGGTATTGTTGGTTGTAGTGGTCACTAGTGTAATCCAGCCATGACTTGAGGCCTTCATGTCTAAGATGCGTTGGCCTGTGTCCAACTTTGTTCATAGTTGCAAGTCCTGAGAGTTCCAACATTGAGATTTTGGACCAGTTGCATTGGAAACCTGGAAGGAGAAGGACTGCGTGAGGGACTGCGTGGAAGAGAAGGGTGGAGATCCATTCTCTGGGGTGGTGTAGGTTGGGTAGAAGAGAGTCAGGTACTTGGATTGTTGTGAGTGTTGGGAAATACTATGAGAGATTGAGTATTAACTGGTTTGGGAAGACAAGTAACACTCTGGAACTGTCCTTGTGGATTCATAGCCCTGGCTTGGGGGTGACACTGTTGTTAATATTTTGAACAGTAGTGTCTACGGTTGGGTGGAACATCCTTGGTCTGCAGCCAGTTGGTGTCATCTTTTATAAAGATAAGTTCTCTCTTCTATGGTATTATTTACCTGTATATGGATGTATTCTGCTATGTATTTATTTATCATTTAATTGAATCTTTAGAATATGCATGCTTGCTAGTTATTGCTATGCATGTTGTTAGATATTTTATTTTATGCATCCTTATTAATTTAATAAGGTATCCATAAGAGAAAGAATTCCAAGGGTGGGATTGAAGGTAGTGTACCCTAGCCTGTGGGTGGCAGGGTGTGTTACACTTCGCTTGATGTCACAGATGATCTAGTTCTTTCTTCATGACGGCCACCTCCCTTTCATCCCTTTTTTATTTGTCTAATGTAGCATCGGTTATGGCCATCCCTGCTCCACTTATCTCATTCATCTTAGCACTTTCTATGTCAAACAATGTTTTCTCTGTGGTTAGGAAAAGTGTGTTATTGAAATTGAGCTTCCTTTTCTTGAATGTTCTTCTCATAACAACTTTACTTTTCCTATCATAAGCAATTTCTTGTTTATTGGAAACTTCATCTACTGGTTCAGGAATCTGTTGATCTCCCAAGATAAAAGTACTTCCTAGGCTTCTTGCCGTATAGATATGTTCTATGGAATGTTCTTTTAATTCCTTAGCATGGGAGGTTCCTGTATGCTTCGGTGATTTTTCCTTCTGCTGGTCCTCGCCGACTGACAAAGTATTTGTCCTAGCTGGGGAAGTAGGCGAAGGATCGACATTAGCTTGGAGTTCAATCGTTGAGATGATGATTTCTAGCTCCCTTATTCCTTCTTCTTGTTCACTTGTATCCAATTGTTTCTTAGATATGTCACCCTGAGGTTGTTTTCTCGGATGATTGGGAAACAAAGTGTCAAGAGTGTTCTTATCCTCATGGTCGCCTTCCTCGGGTTTTGGGATCAAGAAATTGGAAGTTGGAGCACATGTTTCCCCTGGTTCCTCCTCCTGTGTGATTGGTATAGGGGTTATGCATGAATCTTTTGAACCTTCCTCATCGTCGTATATGGTGATTAAATCTATGAGGATGGTAGGAATATCTGTCCCACTTGATGCTCTTGTTGTCCTTCACTAATTTGTAGTAGTCACTAGTGATCTTGCATATGGTGACATAGGGGTGGGGTTTTCTTGATCAACGGTATCCTCTGGTGGAATTGTATCTGAACCATTTATCTCTTCCTCATTATTTGTACCTACTGGGTTGATTGTTAAAGGTCATATCAAAGGATTAAGTAGGGGCTCTTCCCCTAATCTTTGCATAGCTCTTTCAACTTCTTCTAGTAGCAGTATCCCCCTTATTTGTGCCTCGACCGCTTATGTTGTTGGGTTTTCATCTCTTACCCTAATGGATTCTTGATCAATGTGCTATATAGTCTCAACTTGTTTATCCATGGTCATTGCTTTGAATTTGGTCATGTTTAGGTTATCCTTTCTATGGAGCACTTCCTCCTAGTCTTGGGCGCCTTCGGTAAAAATCTCATCTTCGAAGATATCATGAGAATATGGCCAACATGAGGAAACATGTGATGCATTTTGGAGTACTAGGAATTTTTGATATTTCTTATGAAAATGGCCAGTGGGGAACTGATACTCAAGCTGGCTCAATCCCTCTTGCTTCTCCTGTGCAGTTTCTATTACCATGTAAAACCCAATATGAAAACCATAGGGTATGAAAGTCCTCTTCTTTTCCTTTACCAAAGAGGCATTACAGCCTTGTAGAATGGTCTTGTAACAAATTTATCCCAAAATGAGATGGTTCGGGACATGAACAACGAGTAGGTGTGGTGTGAAAATAGCCCCAAACACTCTGACATAAGTGCTTGTTTCTTCAAAATACCAGTGGCCTAGTTAGAAATCATCTTTTTGGTTGCTGCTAAAATCCTTTGGAATTATTTTCTAAATATAATGAAGTGCACTCAGGATATGAATTCGTCACATATTAGGGCGTAAACTTTTTTGTACCTATTTTCCTACAAAATGTTGAAATAAACATGTACGAGTAACTCAGCAACATGTCAGCTTAAATTCATACCTGTGAAAATGTTTCTTGGACATGTTACGTCCAACAGGTACGATGCCATGCGAAAAAATGGTGTTTCTCCATCCTTTGGTTTATGGGCTTGTAGGATGTCGGTGCTTAGTTTTTTTTAAATGATGGCTCCCTAGTTGAAATTTCTCCCAGATATTGCCACGGTATATGCTAAGGGAATCCACGCTTCTGAAAACTTAGAGAAATATTTTTCCCCATATAATCGACAGATTAAATCCATTAAATACACATACGACTCTCTTAGTTTTACCATGCTATACAATCCTTTTCTCCTGTTTGTGAGCTTCTTATCTTCCTTCCACCATGAGGCCAGTAACCTGCTAGTTTCATGGAACTCATAAAATATGACCGCAAATTTTGTATTTAGTCTCTCCTCCGGGTCTCTGAGTTTGTAGTACTTTGGTACCTCTACTAGAATAAATACACCAACACATTCACCCTCCTCATTATTTACCATGAATTTCATCGCATCTTTGCAGTCAATCATTCATCCTAGGGTTTTGATGCAGGATAAAGCTGCAGTCCGGCAGGCCACCATATGTAGATATGATCACCTAATGTTTGGGAAAACCTTGTCATCCAATATCCTGACATCCAGGTCGTTGTGAGGTGTGAACTCCAGGTAATATTCCTGATTGATTTTTTTAAAAGATCTCCCCAATGTGGGAGCATTACTTTAGATTCGGTGCTCACCTCTGTGTCGTCGAACACGAGAGGTTGGGTAAACTTCTTTTTGGTAGAAGTGCGGATAAATGATTTTGTCTTTGAGAAAAAATCAAGCTCCCTTGCAGCGCCTGGTGTATACCTTTCACCAACCGCAGGTTCTTTCATTTTGGGCATTCGTGGTGAGTGCCTGCTCATTGGATTTATTGGAGGAATTTTCCTGTAGAAAAGAAAAATATTATAGTGAGCCGCCAACCAACCTCGACAAGTGTTATTGACGCAATTGTAAGTGTAGAAATGACAAAGACAATGCTTACCTCTTCCTTGCAATAGATTAACCTGGTCTTACTAGTAATCAAATTTAGAGAGTGGGTTGTAACCTCCTTGATGATTTCTCTTGCTTCTTTGCCTACTTTGGGAGATAAGTGATTTATGAACAGAATACCATGTTTGGGCATAAACCTTGAAAATTTAAACACAAAACATACTTACGTTGTTGTGTCAAGTCTTAAATTCAGGACTGTAAATGTGTTCTTCACAATCTACCATAGAATCTGGACCATGCTTAGGATTAAATGCAACATTGGTTGGCGGCGTAGGAGCGTATTATTTTGTAGTTCATCGACAAATTCAAATTTCAATGGTTGGTCAGTATGCAGGATCATGGTGTAGGTTGCGCGAAAATTCAATTTGTCTATTAAATCGCAAAATTATGTCTCATCTGAGCTGGAGGTGTCCCATCGAAATACCAAGTCCATTCATATTTACAAGAAACTAGTATCAGGGATAAGTAGGATCACAGATCAACCAGGGTTGTCGGTGTTGGCAGGTAAAGGTTCAAACTAAAACCAAGAGTTCAGTGCTCTAGAAATCATCTGGTAGTTAATGAGTGTATCGACATCGACAAATTGACTTTGACATTATTTCATTGGTGCCTGTAGGAAACAGTTTTGATGCTGACCCAAAACTGCCCCACGGTGTTGATGTGGAAATATAGATATGCCACAGGGGACATCAAAATATGACATGGGTAATGCCTGAGAAATATGGAATGTTTACATAGAAAAACATGTGGCGATTTATTTGACCCCTAGGGCATGAGGAGTGTTTCTTTTTGGCGTCGATTATTTTCTTTTTGACACATGTTAATGTTCCCTTTCTCCCTCTTCGTCGATGTCGATGGTATATCAACGATTGGTTATTGGTGATTATTGTTTCCTATGTTGAATATTTACCTTTTGGATTTCACTGATGCCAACGGTACATCGACAATTTTAGAAAACTTTTTTCCAGGCCAGAATCAGTGATCGACACGCCCTTTCTCCCATTTTTTGGATACCGACGGTACATCAGTGATCGAAGATCAGCGTTTATTGTTGTTATGTGCACATTTTTCCTTTTCTATTTCATTGATGTCGATTATCGGCGTGTGGTTCCAATTTTAAGTTGTGTACACTTAGTCTAAATGTCAGGTTTACTTAAAGAAAAATTCAATATGTTCAACAACTCCAAACCAAACCAAATGTGATCAATGATAAAACATAACAACAGAAAAAACCCATTGATCCCTACACAACTGAATAAATTCATAAAAGACAAAGCAGTACCCAAAAGAAAAAATTCACAAAAACTTTTAGGGTGTGTTGAGTGCTCAACAAATGGCGATTTTCTGGGAGAAAACAAAATCTCTACTCCTTCCCTCATTCTTAGTCTGTGCAAATTGGTTGAGAAACCATCTAGATTTACTCTATTCCTTTTCCACAAGAAGTATTTCTATCAATGTGTACACAAGTTCCCGGGTTTGCAAATCAAGATATTCCTATGGGGTTTATCTTTTCCACCCCCTTTCCTTTTAACCTCAATCCATGTCCTTTCTAGACAAGAGTTGGGTAGGGCATCCATTGGCGTGAGGCCATTTATCTATCATTCCATTCTTACGGTGTTGCTCCGCTGCCAACGAGTGTCCATAGCCCTGACGGTGTCACCCCGACATCACAAACCTTGCTTCGTTGCTAGTGAGCATCCATAGCCCTAACAAAGTTATCTTCATACCCTCTCGGAATTTACACTCTTTTTATGGATCATACTTTTCTGGCATAAATACCTAGAGTGAGTCAGAGAGGAGGATATTTGTTTTTGACAAGTGTTAAGTTGGAGCTTCCCCTATCTCTTTCCATAGGTACATGTGATTCTCTCCATCTAGCCATCTTTCAATTTATATCTACCAGGCCACTAGGTAGATATTTCATCACTTCCCCAGGTAGTATGCTTACAAAGAAAATTATGATTTGGAAAATTTGTGTTTTCCCAACGTCTCTTCTTTTGCATGTAAGTGTAGGTCAGGACAAGAGTCGACTTCACTATATCTATTAAAGTCAACCATTGATTCATGAAACACAACTTAATTAAAATAAAATAACAAGCAAAATAGAGAAATAAAAAAGGAGTGTGAATAAGATACCCTCATGATTTTACCAGTCCATGTTTTCGGCCAAAATATAATTTTGGTCGAAACTTGGTTTTTAACGGAATCCATTAAAAATAAACGTTTCATCCGAAATATTCTTACCACAGCAAAATAATTCATCCGAAAAACATTGTACACGAATTTTGAGGGCGTCGTTCAATTTGACATGCAAATTTCCGGTCGAAAAAATTCTAACAACATTTTTTCGACCAAAAAATTGCCGCTAGAAATTTTTGAGACCCGATTGTCACGAAAGTGTTACCCGGCTTCATGATGTTACCCAGATCTCATTCACTTGTGAATTGTGCATACATTTCTCGAAACTCATAGTTCAAGAGTAATACTTCATGTGTTGAATTTTGGTAGTACTCTGCTTGATGTCGCAGATGATCTAGTTCTTTATTCATGGTGGCCACCTCCCTTTGATCCCTTTTTTCCTTGCCTAAAGTAACATTGGTTATGGCCATCACTGCTCTAATTATATCAATCATCTTATCACTTTCTGTGTCAAACATCGTTTCCTCTGTGGTTATGAAAAGTGTGCTATCGAGCATGAAATTCCTTTTCTTGATTGTTCTTCTCATCAAAACTTTCATTTTCCTGTCATAAGAATTTGCCTATATATCGACAACTTCATATACTGGTTCAGGAATCTATTGATCTCCCCAAGACAAAGTAATACCTAGCATTCCTTCCATATAGAGATGTTCTATGGTAGGTTATTTTAATTCCTTAGCATGGGAGGTTCTTGTATGCTCTGGTGATTTGGCCTTCTTTTGGTCCTTGTCGGCTAACAAAGTCTTTGTCCTAGCTGGGGATGTAGGCGAAGGGTCAAAATTAGCTGGGAGTTCAGGCATTGAGATGTCGATTTATGGCTCCCCTATTCCTTCATCTTGTTCACCTGTATCCAAGTCATTCTTAGAAATGTCACCCTGAGGCTGTGTTCCCAGCTGATTGGGAAACACATTGTCAAGAGTATTCTTAGCCTCATGGTCACCTTCCTGGGGGTTTGGGATCAAAACGTCAGAAGCTTGAGAAGATGTTTCCCCTGGTTCCTCCTCCTGTGTGATTGGTATCGAGGTTATGTACGAAGATTATGAACCTTCCTCTTCGTCATATATGGTGATTAAATCAATGAGGATAGTAGGAATGCATGTCCCACTTGATGCTCCTGATGTCCTTTGTTGAGTTGTAGTAGTCACCGATGATCCTGCCTATGGTGAAATAGGGTTGGGATTTTCTTGATCAACGATATCCTTTGGTGGAATTGTCTCTAAACCATTTATCTCTTCCTCATCATTTGTACCTACTGGGGTGATTAGAAAAGGTCCTATCAAAGGATTAATTAAGGGCTCTTCCCATAATCTTTGCATAGCTCTTTCGACTTCTTATAGTATCAGTATCCCCCTTCTTTGTCCCTTGGTCGCTTTTGCTGCTTGGTTTTCCTCTCTTACCATAATGGCTTCTTGAGAAGTGTGCTCTATAGTCTCAACTTGTTCATCCATTATCATTACTTTGAATTTGGTCATGATTGGGTTAGCCTTTCTATGGAGAACTTCCTCCTAGTCCTAGGTGCCTTTGGTAAATATCTCATATTTGAAACTATCTTGATCATATGGCCAGCATGAGGAAACCTGCGATGTGCACTAGAGTACCAGGCCTTTTGGATCATTCTTGCAAAAATGGCATGTGGGAACCGATACTCAAGTTGGCTCAATCCCTGTTTTTTTGCATGTGCGGTGTCTTTTACCATGTAAAACTCGATATGAAAACCATTGGGTATGAAATCCCTCTTCTTGTCCTTTACCAAAGAGGTAGTATAGCCTTGCAGAATGGTATGGTAACAATTTTTTCCCAAAATGAGACAGTCTGGGACATGAACAAGGAGTAGGTGTGGTGCGTGAATAGTCCCGAACACTCTAATATAAGTGCTTATTTCTTCAAAATACCAGTGGCCCACTTTGGAAATAATAATTTTGGATTCTATTGAAAGCCTTGGGAATTCTTTTCTAAATATAATGAAGTGCACTCGAGATATGAACTCATCACATATTAGGGATTAAAAAAATTTGTACCTAGTTTCCCACAGAATGCTGAAATAAACATATACAGGTAACTCAACAACATGCCAGCTTAAATGCATATCTGCGAAAACATTTGTTGTGCAGATTATGTCCAATACGTATCATTCCATATGGAAAACTGGTGTTTCTCCATCCTTTGGTGTCTGGGCCTATAGGATGTTGGTGCTTAGATATTTGGAAATGATGGCTCCCCAGTTGAAATTTCTCTTGAAGATTGCCACGGTATATGCCAAGGGCATCCATGCTTCCAAAAACTTAGAGCAATCTTTTTCCCCATATAATTGGAAGATTAAAGCCATTAAATGCATATACATCTCTCTGAGGTTTACCATGTTATACCATTCGTTACTCCTATTTGTCAACTTCTTATATTCCTTCCACCATGAGGCCAATAACCTGCTAGTGTCATGGAACTCATAAAATATGACCACAAATTATGAATTTAGTCTCTCCTCTAGGTATCTGAGTTTTTAGTAATTTTTTACCTCTACTAGAAGAGAGACACCAACACATTATCCCTCCTCATTATTGACTTTTCATTTCATCGCATCGGTGTGGTAAATAATCCATCCTAGGGTTCCGATGTAAGGTAAAACTGGCGTACGACAGCCACCATATGTAGATATGATCGCCTAATGTTTAGAAAAACCTAGTCATCCAATATCCTAACGTCCAAGTCGTTGTGAGGTCTGAAATCTGGGTAATCTTCTTGATTGATTTTTTTTTAAATATATCCCTAATGTGGGAGCATCACTTTAGATCTGATGCTCTCCTCTGTGTCGTTGAACGTCAGATGTTGGGTAAACTAATTTTTGGTAGAAGTGAGGATAATTGATTCTTTCTTTGAGACAAACTAAATCTCCCTTGCAGGAGATGGTGTAGACCCTTCACCGACCTCTGGTTCTTTCATTTTGGGCTTTCTTGGTGAGCGCCTGATCATTGGATTTCTTAGAGGCATTTTTCTGTAGAAAAGGAAAAATTTATAATGCATCGCCATCTAACCTAGACAAGTGTTATTGACGCAATCGTAAGTGTAGAAATGATAAAGAAAATTCTTACCTCTTCCTTGCAAGAGATTAACCTGGTCTTACTAGTAAGCAAAGTTAGAGAGTGGGTTGAAACCTCCTCGTTGCTTTCTCTCGCTTCTTCGTTTGCTTCGAGATATAAGTGATTTGCGAACATAATACCATGTTTGGGCATAAACCTTGCAAATTTAAATATAAATCTTATCTAGTTAGATATTGGTGGCCACCCACTTTTGCCAACTGGCTCAAAACAGTTTTCTGGCAATTTTGGTAATTTACTATTTTTAGAAGTTTTTAAATTCCGGGGCCATTTTGAGGCCCTAAACGGCGTTTTTGGGAAAACATGGAGATATATTAAAGTTCCTTCGATATTTCCTCTAAAATTAATCTGCTCGACGATACCTTTCTAATGGGATATCATGTGCCTAAAACGAAGATCGTATGCAAAAGTTGCGACCACAGGAAGTTGATGTACTAAGTTACCCAAACGGGGCCCACATGAAGTTTGGCGCTTCATCTCCTAGGGTTATGATTTTGAATGTATAGGGTTTTTTGCATTCCTGTTTACTATAAAAAGGCCTTCAAATCCTCAGTGTAATCATCTTCTTGCGAATGCGAGTAGCCGTCACATCTCTTCTCAGAGATAAGTTGCCACCATTCTAGCGAGTCTTTCACTCTGTATTTTTACAGTCTCTGTACATTTATTTCATTAATAGAAATCGTGTATTACGATATATCTGTGTTTATGGTTTCATCTATGATACATTTATGTTATATTATTGGATATCCGTGATATATTTTTGCATTTCTTTATTATATCTCCGCTCTCATTTCGTGCCGAAAATAATCCGAATCAAAAGCATACTTACCTTGTTGCGTCAAGTCTTAAATTCAGGACTGTAAATGTGGTCCGCTCAATCTGGAATTTGCAACATTCTTAGGATTAAATGCAATGCCAGATGCCAGCACAAGAGAGGATTATTTTGTAGTTCATCCACAAGTTCAAATTTCAACGGTTAGTCGGTGCGCGAGATCGTGGTTTAGGTTGTGCGAAAAAAAAAAAAATTAAGAAATCGTAAAATTATGTCTCATCTCAGCTGGAGTTGTCCCATCGAATTACCAATCCTTTTCATATTTACAAGAAACTATTATGATCGATATCGGGGTTAAGAAGGATAGAAGATAAAATAGGGTTGTCGGAGTCAGTGGGTAAAGGTTCGAACTAAAACCAGGAGTTTAGTGTTCTAGCAATCAACCAGTAGTTAATGAGTGTATCGACGTCGGTATATTTTCTTTGACATTATTTTGTTGGCACCTCTAGGAAAAATTTATGATTCCAACCCAAAAATGCCCCATGGTGCTGACGTGGAAATATAGATATGACACGGGGGACATTGAAAAATGGCATGGGTAATAGTTGAGCAATACAGATTATTTACGCGGAAAAACACGTGGCGGTTGATTTAATCCCTAGAGCGTAAGGAGAGTTTCTTTTCGACGTCGAAGGTTTTCTTTTTAACACATCTATCGTTCCCTTTCTCCCTCTTTGTCGATGCCGATGGTATATCGTTGATAGACGATTGGTGATTGTTGTTTCCTATGTTGATGGTTTACCTTTCGGATTTTTCTAATGTTGACAGTACATCGACGATTTTAGAAAAAAAAAATTGTAGGCCAGAATTAGTGATCAACGCGTCATTTCTCCCATTCTTTTGATGTCGACGTTACATCGGGGATCGGCTATTATTGTTGTTATGTGGGAATTTCACCTTTCAGACTTCGCTGATGTCGACGATGGGTACGTGGCTCAAATTTTAAGTTGTGTACACTTAGTCTAAATGCTAGGTTTACTTAAAGAAAAAGTCAATTTGTTCAACAACTCCAAACCAAACCGAATGTGATCAATGATAAAACATAACAACAGAAAAAAAACCATTGATCCCTACACAACTGACTAAATTCAGAAAATAAAAAGTGGTTCCCTAAAGAAAAAAATCACAAAACCTTTTAGGGTGTGTTAAGTGCTCAATAGGTTCCAAGGGGGAAATTCATTATGGGTATTAATTCAACCCATTTTTCTTGAATTTTATTATTAGTGAGGATAACTTCTAGTTTTTTTTTAGTGTATGAGATCCCAATCATTAAAATCATGTAAGAGGGTGGGTGTGAGACTCACATCCCATAGTTATTGGAGAGCATGGGGCTGAGTACAATCATCTTAGGGAAGTGTGTGAGTCAAGAAAGTAATCCAAGGAGAGGAAAATTCATATTGGAAGTGATAGAAAAATTTTACCCATAGAGTTTTGCATGAAAAACAAGCTGAGAGTAGGAAAAAGAGGATTGGATATAGATTAATAAGGATGGGTGAGTTCTAGAGCATGTTGGAGCGTTTTTGGAGCACTTTGGAGCTAAAGATTGAAGATCCAGGTTGTGTCATGCCTGAAGAGTAAACTCTTGTGTGAGTTGCACTATAACAACAAGTGTTTTCTATTGTTTCTAGTAGTTTTCCTGGCAGTGAGTTCCCTTGAGTTTCGAGTAGAGAGATTCTTAGTTACTTGTACCAAAGAGACCTTGATAAACAAATGGTACTCCCAATGGATTGAGAGTAATGAAAAATTACATTCCTTGGGTTGAGAGGGTAAATAAGAAGAGAAATGGAGGAAACTAGGGATAATTGTAGGAGAATACCAGTGGGTTTTGGGATATTTAGTTGTGAGTCAATTATGAGAGAGACCCTTTTCTTGTGGATTCCTAGCCCCTGCTCGAGGTTGACTTATTATTGAGATTTGGAACAATGAGTCTATGGTTGGGTGGAATTTCCTTCCCGAGTAGTTGGTTGCATAAATATTTTAAAAGATAAGTGTTTATATGTTTTCCTACGTTAATTTATGAGTTTAATTACTGTGTGTTTTAGTTTGTGCGTGAGAATGAATTATATGCTATTGTGGTGAAATTTATGAGAAGCATTTACCTGTTTGGATAGTATGGACAATTGCATGATTTTGGATGTCACGTAGTTTGTAATTCCACATTTAAATGCATATGTTAATGGATTTTAGTAGTAATGGTAACGGATTTCGATGCAGTGCTTGAATCATTGCACATGCAACGAATAGTTGTTGTGCATAGTACAAAGTATTTTTCACACGTGTGTTGTCTCTATGAGGACACAACAGTCATATGCATTTAGAATCTTGTAGATGCATTTAATTATTTAGTATTTATGCATGTAGATACTTATATTGAACTCGTTTGATTGAGTTGGTTGGAAAGTCGTGATTGAGGATGAGAATTAGTATACAGTCAAGGGGTTGCCTCCTTTTGTTATGATAGTTGCGTCAATAACCTAGCTCATTTTATTTGATTAAATTGATTGATTGGGAATCAATGATAATGTGCAGTAAATGGCTCTCTCTTCTCATTATGATTTTGATTGTTGTATTCTTACAACGTGGTGTCAATTTCTAATTGGTGGTTGTTGTGTGTTTCATTAACCCGATTGGGATCATGGCAAATACTGGAAATTAATGAATGTGATTTTGTTGTTTAATGTGCATGTATTATGGTTGCATTGCAAGTTTTATTGGTTGTTATAATGAAAAGTCATGAGATCGGGCAAGTTTTAAAAAGTATGTTCTGGAAAAAGGACCTATGTATATGTTTTATTTAGGAAAATTGTGAATTATGGATAGTGTTTGATATTTTATAGTGATATATAATGGATAGCGATGGAGCAATGTGGTTGTGTGTTTCTTTTGATTTTGTTTAAATGAAAGGAAAAGAAATGAAAGAAACCAATTATTCTCTTAACAAAACTATTGAAAGGCATAGTGATTCTGAGTAAGATTATAGATTATGTTAATTGAGAAGTTTGAAGAAATTTAATGTGGGAGAGTGAACATTTTTGACACACGGAAATTGTTAATTGGTATTGGTATCCTTGTATTGAATACAGAGTTGCTTTTATGGATTACTTAATTGGTTTTATGAACA
>JZKD02S1701171.1:76421-99654 GCA_000966675.3 Picea glauca | reverse complement strand
CCACCCAACCCACCTATGTCCTCGGATTGCAGAGGCCCAAATGTTTGTGACAAAACAACATCCTACTGTGTTAACCAATTCATTTTAGCATGGGCAAAACCTAACCCAAGCCTCTACAAGCACGGAAGGGGGCAGTCAAGGACCCTCTCCGTCTTCGAATAATCCCGCATCCGTGAATGTGTATATGATGAAGGGTGATGCTTTTATATCGACTATAGCGCACGACTACAATAAACCAAGCACTTCTAAGAAGGGAAAAGAAGCCGAACTCCCATATCTTCCTCTACAGATTGAGAAGACTTTGGGCGAAACAATGACATGAATCCCAAAAGGCGCGTTCAAAAAATATTCTCACAACCCAAACGCAAGGGCCACCCAGAACTATTCTGTGGTGGAGTATTTGTCTCAAACCCCTTGTGCAATGTCTTCTTTGGAGGTCCTCCAAAGCTTCCCTTCCTAGAAGAAATCTTTGTTAACTGCTTTAGGATCTACCGAGACTTGTAATCTGGGTACCATCATGCTGGATACAACCAACTTAAAACCTCGTCTGCCTTACCACGTAGCATTTCTGATAGTAGTGGCTCACCCCACGAAAAATGTTACTCGAAATATTTTTTGCATGGTGGTTGATGAGGGTGCCTCGATGTGCATTATGTCGTTGGCATGTTGGAAGGCCATTGACCAGCCTGTTTTGTCTCTGTCACCTACTCTTCTCACTACTTTTGACGGTCATTCATTCCAACCACATGGTATCATTCCCTCTTTCTCCGTGCAGTTAGGAGGGAAGACCGTATGCGTCGAGGTAGAAGTAGTCGACGTGTCCCTCAACTACAATATCTTGTTAGGAAAGAGTTGGACTTATGCCATGCAAGTAGTGGTTGCTATAGTTTTCTGGGTCTTGTTGTTTCCACACGAAGACCGGATTATGACCATTGATCAATTGTCTTTCTCCAGACCTGACCCTTCATTAGGGGTGTCCACAGTCCCAATGTTTGATAATCCCCAACTAGGCATAGTCAACGTAGGGGTTGGTTTGTGCCCATCTTTGATGGGTACCTTCGATTACCCGCCCCCTCAAGGAAATGTCAAGTTCATATCCGACCACCATAAGGTTGAGATTTTTCAAGTTTCATCGTTTCGCACGACTTACTTCAACGATCTGTGGATACTTCCTTTCCCATCGACCACGGTGGAAGGGATAGGGAACTCGGGCATGTCCATGCCCTTGTTCGCAACTGAAGTAGCATACTCTTTAGTCCAGCAAGCTTCAGCTGACACAGATCCAACTCCTGCACAAGAGTTATATACGACTCTAGAGCATATTTGGGCTCAAGGTTCTCTCGGTGACACCGATTCATTAGACTTAGTCTTGCCCTCTGACGAAGAAATAATTGAGGCAATGACAAGTCCAGACAAACCCTGGGATGATCTTCATCACAGATCTTACTTCCTCCTAGAGTTAAGCCAAATTGAAGCAGGGGAATTCACTTTGACTATGACTGGAGATAGGTCTTGTCCTATCAATCCTTTGGCTACTCATGTTGTTTATGCCGAGGGTAATATGGAAAGTATCACTGAAACGGTACCTATAAATCTCTCCAGAACCCTTGGTGTCGTAGACAATGTTTTCGTCGGAGCATACTGCTCCCCCGAGGAGATACCCGACATCGACCCACAAAGTGTCGATCATGAGCTAACTTTGTTGTTTTTCAAGCTCGCTTTGAGATCCGAAAGCAACATCCAACGAGACTGCATTTATGCTTTTCGATCTCGTCCAGATTAACTGAGAAAAGTAACCTCTATGGGTCTTCTTTTAAGCCCTTTTCAGACCCTCTAAAGATGAAAAGATCGTCGAGCGATCTTGTGGCCTTTCACACTCGTTAAACTGAAATTTGAAAGTCACGTATTTCCGGCGATAGTTTACCCCTTTTTTGGTCCGGACGGTCAACTGTACGAACAAAGGTATACTCTAAGGAACTTCAGTTCTCTAGAAGAGTACTCTCAGGTATCATTTTAACCCTTTTTCGGGTCTGAGGGACTAAATGTATGAAAAAGAAACCCCCACAGAGTCCATAGTTAATCTCTTTTCAGACTCCCTAAAATTGAAAAGATCGTCGAGTGACCTTATTATTTCACACTCGTTAAAATGGCCCAGAAGAACATTCCTGACGGAGTCCATAGTTAAGATTTTTCAGACTCCTTAAAAATGAAAAAATGGCCAAGTGATATTGTCTTTATCACACTCGTTAAAATGGTTTTGAATAGACATATTTTCGGTGCTAGTTTACCCCTTTTTCGAACCGACTAGACTACCTTCAAAAAAGGTACCCCAATGGAGTCTCCTTTTACGTTTTTCATACTCTCTAAATATGAAAAACCGCCAAGCTTACCTTCTTTGGGCTTGTTAAACTTACATCAAAGGATGTTACCATTGTGTGTCTTATTAACTGCATTTTCATACCCGCATCTTTGGCCTAATTCCGGCTCCATGTTGCTCTCAATTGAACCATCTAAAGCATGCCTTATACGCAAGCCCTATAGCACTTTGCCTCTGTGTCTTGACACCTTTGGCCCTTGGAGGATTTTTCCTGAGTGTCCTTACTTTGAACATCAGTCTTGTCCCTGTGCCTTGAACTTGTATGTTTGCGATACTCATTCCTCCTTTGTAACATAACATTCTTTTATTCTTCTTCCAAAATGATTGAAAAAGACAAAAAATCAAATATACCCCAAAAAGAGGAAGGGAAAAGTATTTTCTTTATTGGCAGCATAATGAGTCGCCCTTGGATAAATCACATCTGTCTATTTGTTCGTCAAAATATGGGATTTAATACGACCTTAGGAAGTTGTTTCTTGCTACATAAAGCTGTGTCCTCCTTTGTTTGGTTATTCTTCCAAACATATGGAGATTTTGTGTCGCCTCCTGCCTCGTAAAATTATGTTAATGCCATGCTGCCTGGGTCTCAACATTTGTTGTGCTATTGTCCAAGGGAAGTTTTTACCAAGCTTGAGTCAACCCCTCTGCATTTTGTCTCTTGGCCTCATGCTCGACCATCCTAAACGTCCAATCAAGTCTTTGTTTGAAATCAATGAAGCCTTCAGTCTGATCATCAATATTCTCTAGTGCATGACTGACGAGTCGTCGAAGACCTCTGGGTAGTGAAGTCGTACACTCATATTACACTCCTACCCAATTTTTGAATATTTTGAAGTTGTTGCTTGAGCTCTGAAGACCTCATGTCTAGCCATCAGGCCTTATAATCTTCTAGAAGATGGATACTCTACACTTATATCTTTTTGATTTCGAGATGTAGCTCCGTTGTGTATTACTCGTGGCTACACTTTATATAGTTATATGACATGGATATACAGTGTATTTGATTGGTAGCCATGATTTTATTTTATCCCGAGCATGGGTATGCCTGCCTTGGTGAGACAATTGTTATTTTTGCAGATGACGCCTCCCAATTTCTGGTCCCTGGGCTCACTTGTTCGGCACATCAGTGAATATTGTTAATGTATTTCGGCCATCAGATGCTCTTTTGACCTCACACATTAGGGGGAATCTGTTATAACCCTAATTTTCACTAGACATGCTTACCTGGCATCAGGCCATCTCAGATTCCTTCTTTTCCAAAAAAATGTCGAACAACTCTTCTTAAAAGCCGCTTTTATAAAGTCCCACACTCCCTACTCCATTACTGCATGTGTGTACATGCTAGATGACCCAAAACAACCCATGTGTACCTACAAAAGCACGGAAAAAGGAAAGTTGTTGATGGAGCACACAACTTTGGGTAAGTTAACTAAACCTTCCGGCCATGCATGTCCGAGGGTTCGACCAAATACCTAGATTCTTCTAGCCTATAAAATAAGGGTTAGGGGTCCCATTTGGAAGAGGAGAATCATAGTAAAGAAACTATACCCGGTTGCATATTCCCTTTGTCCCAACCTTTAGCCTTCCTTGTGCAAAGAGAAATATAGAGCAAAGAAGTTGGAGGACAGTTGAAGAGGAGCCCAGGACTAGGTTTCGTGGAGCAGTGGCCGGCTTCACCATTGTAAGTTGATTTGTTGAAGTTAATAATAAAGAGATTATTTTCCCATCCCACCATATGAGGTTTTCATGGTTTATTGCACATATGTTGATTAAATCTCTAATCCGTTAATCTATATATCAAATGCACGTGGAGTTCTTTGCTTATCTTGTGTGAATGCAAGTCAGCCTTGGGAGGAGAGCTGCAGTCAAAGAGCGATCAAGCATAAAGAAGGATCAACATCAAACGCCCAAAATAAGGTATGCTCACTTGATCTTCTAAACTACATATTTGCTTAAGAATAATGAGGATTAGGTCCAGGACGATGGTAGAAAGTAGGAATCTTTAGGTCTTTTCTGCATGCATGATAAAACCCTAAGTGCTAGTCCGTAGAGGGATTTCCCACTCACAACAGAGTGATTGTGAAGACTCAACTTTCTCACTCTTTAATTTCCTTCCTGATATCCGCAATGAGAAGATGCTAGTCCGTAGTGGGGTTGATATCCACCATTTATCTGTTTATCTAGCAAGATCAACGATCCTAAGTGATTGGAGGCTCACAACTTACAGAAACTTTAATTTCCTTCCCGATCCATGCAATGCCTCCCCACCGTCGATTTCTCTCCATTGAGATCTGACGGTTGTGACTTAACCTTTTCTTTGCCTTCATTGGATGACCTTTGTTCACCTTCCCTCTGAACCAACAATCCTAGATCTCTCTTGACCCCACAGTGGCAATCACTCCCGAATTAGAAAGGGACGGTCATGATCCTTCGAACCCTTACAAAGGATCTTTGACGTTTTATCTCCTGTATAGATTCTGCAATGCCATTCCTCCTGAGATTTTCAACTTCATGGTCGAAATCTGATCTCAACCACGAGACTCTTAACAATAGACCTGACCCATACCAGGTCATTGTTTCAACTAGAAGCTTTGATACCAATATGTAACACACCCCACCACCCACAGGCCAGGGTACATTACCTTCAAGCCCACCCTTAGACTTCTTTCTCTTACTAATACCTTTTTAAATTAATAAGGACGCATAAAATAAAATATCTAACGACATGTAGAATAATAACCAACAAGCATGCATATTCTAAAGATTCAATTAAACGATAAATAAAAACATAGCAGAAGACATTCATATATAGGTAAATAATACCATAACATAGAGAACTTATATTTATAAAAGATGACACCAACTGGATGTAGACCAAGGACGTCCCACCCAACCGTAGACACTACTGTTCCAAATCTCAACAACAGTGTCACCCCCAAGCCAGGGCTATGAATCCGCAAGGACAGTTCCAGAGTGTTACTTGGCTTCCCAAACCAGTCGGTACTCAAGCTCTCACAGTCTTTCCTATCACTCACAACAATCCAAGTACCCAACTCTCTTCTACCTAGCCTACACCACCCAAGAGAATGGACCTCCACCCTTCTCTTCCACGCAGTCCTTCAAGCAGTCCTTCTCCTTCCAGGGCTCTAATGAAACTGGTCCAAAATCTTAATGTTGGAACTCTCAGGACTCGCAGTTGTGAAAAAATATGGACACAGGCTAACACATCTCAGACATGCAGGCCTCAATTCATGGCTGGATTACACCAATGCCCACTACAAATAACAATACCATGGCTACTCTTCGACAGTTCATTTCCCTTTCCCATGCCAAGACGCAGATGAGGATGGATCAATGAGTGATAGGTAAGGGAAGGTTGAATGAACGAGTGAGAAGTGAATGAACACATGAACCATTGAGCAAGTGGATGAGAAAATAAGCGAATGAAGGAGCAAATGAGCCAAAAACCAACCCCCCAACACTCAATCATGGGGAATCAAGAACCTCCTGGCCTCCCCCAAGAAGCTCACATAATTGATCCACTCCCTTAGACAAAAGGGTAATTAAAATAGGAAATAAACATTTATCCCCTCAATCCCCCTCTCTTGTGGAATCATAGCCTCCTATAACTCTAGTCCTTGTCTGTCTAGCAGCCATCGATGTGTTTTTTTATTAATAATGATAAAAAAATTACATTTCTTGGGCACACTGGCCTTTTAATAATTGTTTGGGCACTCTAAACTCTCAGCATTGTAACAATACATTATTTAAAATGGGGGTTCAAAACCCGGGGTGTTACATAGAGTACTACCAAAATTAAACACAGGAAGTGGTATTATTGAAGTGTGAGTTCCGAGAAATGTATGCACAATTTACAAATGAACGGGATCTCTTTACCGCTCACATAGTTGATTTCGAAGAAGATACCCTCATGGGGCTGGAAACCTGTAAATACATGCAACAATGGTATGAAAAGGAACATCAAGCCTTAGAATGAATAGACTACATCAATGCAGTGCAGAAGGGCTGTGATACAGAAGAGCATGGCATATGAGTGTTGATGCATAACAACATCGCTCGAATAAGGAAGGAAGATGAACACTAGGTAAGCATGGTCTAGGAAACTCAGCGGAAAATGAAGGAAAGATGGGGATACTGTGAGAAACGTTGGGAGAAAATCAATTAGGAAATGAGCAATATCAACTTTCTAGAGTTTGGTCCATCGAAAGGCTTCATCGATTTACATAACATAGTTGAGCAGCATGAAGAGAAAGACTAGGTATGAAAAATGAATATTTTTCATATTTCAAGCATGATCTTGGGTCAAGTGAGGAAGTTCATGGATCCTTCGATTAAATCGCTTGTAGTCTTACAATGCTTGAGTGTCAAACTAATCAAGTACAAGGAATGAGCAGTTTAAATTAAGGAGTTCCTCTGTTCTCCAATGGATCAACAGAGGTTCCCATATGAAAATACATGTGAAGATCTCTTCCGTAGACAATCGAAATAAAAGAGGAAAAATCCACCTCAGTAAAACCACCAGATGATCAAAAGAGAAGCAAACGAGAACATATAGATAAAGTCTGTCATGCGACATTTTCTTAACTTAACACAATTTTAGTATCTATTTTAGCTTAGTTATTTTTAAAAATAAGGGCATCAACCTTGGACAAAGGGTCGATGGTTTTGGAGAGAAAGACTTTTCTTGAATTTCATAAGAGAACTATTTATGTGCAAGTTATTTTGATTAAGAATTTTCTTTTCGAACCAAAGACACTTTGTTCATATGAGGCATGAATTTGTTTGGACTGAGGGGGACTATCTCTATCTTTGGATTCAATATTTGTTGTTGTATTGAGTAAGAGTTGTTGTATCTTTTATTCAAAGCTATCTTGTAATTTTGTAACAGTTCTTTTATTCTAGTTGATGAATAGAAATCGATTGTGTTAACTTGTGATGGATAATAGAGCATTGAAAATTATTTTTTCTTACACTAATTTCTTGTCACGTATATATTTTCTTTCTGTAACTATTATCTCAGACAATGTTGAATGTATACTAATCAAAATGGTATTAATTCTAGTTTGAAGTAGTTTAGATCTTCTCCGTTTGCATGCTAAGGTATAAAGGTTATCCTGCAACCCAACCTTCCCCCAACCTTCCCCCAACACATAATTAGCTTCCCTCTGTCATCTAGTTTAAAGCGCTATCATTCTTTGGTTATAAATGTTAAAAAAAGAAGAACCAAAAAGAGAATTGCATAGCCCGAGGAAAGGTTTAACAGAAAATACATCTCTGTCAATCACGATTAAAGCCCATTGATAATTCCAGCCAGATCACGAATCTAGAGAACCTTACCTCTCATCAAATGCTTACGAGTGAATTGGTCCTCTTAAGCGGGTTTGGTTCCCGCTGTTGAGTTAAAGGGATATCAGACCCCTCAACAAAACCCTCTTCGGCGCTCTCTTTTCTTGTGGAAAAATTTAGCCCCCATCTTTGTCCATATTTCCAGTGGCTAGTATCACTTTTATTTATTTAAAAACAAAAAAAATACATTCGCATATTACATCGCTTGGCCATAGCCACATTCATATCTGCATTATGCATAAATTAAATTGGGGATTATAGTGGGGATGTTACAATCAAGGTTTGGGTGGATGAGGAGGTTACATGGAATCACCTTAAAGTTCCAGGTGGACCTAGAGTGCCATATTATCCATGCCATGTTATTAGGTTGCTACATTAGCATGCTGACGATCTATGTTTTTTGTTTTAAGAAAAAATTATGTCTAGAGCCAAAATATTATTTTGGCCAGAACAAGAGCATGTTAACCCCAAACTAGATGAAATTTTGGTATTAATTCAATAACGTCTAGGCCTACATAATTTATTGTTAGGGCCACTGGCCAATTATGCACCAATTTTCTAAGAATTGCCAATTAGGTGTTTTTGAAGAACAAGGTGGCACTCTCTGACAACAACCTTGTTATTGATGAAACATTTAGAACAAGTCTAGGAGGAATACCTATGAATATCTAGTTAATTAATTGGTCACATTCCAAGGGTTTGGCATGGGGAAGGAGAAACATGCCAAATTCCAATATTCCAGGCCACTTTTTGGAGATTTTTTGGATTTTTAGAGGAAAAGGGACCCTAGATCACAAATATGAAAAAACCATATTACTCAACATTTAACCTCATAAATCGAAACAAATTTTCCATATCTTATTTGTTTTGGAGATAGCTAGTTTGTCTAAAAATACTAAGTCCGGGGAGAAAGGGAAAAATGAAAAAGTTGACATTTTTCAATTACTGCAGATTTTGAATAGAGCAACATATTCACAATATGAAGGTTTTGATGTTCCCACCATCATTAGTTTTATCATTTCTGAATATAAATTTTTCCTTGGTTCCTAATATATTTTCTTCTACAAGTGGCAGAACATGGCCTCTCAGCTAAATTGCACTAGTGAAGAAAATGCAAAATTGCACAAAAGTGGCATATTTAGAGAGCCATAATTTTTGTTCTGAGATTTGAGTAGTAGAAATATAAGGAAATAATAATAAAAATGATTGGTGACCTTAAAAGGAAAAAAATATACATTTTTTTCCATAATTGCAAAATGATTCCTATCTAACAGTGAATTGTGAGGGGCCTTAATATTAGTTTGGGAAATGAAGAGACATAGTCTAATGGACATAGAAGCATAATAGAGATAATAGAGCTAATAAATACCATTAAGAACTTAAGAATGTAAGTACAAATCTACAGATCTTATATTAAGAGAATAATCAAAGTTCAAGAGGAGGAAAATAATATAAACACTCAACTACTACATAGTATGAACCAATTGCAAAGGCAAGTGACAGTTGGATCAAGTTCAATACATGAGAAAGAAGAGATACCTCATGCCAGAAGGGAGAAATATAGAGGATATAGGCATTCAAGGAGTGTTAGCAGGACTCATAGACCACATTACTCACTTGCTTATTTATCCAGGAAGGAACATTCATATGAAGAATCATAAATCATCCTATAGTGATCCAAAAATGGAAGGATTAATTAACAAATTGGCTTAATTAGATGCTCATAAATGATTAAAGAGTTCAGCCATTAATAACCATGCTGCAAATAAGATAAGTGAAAAACAACAAGAATGAGACAAAGACAAAAAGAACTTGATAACGATGTTTACCAATATGTGGCTACGTCTCTGGGCCTGCTTCCAAGTGGAGGACCTCTTTATTGATCTTCAAATTCTCAAGTTCTCTTTACAATGGCTCCTTTCTATTACAAACATGCTTCATATCTGTTGTACAAGACCTCCTTGTGCATATGCACACATGCCTCAATAAAATCCTCTCAAAACATGAAAACAATCCCCTCAAAGCCCCCTTCCACCCCATACATTTTACATTGCATTTGATATAGTATAAAGTGGGTTTTAAAACCCAAGATTTAATGTTGGCGCATTGGTCAAAGGTCCTTTCCAAAATCTTTTCTCTAACAATAGGTCATGGGTTTGAATCCCATGAGCCCCAAAACTTTTAAAATACCATCCAATGATAGAGTGCCATGTGGCAGCCCACGTTTGGGCCACATGGCACCTCTTCATTTACCTGAAAAGTGCCACTTGTCAACATTTGAGTGGATCTATCATCTGCCCAGTCAAACTATTGTTGTGCCACCACATGTCTCAATCCTACGTCATCATGATGACATAATCATGACGTCGTGCTGACACCAACATCGACTTTTTGCCTATTGACCTGTTGACTTTTTACTTGTTTGGGAAAACAATCGGAGTGTGATAACTCTCACATACAATGTTCGTTTGAGAAATTAAATATATGGATGGAATCAACACACCGATCTGGTCACAATGGAATTGGTTTCATTCAATTTCAAGAACTTTCATTTTTGAGCATTTTTTGGACTTGGGGAGCCTTTTGGATCATTCCTCCCCACTTGGAAGCTTTTGGACCACCAAAAGTCTGGTATCAGTTGTTAAATAAGTGAGGATACTGCGTCCTCACCTTTCTAGTCTCCATCCACTTGGTCCAACTTGGATTTGTGCCCTTCATTCCCACTCGAAGATACTCCACATCGCCCATGTGAGAAGTACAGACTCTTTTGTCCAAAATGGTGCCTTCCTGCAACTTGTTCATATATTCAAGAGAAAAATATTATATGGTAGGAATCTGAAAAATTCTCTTCTTGATCCTCGATCATAGAATGCTCATACAATTGCAAGTTTTCCACATTTACAACTGAATAATTTTTCATATATGGAGGCAATTCTAACCAGAAAGCAATGGTACCAATCTTGTCTAAATTTTTGAAAGGACCATAACTAATTGGCTTAAGCTTTTTACCTTCTCCTTGAATCCTTTCCTTGATGATATATAACCAGAATTGATCTCCTAATTTGAACTGATGATCAACTTGATGCATATCATTCCTTGCCTTGTACTTGGCTTGACTTTTCTCCAACTGCTCTTGTACCGCCTGATGAATCAAATGGATCCGTTCAATGAACTTTGTAGCCCTATCTACATCACTGTGTCCTTTTGCTGCAATGTCTTTCCCAAAGACAAAATCCAAAGGAGACTTTGGCAAGTGCCCCAAACATGTTTCAAATGTATCCCTTTGAGTAGAAGAATGCTTGGCTCGATTATACGCATGTTGCACATAACACAAATGTTCATCCCAAAGATTAGGTTGTTTGTTGCAATATGCCTGAAGTATATGCACTACTGTCCTGTTCACCACCTCTGTCTATCCATCTGTCTGTGGATGAAATTATATGATCTTGTTTAACCTGGTGTCCATAAGTTCCCACAATATTGGCCAAAATTTCCCCAGAAATTTGGAGTCTCGATCAGATACAATAGAACTATGTAACCCAAAATGAACCCATACATTTTCAAAGAATATTTGAGATGTTTGTTCAGTTGTGACTTTCTTTTTACAAGGAATTAGAACACACATCTTGTTGAACCTATCCACAACTACATACATGTAATCATAACCTTTTCTAGACATAGGCAACCCCCCCACAAAATCCTTAGGTACACTTTCCCATGATCTAGAAGGAATAGGAAGTGGAGTGTACAATCCCTACTTTTTGTTAATTGGTTTGCTTATTGCACACATAATACATCCTTTTACATACTTAGACACATTTTCATGCATTCAAGGCCAATAAAAAAATCTTTGTAACTGAGCATCTATTTTGTCTTCACCAAAATGTCCTACTATAAGAGAACTATATGCCTCCCGGATGACATGGACTCTTTCACTTTCTGGAATACATAATTTTCCCAAATGATACAAAAGTTTGTCTTTAATATGATAATTCAATTCTTCTGCTCTTTTGCCATGACTTAAAGTTGCATAGAATTCCTTAAAATATTTGTCCTCAGCATATTGTTCAATGTAACTTTCACGAGTAATTGAATTGTGCTTAAGGATTGTAGCAATTGTACTAGGAGCCCTAGATAACATATCAACAACTTTATTATGAATTCCCTTTTTATATCTGATGACCAAGTGAAATTGCTATAGATGGATTGTTGTAGCTTAGTTTGTGATTGTCGATACTGTAATGGTTGATGATCAATATGTATTATTGTTTCTTTTTCCATTAAGTAATGTTTCCACTTTTTAACAATTTGTACTAGAGCATACAATTCTTTATCATAGGTTGGATAGTTAATTACTGTTGTAGTGAAGGTCTCAGAATGATAACATATGGGTTTTCTGTGCTGCATCAACACTGCCCCCATGGCATAGTCACTTGCATCGGTTTCAATTTCAAAATACTGTTGGAGATCTAACAATGCCAAAATATAAGTTGTACTAATCTTTACTTTCAAAGTATCGAAAGCCTTCTGTTGACTTCGTCCCCACTGGAATCCTCTTTTCACAATTGTCAAAGTATGTAAAGGTGATGCAATCAGAGAGAAGTTTGCGATAAGCTTCCTCCAATACCGTGTTTCCCCCATGAAGCTTCTTACTTTAGTTACATTTGTAGACTTTGGCCAATTTACAATAACCTCAAATTTAGAGGGATCAATCTTAATCTTTCCACCCCCTACAATGTAACCCAAATATACAAGAGATGTTTTGCCAAATTCACATTTTGACAACTTTACAAAAAGTTTCTCTCTTTGTAACACTAAAAGTATCTTCCTAACATGCTTGACATGCTCTTCCCTATTCCTACTGAAAATAAGAATATCATCTAAGTAGACTATTACAAACTCATCAATGAATGACCTGAATACATCATTCATAACCCACATGAAAGTAGCAGGTGCGTTAGTAAGCCCAAATGGCATCACTAACCATTCAAACAATCCCTGTTTTTTTTTAAAAGAATTTTTCCATATATCCTATTCAACAACCCTGACCTGATGGTAACTACTTCTTAAGTCTAACTTATTAAAATAAACTGCATGTTTCAGTTGATCTAATAAATCATCAATGCAAGGCAAAGGGTAATGATTTTTTACCATAATTTTTTTCAAGTCTCAAAAATCCACGCACATGTACCATGTGCCATATTTATTTGGAACAAGGATGATATGCGACCCACATGGAGAAGCACTTAGTCTAATGACCCCCTGTTCAACTAGCTCTTGTACATATTTCTCTATCTCTGCATTTTCCAAAACTGATAACCTGTACATGCCAATGTTAGGAAGAGGAACATCCTACTGCAATTGTATCTCATGTTCAACTTGTTGCTTTGGAGGTAATCCTTTTGAGACTTGAAATAACTCATCATAGTAAAAAACAATTCTAACTAAATCATCTTTTAACTTTGTATCACAATATTTGAAAGTATCAATTCCGACAGTGTCTATAGCTTTTGAAACCATTAAGAGATATCTCTTACTGACATTTACAATCCTCTTCATTTTTCCTGAGTTGATTAGTGATAAATTCAATTTCTTCTGATGATCTCTTACAATATATTATTTTCCATATTTAGTTAATTGATACTTATTGTCTTCACGATAGAATATTTCTTTTCTATCATACAAATATGGAATCCCAAGTACAATACCACATATATCTAGTGGAACCACATCCAACTCGACCTCATCTATAAACTATGAATTAATAGAAAAATTTAGGACACATTGTCTATCAACTTGCAATTCATTATAATTATGAACCCATCCTAAAGGATATGGTTTCTTATGAGGTTTAGTGATTAATCCAAAATTTTTAACTATTGCCTCTGATATCAAATTTACTTGTGAGCCACTGTAAAATAGAGTATCAATTTTTGTATGTTTGGAGATTACTCTTATATGAAAAAGTTATGTTCATTTGACCTCATCAACTTCATTATCAACTTTTAAAGATTGAATTGAAGAACTTGTACTAGCTTCATAATTTTTACCTTTGATTCATGTGACTGTGACCTTTGTCTCATCTCTCGAATTTGACCCCAAATTGGTTTGAGTTGTTCTAGTCGTCTTTGGTTTTCCTTTATTCCTGAACTTTGTTGGTTTCAAATCTGGGTGAAGGATCCAATAACGATCCTCACTATGGCCTTCTTTCTTACAATGAGTACATGTAGTTTTTTTCCTTCTTCACTATATTATTTTTCTTCCCTTTGAACTTCTCTTTACCCTTGCCTTTAAACTTTCCTTTAGTAAGTTTAAATGGTTTTACAAAATCAACATTTACATTCTTGCCTCTAGATTCAAGATGAGTCGCTTGCACACACACCTCATCTAAATTAGTTGGATTAAACATAAGAATGATAGGTCATAAATAAATATGCAAACCACCTATATAGTTAAGCAATGTCTCTTGAGTATCCAATGGTGTTCCCAACAATAAAGCTCTTTTCCAAAACTCTTGTGTATAACTTTGAATAGTTTGTCCTTTTAACTGTCTAAAGTTATACCGTGACATAATAGCTTGTTGCATGCAAGCTAGAGGATAAAATTTCTTTCATAAAGCGAATGTAAAATAAATCAATGAAGAGAGAGAGTCTTACCAAACTTATTAAGATCTTGTTTTGTCCTTCTTTCCCACCACACAAGGGTGGTTGCTCCCATATTGAGACTAGCAAGCTGGATCATAGTCTCCTCATCTATGATTTTCTGTATCCTGCAATACACTTTAATTTGTCTTATCCAATTATCTAACTTTTCTTCATTTAGTTCTCCATCATGCAAAGGCAACTCAAACTTAACGTCAAGTTTTAACAAAGGCATATTAGACTTATGCTTATGTTTTTTTTTTTGTATGGGAGATGTTGTAGAATGAGAACTAGCATTTGAAGTAGAACTTGAAAAAGAAGGAGAAGATGGTGGTGAAGGTGGTGTAGGAGGAGGCTTTGAAGATTATCCTTTCCCTTCACTTTTACGCTGCATTAAAATCTCTCCCAAAGCTAGTTTCTTTCTCTCCAAGAAATCATCATACAACACTTTGACCATTTTTGACATGGAGAAAAGTGCATCTTCAAGCTTCTTGGTTCTTGGAGAAAGTTATCATTCTGAAGCCATTCTTTTCTTCCTAAACAATCGTTCTATCTCGGGAATGAATTCATGCAATGATCCTTCTCCTCTCTAAGATTTGGATCTTGTGAGCATCCAATCCTTCACTTGTTAAACCTTCCAAAACAACCAAAAGCTTTGATACCAAAATACTTGATCCAAAAATGGAAGGATTAATTAAAAAATTGACTTAATTAGATGCTCATAAATGATTAAAGAGTTCAGCCATTAATAACCATGCTGAAAATAAGAGAAGTGAACATAAACAAGAAGGAGACAAAGACAACAAGAACTTGATAACAGAGTTCACCAATATGTGGCTACGTCTCTGGGCCCACTTCCAAATGGAGGACCTCTTTATTGATATTCAAATGCTCAAGTTCTCTTTACAATGGCTCCTTTCTATTACAAACATGATTCATATCTGTTGTACAAGACCTCCTTGTGAAAATCGACACATGCCTCAATAAACACCTCTCAAAACATGACAAAATGCTCCTCAAAACATGAGAAATGGGCTCAAAACTCCAACTCTTCTTTACATTCCCTAAATACAAAGTACCCTCTCAAGCTCAATAAGCCTGGTTTATATATATTTTTAGGCTCATATTAGGAATCCCATCTTCCCACAAATATATGGCCTCTTTTTGGGATCAAATCCCCCTTCAAATGGCCAAAAAATCCTCAAAAATGCCCAATCTGGGTCAAACTATAGGAAAAAACACCAACATGTGCATAAAAATAAAAAATAGCCCCTATGGCTGGGCGCACACTCCAATTTAAGGTCACATGGAAACATAGGTGGCCAAGCTCTAGCCCAAAGGGCTTCATGCTAGCCCCTTTTCCGAATATATAGGTCACATGTTGTAATGGTATAGGACCGCGACCTTGGGGTGTGCCTAAACCCGTGGTTCCAACCCCCACAAAGTTTGTTTGAACGATGCTAAACATGCGCGTTGGTGGTTATGTTTATGGCGCCCAAACCCTATTCACTGTGGTCATAAGTAACAAAGAAACCGTGGGTTGGGGCTTAGCCCCAGCCCCCTTCTGCCCCATACATTTTACATTGCATTTGATATAGTATGAAGTGGGTTTTAAAACCCAAGCTTTAATGTTGGCACTTTGGTTAAAGGTCCTTTCTCAAACCATTGCTCTAACAATAGGTCATGGGTTCGAATCCCATGAGCCCCAAAACTTTTAAACTACCACCCAATGATAGAGTGCCACATGGCAGCCCACGTCTAGGCCACATGGCACCTCCTCATTTGCCTGAAAAGTGCCACTTGTCAACATCTGAGTGGATATGTCTTCTTCCCAGTCAAACTGCTGCTGTGCCACCACATTTCTCAATGATACATCATCATGACATCATGATGACGTCGTCATTGACTTTTTTCCTGTTGACCTGTTGACTTTTTACCTGTTTGGGAAAACGGTCAGAGTGTGATAAATCTTGCATACAATGCCCATTTGAGAAAGTAAATATACGACCGGAAGCAGTGCGACGATCCGGTCGTAATGGAATTGGTTTCATTAAAGTTCGAGAACTTTCATTTTTGATCATTTTCTGGACCTAGGGAGCCTCCTGGATCACATAGGTATCTCCTCTCAAGCATCAAAGTAGACGTCATGAATTTGATAATTTTCAAGAACTCAATAATATTAAGCCACCATTTTTTTATGGATAAAATAAGAAGAGAGAATAGGATACATCTTAGCTACTTCAAATTAGAAGGTATTTTCAATTACATAATTATTCCTCCAACTCGGAATCTAGGATTTCCATATACCAATTCCAAGGAAAGATTTCTATGTGGTGGGACCAACTTAAGCAGGTCAAGCACATCAATGAAAATAAGATCACTTGGAAGCAATCCAAGAAATATTTCTATAATCATTATCTTTCAAAGAGTTACTATGAAAAAATGATGTAATCAAGATAGGGAATATGACTATGGATGAGTAAGAGAGGAAGTTCTTGGAGCTGTTGAGATATGTGGGTTTTATAAATATGAGAAGTTTAAAATATATAGATTATCAAGTGGAATTCCATCATTCTATAAGGATAAAATATGATTTGATGAACCCAATACTCTAGAAGAGACTGTAAGGAAGGATAAGTACATATATGAGTAGAGTAAAGGAAGTGCAACATTCCAAAAGTCATGGGAAGACAAGAAGAAGGAAAAAATGGAACAAAGGATCAAATATTTCAAACCTCGATCTATCAAGAGTATCCCTAATATATATCAACAAAGCCAGACAACTCAAAGTGATTCAAAGATGGAAACATCCTCACGGAAGATACCAATACCACCAATCAAATGTTGGGGATGTAAAGGAGAGAACTTGTAGAGAGATTTCCCTCATAAATAAGACAAAATGAGTACTATTCACAACCTTCAAAAAGTCGCTACAGTTGAATACATGGAAAGAAATATTCCATGGATACATGTATCCTTGGAAGATCAATAGAAAAAACATCAATCCCACATGATTGAGGTGGAAGGTAAGATTACCAATTAGCTTGTTGTTATTTTAATTGATTCAGGAACAAGCCATAGCTACATTGATCCTAAATTAGTGGATATATTTCATTTCAAATAGAGTAATCTTGAAAGATCATGGTCGGTTCATCTAGATGCTTGAACTAAAATAAGGATCAATGAGATTTTCAGAAGTTGTCCAATAGACCTAAATAGAGTAAATACAATTGCTAATATGAATATCATTTATTGGTATCTTATTATATTCTAATTGAAATGTACTGGTTGGAAAAAAATCATGTTATCCTAGATTTCTGTAACAAGGCATTTACATGTCTTGATGACAAAGGAAAACAAAGCTTAGTGAAAGGGATTCTAAGACCCATTTCTAAAAGGGATATTTCAACCTTACATCTAAAGAGATGTTTCAGAAAATGATGTCAATTATTTGCAACTCATGTGGAAGAGCCAACCAAGAATAAGAGTCCAAATATTGAATATTTGGCAGTGTTATAATAATTTGACAATGTATTTGTGGAGATTCCAAGTTTTCCACCCAAGAGACACATATACTTATCTATTGATTTAATGCTTGGAGATGCCCCGGTATCCACAATTCCTTACAAGATAAGCACACCAGAGTTGAAAGAATTGCAAATGTAGCTGGAATAGTTGCTGGAGAAAGGGTATATATTATCAAGTGTCTCACCTTGGGGAGCGCTAGTAATTTTTGTTAAAATGAAGGATAGGACCTTGAGGTAGTGCATTGATTTTATGCATCTAAATAAATATATTGTGAAGAACAAATACCCTACTCCTAGGATTGATGATCTGTTTGATCAATTAAAAGGAGAAAATATATTTTCCAAGATAGATCTAAGATCATGATACCATCAAGTGATAATCTAGGATGAAGATACCAATAAGGAAACTTTTAAGAACACATATGGGAATTATGAATTGTATTTGTGTCATTTGGATTAACAAATATACCCATTGTCTTTATGTTTTTAATGAATGGTATTTTCAGAAATTACTTGGATAAGTTTGTGATAGTATTCTTGGGTGAAATAATTATATATTCCAAGCCAAAGGAAGAGCATAAAAAATACTTGAGCATAGTGCTATAGGTTTTAAGAGTGCATCAACTATATGCTAAGATGAGAAAATGTTCATTTTACAAAAAGTAGATCCAATAATTATGGAATATCATTTCAAAAGAAGGCATGGTAGTGGATTTAGTGAAGATTGAATCCATTAGAGGATGTCCAACACTAAGAAATGTTATAGAGGTCGAATCATTTATGGGATTAGCTGGATACTAGAAGAGATTTATTAGTTGATTTTGAAAGATTGCACATCCCATCACTTATTTGCAAAAGAAGGGGATAAAGTTTGAATGAACCTCAAAGTATGAAGAAAGTTTCAACTTTTGAAGGAATTGTTAACAAGTGCACCAATATTGAATATTATTGATCCAAATGAGAGCTTTGTTGTGTGCATAGATGCATGCAAGGAAGGACTTTGTGTATTCCTTAAAAAAATGGGCATGCGATATTTTATGAGTCAAAGAAATTGAAAGAGCATGAGAGGAACTATGCCACACATGACTTAGAGTGGGTTTCCATAGTTCATTCATTTAATATGTGGAGGCATTATCTAATGGAAAACAACTTAAGCTAAGGATAGAACATAATGGTTTGAAATATTTATTTTAGCAACCAACATTAAATGTCAGACAAGTTATATGATTGGAGTTTCTCAACAAATAAAACATATTAAAAGTAAAGAGAATAAAGTGGTTGATAAACTTAGTAGGAGAGTTTAGGAGTTGTATGTTACAACCATTAGCATGTACATGATGTAACAAAATACCATCTTTATACATAAGTTAAGGAAAGTATACATCAAGGTAAATTACAAAACAAATATAAATACTATTAGATGAAAGACCATGAGATCCTATTGTATAGGAATAGAGTTATGTTCCTAATTATTAGGAGTTAAGAAATTTTGTGTTAAAAAAAATGTATGATATTCCATATGTTGGACACCCAAGATATGAGAACACAATTGTAGTAATAAGAGGTCAATATTTTTGGCCATGCATGGAAACAAATGTGGTTGAATACATAGCTAGATACATGGAGTATCAAAAAATAAAGATTAAACATAAACAACCAATCAAATTGCTAAAACCATTTCCCATTCCTAAGTAGAAATACCCAAGGAGCCAATAATTACATGAAACAGTCTATATATTATCATTTAATGTCTTTTGATATGTTGTTGAGCTTTGAATTGTTGAATTCCATGAGATATAACCCATGTTTCAAGTTCTCTCGAGATAAATATATAGATATATAAAAGTACTGAAAATATATTAAATGTAGCGGATCCATCTCATCGAAAAATGATCAATTGGGATTATCGTTTAAAGTATCCATGAAAATTTAAGATTTTGTTCAGGCATTTGAAAAATTGTCCTCACATTCTATCATTATAGAAAAGATAGAAAATTGAAGGTATTGACTAGAATTTTAAGGGAGATAGAGATATATCTCTGTTTTGTTTTGTTATTTTTGTACTATGGAGGTCAAAGGAGAAGAGAGTATAATAGGCACGACACAATAGATCATTAGAGTCTGGGTCCAAATATATATTAAGAATTCTCTCAAATTACGAGAAATGATGTCGGCAATGATATTGAAGAGAGGCTTGCTGCTGCGAATTCCTATGAAGTTGCGAGATGGTCTATGATATAGGACGCGGGATGAAGCTTCATTGCATTTGTAGGGCGTTGATGAAGTGCAACGATTGAAAGAAAGTTTGGAAATCCTATCTTGGACGGAAAATGATAATGATGATGATCTATCAATAGAAGCGATCCACTGGTTCATTCCCAAAATGTTCTGTAGATTTCCATGGCTAGATTTAAGGATGATTTCCATAATATTTTGTTCGACATAGTGAAATGTTTTACCCAGAGCGGCTTTTAACAAATGATACAAGAACCAATTTCTAGGGTTTCGTTTTGTTCTTGTCATCATGAATATTTTCTAGACGTTGCATCCATCAACTCTAGTGAAGGAGAAGACGATGGCGATGGGGAAGTATGGCTTGAATAGATCTAACGGTTGGATGAATCAGTTGTGTGATGCCAGTGTAATGGTTGTTGCAAGTGTAATGGTTGAATCTGAGGAGAGAAGAGCGTTAAATTTGATTGGAAATGGATTATTCGAGATGACGAGGAGCAGGTAGCGCTCAAGTTCCAATCTCAACTAATGGTGACAAAGTTGAACCAAATCAATGGTGATAATGAGAAGAAAGGGGATGTTGACACCATGCCCACCGACATGACGCATCGCTAGCTCAGACATCCGAAGCAGTCGAGTCGACGCACTATGAATGCAGAGCGAATGCAGAGCAAGAAGAGTTAGAAAATTACTCTTGCACTGTTGCATGACATGGGAGTCATAGTGTGGATAACCTAGCCTGAGAGGGGGAATGTTTTCAGTCTAGATGAAATGAGGTCTCCTAGTAGTGGTCGTCAGGGCCAAGTGGCCAAATTTGTATGCAGATTTGTTGGTGTAGATGGGTGCTCCCATCATTCTCCTTTGTCTCTTTTGTTATACCATTGTTACTGGTGGCGGTGCAATTGATATGGAGATTAACAAATATTTAAGACAACACGCTCTCCCAACTGGTGAAAGTGCATATTTTCGAGTGCATACAATTATAGGGGGTATTGTTGATTCTTTTGCAAACTTTGTATGGGACATTGTTGTCGTAAAGATAAATGAAGTTAACTTGAATATGGATGAAAAATCCATGGTTGCTCTCTCTCGTGCTTAGGAAGAATTTCTAATGGTGCCGAGGTTCCAAGAGATGTTAGAAAACCATTTCTCTTCCTAGATTGATAGTGATTCCAAGGATGCACTAGATGAGTTTGATGAAGCATCAACTAAAGCTTGAGGAATGGAGAAGTCTCGTTGAAGAGTACAGAAAAGTTGAGCTCAACATTTCAGGCATATATATATATATAGGAGATTAACAAATATTTAAGACAACACACTCTCCCAACTGGTGAAAGTACATGTTTTAGAGTGCATATAATTATAGGGGGTATTGTTGATTCTTTTGCAAACTTTGTATGGGATATTGTTGTCTTAAAGATAAATGTAGTTAACTTGAATATGGATGAAACAATGAAAAACAATTCATGGCTGCTCTCTCGTGCTCAGGAAGAATTTCTAATGGCACTGAGGTTCCAAGAGATGCTAGAGAATCATTTTTCTTCCTAAATTGATAGTGATTTCAAGGATGCACTAGAGGAGTTTGATAAAGTAGCAACTGGGACTTGAGGAATGGAGAAGTCTCATTGAGAAGTATAGAAAACTTGAGCTCAGCATATATATATATATATATGTTAATTTTTATTTTACGTGGATTAGCAGAGATAAGTTATTTGTTATGGTGAAACCTGTTCATATCACCCAAGAAGTGCCTCCTCACAATGCACATATGTAATAAAGAAGATTTAGTACAGTGAGTGTGTTCAATTTCATTTGAAGTTTGGAGAACTTTGGTAAGAAGGGTAAACACATCTTTTGAAAAATTGATGTTACAAGAGTACCAAATGGAATTGTTATTGTTTGGGATAATTAGTGTTAAGTGAGAGCTTGGCATGGTCTCCTCACATCATAGCTGAAGTTGTATTTGTCATTGATTGGTAAAATAAATGTGTAATGTAGTATAAGAATGGTCTTCAAGTCATGGTCAAGTTTATAGTTGATATTATTAAGGTGATAAGTTAAAAGTTAAATTATTAATGTAAAGTGTTGAAGTCCTCAAGCCTTTTAATTTTAATGTAAGAAGTCTAGGTCAAAGTCAATCATTAAATGTATCATTAATTGTATTGGAATGAAGATGAAGAAGGGTGCATGATCGGTGTTACCCAACACCTCAATTCATATTTATGATGAAATATTAAGATGCCTTGAAAAAAATAGAGAGTATGTGTTATAGAATTATTAACCCCCTAACCCTTGGGACAACATCTCCTAGAGGTCCCCTACCCAATTCACTCATCTTTCATCATCTTCCCACTGAGTTTCTAACCTAATCACTCTTAGGTCTCCCTTGTCATTCCTTAAACCTACGATAGAAGGTGTTGGTCACCCTTTCTGGACTGTCAAGTCACGATCGGGCCGCTTGCTCTATCTGTGTACTTAGGTCACGATGAGCCTAGAAGCTCCCTTTTTTGGACTTGGTTGTGACAGATAGGACCTCACTCTGATTTATTAGGGTTTAGTCTCGAGAAGGATTCTAGTATAATCCCGAAGATCTTATCCCATTAACCATAAGGAATTATATCTAAATCCCTACAAGAACCAATCCATTTCCATGGGAAAAGGGAAGAAAGAACTAGCAAAGTTACTCTGGTGATTTGGTGGCAAGGCATGGGAAATGAGCTTGGAAGAAATATATCTCTTTAGTTTACACCTGTAAGTTCTAATATTGTTTACTATGTTAATATAAGATATGATGGATGTTTCCCTCTAAATGATTGTTCCTGTAAGTTTGTGTGTTCTTTGGTAGAGAATTGAAATATTTGTAGATCATGACATATTATCATATCTAGAAAAATCCTTTGCTCATATCTCTGTTCCTATCTTAGGTGTAGCGTGCCAATTGCTTTGATACCAATTTTTAGCGTGCCAATTGCTTTGATACCAATTTGTAGTGTACCCTTCACTCTTACAGGTTTCCAAACCCCTCAATTTACCATTATACATGAATGTTTACATAATTTGTAAAATCATTATAAGCACATGCATTTAAC
>JZKD02S1701171.1:48984-67734 GCA_000966675.3 Picea glauca | reverse complement strand
GGTTCAGCTGTCACAGGATAATCTCAGGCATGATTTCGGAACAGAGGCTCCACGCACAGGCTAGCTCAGCTTTTCCCAAACAACCAGGGATTCTTCCACTCGAGTTTAACACAGGATTAATGCGCACACTGGTTTTATCAGAGACACGGGTTACTCAGAGTCAGACACAGACTCCACAGCTCTGGACATGGTGTACACGATTTCCTCCGGACCAAACACAGGCTTTACGGCTTCTAGAGATAAACCAGGGTATTCTGGCAGACGACGTACCAGTCTCATGCACAGAGGTTCAGGTTCGAATGGAGGAAGATCCCCCACCCACGGTTCAGCTCGGCGTTTATATTTGCATGCACCAGGGTTGACACTTGTCACCCTCGAAACTGCATGTGTTTCATCTGTACGCCCTTCTCCCACCACTTGGGAAATCACGGGCCCTTCCAAAGGACTTAGGTTAACATAATGTGCACATGGATTTTTAGGAATAATTATAAAATATTATTCTAGGCCTAAGCCCCCTAGGCTTACCCCCTAGGCTCATTACTCAGCCCCTTTCCCACCTTCCAGCCCCTAGTTCCTTGCCCTCTCTGTGGACGCTCAGTCCCCCATCACTCTTTCATCGTGGACGGTCTGCACTGGTGGTATTTATATTTTATTAATTGACCTGCATACATACAAGTACATCAACAGGCTCCTGGCCTTCAACACTTAGGCTCCCTGGCCTAACAAAACTCATAAGCCTACAACTTATTCAAAACTTGGCTCACCAGCCTATAGAACATATTTACAATCTCTTTCAGAGCATGGTTTACATCGGGGCTTGGCCTTGGGGACACTACATTAGGTATAGGAAGAACCTAAGGGAGCTCAACTCCTGCAGGGTATAAAATCTCTACAACGGACTTGACACCATACTAGAGAAATTTCCTCTAATGTGCTTTTCTTTCTTCTTTACATGCTTTCTTTCTGATACTTTTACCCATTAAAACCACTATCTTGGATCTGATAGATCTCATCCTAGATCTAACTTTTTCTTTATCCTCTAATTCGGTTGTGACTTCTCCGACCACACAGAGTGATCAAAGCCTTCTTGGTTGCGGGTTCCCACCTTTGTAGCAATGACCATCTCTTCTCCCAAGTCTAATAGGGGTGACCACACTATTTGGTCGCATTGTCACATTGTCTCCCTCTACAGGGAGTGACCGACCCCTTAAAATTGTTTTTTTGAAGAGTTATCCTTCAAAAAACTCAGCGAGACCCTTTTTAGATTGGTTTCCTTCAACACTCTGATCTTATAGTAAGAGTGTCTCTTTGATTTTGCATCAATTTGTTTTGAAATTTATGCAATTATCTTCTTTTTGTGGCCATCTTATGTGATTGATAGGTACAAATAAGATCACCTAATTTAATCCTTTCAATCCAATAGAAGGTTATTTATAGCTTCCTCAGAACATTTTTCTTGCAAAGTCTACCATATAAATCTCTCTTTCATTAGTTTTGAACATTTGTCATTTCCCAAATCATTTGAGAACTTTTCAAACTTTTGTTTAGACTTAAAATTTGTTGGTGTGCTTTAAATTTGCATGTTTGGTTTTTTCTTCCATCTTTTGCATTCATTTCTGAACATGGTTAATTAGACTAGGTATAGGGCCTTTGGACTAAGATAAGTGAGTAAATTGTCCAAGACCGCAAAAATAAACCATACATTTTTAAAGAGTGCTTAAATACAACTTTTGTATAGGCATAGCCGAGACCCCCCTCTCACACAAGGGTTACATACGAGGTTGTGTGTGGATGGGAAACGGAGATACCCCTTCGAGGCTTAACCAAACATAGTGAAACAATAGTATATTGGGGATTCTTCCCAAGAATCGGTTATTTCCATTTGGTCTCAGAACTTCGTAAATCTCGAATCTGTTTTGGTCCTCTAAATATTTTTCCAGTCCACTTGTTCTCAGTCCTCTTGATAAATTTCAAACTTGATATCCTGCCCATACTGTTGGACCCGATTGTCCACTGTACTCGTCCAAAGACTGACTGGGAGTTGGTGACCTTAGTTGCCATAATATTTAGGGCTCTTACACAAGGTGACGATGAAGGAGAGTATTCATTATACGTAGATTAGACATTGGTCAAACTCACTTGGGCTCCTTGGAGGGAAACCCATAGATAGACTGTTGGTAAGCTTGCACCAAGGTGTAATTATGTTAAGTAGGCTACTAACGTAACTAGTCCACCCACTTATCCTCGCCCCTTCTCACATGTTCCCACGATGTTGGATTTCATCACCAACTAGTGAGCTCATGGGGAGAAGGTTTGGTTTTTTTGATTGATTTCTAGATTTTTTTAGCACGTGTTGCTTCTTTTATTTAGTTGGCTTTAGGAATGTCATTGTTATATCTCTATCCTAGTCAACAAAAATTTTTGTAGTTCTCAGAGGATGCTAGGTTTTCCTCCATTACATTACAAAATTTTACCTCCCAACTCACCCAAAGATCACCTTCGAGAGGAAAACCACTCTAAGGCTGGAAGTGTTGTTACCACCTTACTTGAACACCCAGAAGGATACAAATTTTGAGAGGGATTTGTACTCCCTACAAATCCACCCTTGAATGAATCTTTCGGTCCCCTCCTTCTTCAGGTAAACTCTATCGGAGAACCTGAACTTGGTACTGATTACCAACGTCTCTCTCTTGAACCTTGTGAATATGTTGTGAGAATGGAACCCCAACAGATCCATTTATCAAAGGGTTACATCACACCACTAAGGATTTCGGGTCCATCTGACCCTATGTGCACCCCTGAACAAACCCACGATATCCTCTCTAGAGTAGATACAATCATATAATCTACTTTCAAACCCTTGCAACCAGATCAATCACATTCTTCTTCACAAACCCCTCACCCCCCATATATGGTATCTCCCATACATTCCAAAATTCTTTCCCCCATTCCTCCTCCATTTACTCTACAACACAACTGGCTTAGCCCAATGTTGCCATGACCCCAAAATAAATAATGAAATATGTATCATATGTCGTCCCCACCATTGTACAACCACCTCCAAGAAAACAACCTTCTACACCCCCCACTAGGGGGAAACCTTGTCTTACCCGATTGTTCTTAGGAGGCGATCCCACCCTCTTTGGAAAACAACCTTCATCGAGAGGATTTCCTCCCCAAGGAAGCCAACTAATTGGTTTTGGCCAACAAATATCCATGAGCCAACCTTTCACTAGGGGACAACCCTTGTACCTAGGACAAATTTCTGGTCAACATCATGTCAAGGGGAAACCCTCGAATTCTGGACCCTTTTTAATAGGGTAATTTTCTACCATTGAGCCAACCCTTGTCTGGCTGGGGGAAACCACCCACTAGGGGTAAACCCCCAATTTCAAGGCCATATTCACTCTGGGGGCATCAATCAACTGGGGGGAAACCCCCAGCTACTGGACAACACCCATCATGGGGCCCAACTATTCCCTCTACCACTATCCTACTATATAGACACCCATACCTAGGAATAGCTAACATCATATGGAACCAACCTCCACAGCACGGAGGACCCCCTGGAGGACCACCCTATGGTGGAGGACCTCTTGTTAGACCACCCCACGATGGATGGGGACCCCCCTAAGGAGGAGGACCTCTTGTAGGACTACCTTATGGAGGAGGACCCCCTTATGGAGGCAGACCTCCTAGGGGACCACCTTATGGAGGAGGATGCCTTGGAGGACCACCCTATGATGGAGGACCCCCCGATAGACCACCTTATGTAGGAGGAACTCCATAACAATACCAATATGGAGGAGGACCACACAATCCAGCTCCACAGGTCAACAAACAAATTCCGATTTTGGCAATTTTATATTTTCCTGATATTTCAAGGTTGAATAAATATCCCATATGACATTCCCCTTTCTGCCCCCCCATTATCGCCAAAATCCCTTCCAATATTCCAAATTTTGATGGAAAACCTAGAGAATATCCAAACAATAATGTGATGAGTTTCCACATATGGTGTTGTTCAAACTCCTTGATGGATGATTCCATCTGATTACGAATTTTCCGGTGAACTCTTACAAGATCTGCAACCAAATGGTATATGGAACTGTTACAAAACTCCTTTGACAAGTTTAATTCCCTTACTATGGCATTTTTGACACACTTCCAATTAACAATCATATATGAAACCAATACTAAGATTTTAACATTGTTACACCAATTGACCTCCACCCATATCTATGATCATATTCATGAATAGATATGTTGGAGATGACTAATTAAAGCCACAATCTCGGATCGACTATTAGCTTATTGGTTTACCAAGTCTCTTTTTCCACCTATCGCTCGAGATGTCTCCATGGGAGGCGTCATTACAGAGGAACAAGCCATATCTCGTGCCCAATATCTAGACTTAGTATATTCTCAGTTCGACACATTATATGACTTGATTTCCCATGCTCCTCGGCCATTGAACGACCCAACCAAACCATCACCGAGCCCCCATGCCAATGGTATGATTGGTCTTGTTTCTATCGATTCATCTAGTTATATGACTAGGAAACACAACCCATCAAATAAAACCACCAATCCTAGTTCATGTCTTTACAAAATCACTCCAACGAAGCCCCCTTCCCAAACCTATGAGGTCAAGTCGATGCAGTCCACTGCACCCAAAATCCCACATCCATCCGGAGGAAAAAAAAAGGGTAACAATAATAAGAAAAAGGCAAACTCTTCTGAGCAGTCGGGCCCAAAGACACAAGAAAACAATGATGAGGGTAAACCTAAACGAAAGGTCAAATATCCCTGCATGATCTGTAAAGAAGATCATTTCACCAAAGATTGTCATTGTCTCGCTGAAATCCATCAATATCTCGAACGAGGCCCATCCTCTTCTACACCTGCAGTGTTAACAAACCCCTCCCCCCCAACAACAAAAAATGGCTATGAAAACACAACCACCCCCACCTAGGGGAAACCTTGAGTCTTCAATCACCAATATATTGATGGTTAAATACATGACGTTATCCACCAAAAGTAATAATTATGACTCTCCGGATGGGAATCCTCCATCAAAATATTCTCCCATTCCAACCCCAACCAATGGCCCTCTCACTCTTGAGAAACCAAGTATAGAACCTACTTTTCTCCCTCCAAAAGGGGTACTTCGTCGTACGACACATAACCCTAATGCTCGAGGAACCCAAAACTATAGTATAGTGGAGGATATTTCTCAAGCCCCATGTGTCATGTGTGCCCTCGAAGTATTTCAGAGTTGTGCAACCCAACAAAAATATTTATTAACAACCATTGGGGGAATGGATCCCTCGGAGTCAAACATTATCTCTTTTAATGTTGAACAAAGTGAACCTCTCCTTGCATACCTACTTTTATTACAAATCATCGTCCGTTCACTTAAAAAAATTGGTTTTTTAACTGTGATCGATGAAGGTGTGGCCACTTGCATTATGTCAATGACTTGTTGGAAATATTTGGTCTCTCCATATATTACTATGTCCAAAACCATTTTGAATGTCTTTGATGGACATTTTTTTAAACCACATGGTATATTTCCCTCCCTACCAATCGAACTATTTGGTAAAACCACCTTCGTCGAAGTAGAAGTAATCGATGCTAATATCGACTACAAACTCCTTTTAGGTCATACTTGGTTTTATGTATGAAGATAGTCGAATCCTCTGTCCTTTGAATTATCTTCTTTCCCCACCAAGGAAATATAGTGACGATATACCAACTTGATTATTGTACACCCAACGTGCGAATTAACCCCAACAAAAATGTACCAATCATAGGAAAGTAAACACCCGAATATAAGAGTATAGGTGTAGGCCTCTATCCGACCCTTATGGGAACCTTCCCTTTACCTGCACCTGATACCTCTCAAATTTCTCTAATCAATATGATCTCTAACTTTTGTGGTAAATCTCTTGATTCTTTCTTCCCTTGGGTAATTCCTCACTCTTCTGATATAGAATCCTTCATAGCTACCATGCCTTTATCCCCATCTGAATTATCATATTCAACCATCCAGACAATAGAAGAATCTTCCAACACAAATTATAAACTCCTACTGGATGAGGAGCCAGATTATTTTTCCTCTCCTTATTGGGTTACCCATGAAAATTTCAAGGATTACTTCCTAGATTTCATCTTCCCATCAGAGGAAGCCATAATGGAAGTCATTTCTCTTCAAGACCAACCCTGGGAATACCATCACCATCTATCCTCTTTCCTTCCCAATCAATACAGGATAGAAACACATATTCAAACCCTTGTTTCTACTAATTCCCAAGACCCTTCCTTGTTACCCTCCACGTCATATTCTTCTCCATCATAAGAAAACTTGGGAAATATTTCTAGACTATCTGAATCGATATTTTAGTTAAACCTAGGATCATGGGACAAATTTAGATAGGTGCATATTGCTCTCCTGAAGATATTGAATGTTACACTTCCCTTTTTAAAGAGTTTCATGATATTTTTGTTTGGCCATAAGAATAAATGACAGGAATTGACCCACAGATCACTGTTCATGAAATTAAAACATATCTCGGAGCCCTTCCTGTTAAACAATAAATTTGTCCAGTTCACCCATAAAAAAGCTACATCAATTAAGGTCGAAGTTAAAAAATTATTGAACATTGGTTTCATCTATCCCGTGCCCCTTACATAATGGGTCTCCAATATCATACTCGTTGCCAAGAAACAAAACACGATACGAGTATGTGTTGATTATAAGGACCTTAACAAGGCTTGTCCCAAAGACAATTTCCCCACTCCCTTCATCGATCAAACCATCAATGATTGTTTTAGATGTGAATTCTTCTCATTCATGGATGGATTATCTGGTTATAATCAAATTGAAATCATACTGGAGGACCAACACAAAATTGCCTCTATATTCCCATGGGGCATTTTCTCTTATCAAAAGTTACCCTTTGGTCTAAAAAATGTTGGTGCCACTTTCCAACGGGCCATGTCTTACTCTTTCCATGACATTAAACATATCATGTAGCCTTATCTAGATGACCTACCCTCCATGTCCCTTAAGCGATAAGATCATATTGATCATCTACGACAAATATTTATTCATTTTCGACATCACAACATCCATCTTAACCCACACAAATGCATATTTGTTGTGGAATATGGTCGTCCCCTTAATTTTATCATATCCAGGTTTCAGATCCAAGTGGATCCCCTTAAATTTGAGGCCATTATCAATTTGTCTCCTCTCGTTACTATTAACCAACTTCATAAATTGCAAGGAAAAGCAAATTTCTTATGAAAAATCATTGTCAACTACACATATATTACTAAGGGTTTCATGAGATTAATTAAAAAGCGTGTCCCATTCATTTGGGATGAGCAAGCTCAAATTTATTTAGATCGAGTACAAAACATTATTACATCCACTTTGCTACTGAAACCCCCAAATTATAATCAATATTTTACCTTGTATCTTGCAACATTCGATACTACTATCAGAATAGTCTTAGTCCAAACTGATGAAGACAATAACGAACTTGATATTTACTAATTTAGTAAAGCCTTAGTTAGCATTGAACTTCATTATCCTTATGTCGATAAGTTGGCACTGACAACAATGTTCGTTGTCCAATGATTATGACATTACATTCTGCTTCGAACTAGTACAACCATAACTGACACAAATCCTATGTAATATATATTTTCACATCAGATATTCAGAGGTCGCTACTCGAAATGTATTGTCTTGTTACAAGAATTTGACCTCGATTTTTCTACCCACATATCTAGTAAATCCTTAGTATTTGCAGAATTAATGATCGATATTCCTTGAGTCATTGACGGATCAGTGGTCCAAGATTCATTACTCGATGAATCTTTGTTCCTCATCAAATATTTTGACCACCGGTATGGTTACATCTTCATTTACCTCCAGATCCAACGCTTCCATCCTAAAATTTCCAAAGACAATCGTCGTCACATACAACATCAATCCTGACACTACCTTATCATTGGTGATACACTTTTCGGTCATGGGGTAGATATGGTGTTATGCCGATGCATCATCCACTCGGAAGTAGAAAAAAATCTTATTGACTGCCACTCAGGAGTATGTGGCGACCATCTTTCTAGGTTAGCCACTGCCCATAAAATCTTACGTGCAGGGTATTTTTGGCCCCTAATATTTAAAGATTGCATGAATGCAGTCTAAAAATGCCACCTGTGCCATATTTTTTCAAATAAAATAAGTGCACATCCCGCTCCCCTACACCTCTTTGTTGCAGTTGGCCCTTTTTCTAAGTGGAGCATTGATTTTACCACATGTAAACCCTCTTCTTCTACTGGTCATAATTACATAATTGTGGCCATTGAGTATTTCACCAAATGGGCAGAAGCCATGCCCACATACTTTAATGATGCTAAAAATGAAACATTATTCATATTCAATCATATTATTGCAAGATTCAGTTTACCCAAGTCTATAGTGACCGATCATGGATCACATTTTTGTAATATCATGATGACTGAGTTATCTACCCTTTTACATTTTGACCAACAACACTCTTCTCCTTACTATCCACAAGAAAATGGTCAAGTTGAGTCCATTAACAAGGTACTCAAAACAATGCTCCAAAGGATGATTGAAAAACATAAATCCACTTTCCATATGATGTTATTCTCATCCTTATGGGCATATCAAACGACTAGCAAGACTTCCACAGATTTCACACCCTTTCAAATTGTGTATGGCTTAGAGGCAGTACTATCCATTGAATGCGAAATTCCCTTGCTTAAGCTAGTTGTTGAACTCTTTCTCGATACCTCCACTGAAGAAGAACGACTACTATACTTATATTTCCTTGACGAGATAAGTCGTGAGGCCATCGTGGCTAACAAATTCCACCAAAAATGAGTAAAGTCACAATATGATCATAAAATTCACCCTCGAACTTTTTAAGAAGGTGACTTGGTGTTGTTCTATGGTCAAGACTGTGATAATTGGGTGCAGGAAAATTCAAAATCATGTGGCATGTCCCCTATTTTTTCAAGCATGCTCTTCAAAAAGGAGCCTATGAGTTAGCTAATTACAAAAGAAATATTCTTCTGGAGCCCCATATTGGGCTCTACTTGAAAAATTACTATGCATAAGCCTCACATTATCTAGTTATTTTGTACCATATGTATTATAGTATGATATGGTTGTTTCTGTATTCCTTTTATGTGATTGTCTTTATCAATATGATTATCCTACTTAAATGCTTCACCTGCAGATGTCGTCGCTTCCCTCACCCTATTATGGATACATGGATGGAGCTAGTCACACCTCCTAGAATATCGCTTCTGCTGCTTGGGTGATCCTTTCACACACCAATGATATAGTCATCTTTATAGGCATCTATCTAGGACCTACAATGAACAATGTTGCAGAATAAAGTGTCATCATTGAACTTATGACCGAAGCATCTTCTTTGGGCATATGTCACCTGATAGTATGCCTAGATTCCTAGCTCGTCATTTCACACCTCAACACGACCTATTCTATTCGACATCCTATCCTTTTTCATAAATATTTAAGGGTACAAATCTTGGAACAATCATTTGATTTTATCACTTATGAAAATATACAAAGACAATTCAATTCCTTAGCTGGATCACTAGAAAATTTGGTGTTGAATTGGCATCTACTTCATTAAAAAGAATTACATTACAACAAACATTGTATAAACCATTTCATCAGATATATATAAGTAGAAATCACAAAGCCATACATCCATATATATAAAATGTGTTTCCAAAAAATATCCAACACTGGTATAGCATAACAAAATTGGTCTCTCCACCCATATATCCACAACATAAAATGCACCAAAAGTCCATCATACTAAAGAACACTAGTCATCTTGAGGAGCCCTATGGTCATTATAACAAATGAATTCTCGCGTGACCTTCCATCGAAGGTTCCCAAACTAGTTCCCTACACCTACTACGCTCCTATGCATACGCAGAGATATATCTTCCATATGTGGCACCAGAATTCACATAGTCAAATGATCGAGATTCTCCTCTATATCCTCCAAGAGCTCTGCATAAACTCTCCCACCATGTGGTCCTCTCCCAATCCCAAGTTGTTTGTCTCTCCTATTTAGTCATGATATAGCTACTGGACGTGCTGGTGCACAATACGCACATTACAAATTATTTGTTATGATACACACAATTTTTTTTATATATCATAAAATCACAAAAACATTAAAAATACAAAACAAAAATATATATACTGAAAATTTTAAATTTCTTACTAAACTCATCACTAAATAATTCCCCCGCATGGAGAACCATATCTGGATTGTCATGGTAATCCCCACCATAATATGAATAATCATCTATATCCACTATATGGCGATCCCAATATAAAAAAAAATTGGCGTCAAAATGGAATTGTGTCCCCCCCCCCCAAGTTGGGACAACATATTTGTCCATTTCTTCATAGTTGGATCTATATACCAAACATTTACCGCCACATCCCATGGACATGATGAAAGAACCCACTCGAAAAAGAAAGATAACAAAATGGATCCATAACAAAATTTCTTTTTTCGACCCAACCTGCACTTGGTCATTTGGTCCTTCATATTTTCCAACACTGCATCACACCAATTATATACTGTAGTGGACAGACTCATCACTGTATAATATGCTTTCCTCTTCGAAGCCAAGTGAGGCCTAGTAGTCCCTGTCTCTCGTGTAATGGTGAATAAAATAGTATGTAAATTCAAGTCCACTACCTAACTAATTGGAAGCTTATTGCTTCTCTTTTGCATACCCGAGTGACAGTAGCGTGCCACATAGTCATCCACCCGATATGCACCACCCCTCTTGCCACCTACCAAGAAAATGGTGGCACCATGACAAGACAATTTCATTAGAAAATATATATCCTCAATAACCAAGGTTAATATCTGGTCTCGTACCACAAAGTGTTGTCAATCTACATCCCACATATGAACCAACCTATGTAACATGACTAGTTGAGCTTGCATGTTCTGACAAAGGAAACATTTCAGCAACCCACAGTTCCTGAAATCATATAAAGTGGGAGGATCATCGAATGTAGAATTATCATTCTCATCATGTTCTCATTCTCTCCACTCCAACATCGTTTCTTACACCTTCCATAAACACCAATTGTTTTTTAGAACCCATTCATATACAATACTCATCAAATTGTTTGCAAAACATTGTGAAAAATACTCTCGATCGTGACCTCCTTTGGTAGACAGTGTGACCATCCATGGACATAATGTTCATTCTCCCCTCAAATATACCATGGATGTGACCAATCATGATTTCCTCCTTCACACAGAGCGATCGAGCCATTCGGTCACTCCCCGAAAGGAGGCTAGTCGTGACTACGCAGACTCAAAATTTTTGAGTCTTGCCATGAAAAAATAAATGCAAGATGTGTTTTATAAGATGAGGTCCAACCTATTGTTTATTGGCTTAAAGTTACATGATCTATGGTTCCACTCTCCACAATCATTGCTCCATATTTTCACAAGAAAAGGGCTCTCCAAAGTTTCACCAAGGTAAATGGGTAAAATGAGGTTAAAACACTATTTTTTAACCCACATATAGCTTCATTTTAACCTTGTTCACACTATAAGAAGCTCTTTTTCTTCATTTTTTGTTATTTATCAATTTTTTTTCTCATCAAACTATATATTGAACTTATTTTCCTCAGGAACACTATCGAGATAAGCTTTGGAACAATTATATGGAGTCTCTTTTAAGCTCTTTTTCAACTCCTGAAAAAAGAAAAGATTGTCGAGTATGCCTGTCTTTTCACGCTCGTATCATGGATTTGAAAAGACATCCAGCTGGTATGTGTTTACCCCTTTTTCGGGCCAAACAGAGTATTTATGAAAAAGGAACACCCTAGCCCTTGTAGTTAGGATATTTCTCCTCCGCATTGTTTTAAACTTTTCTGGGCCTAGGAGACTAAAATTTATGATAAAAGTACCCCCATAGAGTCTTCTTTAATTTTTTTAAACTCCCTAAAAATGAAAACACTAGTGATCACAAACCTACCCGGGCTCGATAAAAATCCACAGGTAAGTATATAGAGTTTTCTTTACAACCTTTTCAAACTCTCTAAATAAGAAACGGCCATTGAGTTTTCCTTCTTTTGACTCGTTAAAGTTTACATCGAAGGACCCACTCATGTAACCAAACCCTTCCTTCCTCATGTTTGTTAATAATATGTCGAGGGAATCATCACTAGATGAGCTATAACGAGCATATGTTATCCTCCTCCAGGCCATAAAACTAGAAAGAGGTACTCACCAATCATGGTGGGGAATGTTTAGAGGGTTTTTCCATCTTGTTGTTTTCATTAACTAGAATTTGTCATTATTTTGTGTCTCCCTTGAACAATGAACATGTTTTATCACCTCATACAACAATTTGGTTATCCATTTTCTCTCATTTGACCACCATTCGCATCATTGTGTCACGTTCCCATCACCGTTTCATGAACAATTATTATGGTCTTCACTTGAGTTAATGTTGTCGAGTCAATCCATTTGTCGTGCATACTTTCTCGAGGGAATTCCTACATACGTCAGCCACCTGCCGTCCCTTTATTATTTTTTATTACCTCCATCTCCATGTCAATCGTGCTCCACTATTATCATCCATTTTTTCTCATTTCACGTCAATTTATGGGGGATACATCAAGGCCCTCCTTCGACAGATTTCATCTTGTCAAATTAAACTCATTATCCAGGATTGAAATCTAGAAACCCACTAGTACCCTGGGGCTTGCAGACATTAGTGGCAGGTCTCGTTTCATTTTGACAGTCAGTTTACATCATTGAATCCTGTGAAATGACTCTATGAGTGTTTGACCTCAACTCCTTTATTCACACTTCATATATTGTACTCGTTATCTTTGTTCCATCATCATCATCGACGAATTCCCTTGTGTATGTTAACGATATACAATAGTGACCGATAATCAAACAATTTCTACCATGCTCGACATCAACTCATTTATTTACATGTCGTAGTATCATACCATTTGGATTATGGAAAAAGACCTTGTGGAATATTACTCTCCTATTCCACAATACTCTTTCCCAAGATGCGATGGAGATTATTTATGAGCTCAATTCTTTGTGTGAGTACATCAAATAGATCCACATTTTGTACTTGGTCGTGGCTATTGTTGGGGATACTTCACACACACCTAGGCTTTATTTTTCCTAAGGTTTTCCCTAAGTTTAATAGTCATTATTTAGTCTCCTATATTTTAGGGAGAATATTCCTCTAGGAGAATATTCTCTTCAATTCACAATTCAGCTTGATCAGCTGAGTGGAGTCTACATGCCACATTGGGATTATCACCATGAATAATTTGGATCATCACCAACTAATGCACATTGTCCTTGGGATCATCAACATAGTAGTGCATTACTCACGATTCCTTGATCTCCTCCTCTCTTCACTATGTTTCAGTCAGTTAATTGAATACTGATAGACTAGTTAACTGAGACTAGGTGGCAGTTCACTCCAATAACTACCCGAGAGACTACACTAGGTGGAAGTTTACTCCCATAACTATTGGTGTGTGTCCATATCACTCTAGACCACCACTATGGAAAACTATTTTATCCTCTAATGTGCATTGATTGATTTATATAGAGTATATCATTTGTAAATTATCATTTGGTTAATGTGAATTATTCCATTCTTTCTCTCCTGCTTCTCTTTCTCATATTTTCTCTACAATTGTGTATTGCAATTCCTATATAGATATATTTTGTGCAGGTTCAAAAAATTTACATGGTATTAGAGCCGACGGATTGCTAGGGAAAATACACACCAAATTATTTTTGTAGGTACCGAAGATTGAAGACAACGAAAAAATGGAATTTCCAAAAGAGTTCATTCTCGCACCGTACAATTTCTTTGCATGGAAGGAGAATATAATAATGCATCTGCAAGGAATATTATTATAAAGGTTAACCATGAACACATATATAGAGCCAACATTATCCATAGACAAATCCAAGTATCTAAATCGAATGGATGAAGCGTATGGAACAATTTGCAGTCTCATTTCTCCTGAACTCCTCTTTCACATATCCTCATGTAAAAACCCTAATGAATCTTGGACCACCATGGAAGGGATTTTTGTAAAATAGGACGAGATGAGGGGACACATGCTCGAGGTGTAATTTCTCACATTGGATCCAAAAAGCTTCGACAATATCCAAGATTTCTTTACCAAATATCATGATTTGTTGTCACAACTCAAGGTTTGAAGGGATGATAAATCTAAGGAGGAGAAAAAAATGGTTCTCACAATTCTCTTCAAACATGGTCCAAAATAATTAGTGTTTGTATCCACATTTCATTAAGCTAGGTTCACCTCTAGATCTACCTAGATGATTCCATCTCTTGAGGCCTTTATTGAGTCTCTGACACAAGATTAGAACAAGTTCATCAATATGGGAAAAAGAAAAGGCCCAAAGGTGCATGCAATTACTGTGCAAGATGGAACTTGTCATCAATATCATAAATCTAAATACAAATACAAAATGAAAGAATGTGAAAATCCAAAGAAGGAAGGGTACTCAAAACCCTTCAACGATGCCTCCAGATCCAAAGGTGGAAAGGGAAGAAAAGGGGAGAAATGCACTTATTGCCATAAAGGATTCCATATAGAATCTACACGTATGCAGAAACATAGAGATATAATGACCCAAATACTTTAGCAAAACAATCTTGGGTATCACATCCCTGAGGGTGCCAAGAAGAAGAAACTAGAAGATGAAATCCCAAGAAAGGAAATTATATCCATGCTTTGATTTCCATCAACTCCTCATCCGATGCTTGGATCATAGATTCAGGTGCATCACACCACATGGTTTCCACAAAAGAAATATATTCTTCATTGGATGCATGCAAAGGTTCTCCTATTCTGATGGGGGAAAACTCTCCAGTCGAGGTCACTGACAAAGGAAGAATTGAACTCACAAATGAAAGCTTCAAGAATGTGCTACACATTCCCAAACTTTCCACCAATATTCTCTCTGTGTATCCAATAAAAAAATCTGGTATCAGAAAGAGAGTCATATTCACACCTGATGCAGTGGATATCTATGACATGCAAACTAATTCCAGTATTTCTATCGGTCAAGTAAATCATCAATCTAGACTCTACACATTTTCTAAATTTATTGAACCATATTCTACATTACTGCTTACTCGTGTTGATGAAAGTAGTAGGATATGGCATGAAAAGTTCGTGAATTTAAATTTCAAATATATGCAACATATTAGCAAGTATGGAATGGTTGATGGTCTACCTGACATCCACTTCTCCAAAAGAATTTTTGAGGGGTGTGTTCATGGAAAACACCCTCAAGAGAAATTCGGCAAAGGAAAGACTCATAATTCTTCCTTTCCTTTAGATATGATCCATAGTGACCTCATGGGCCCTTTTCTGCATCCATCCATTAGTAAATAAAGGTATGTTCTCATTTTTGTTGATGATTTTTCATGCTTCACATGGATGTTCTTTCTCAGGAAAAAATCAGAGGTCTTTCAACACCTCAAAGATTTCAAATCCCTTGTTGAGACACAGTCGGGAAAGAAAATCAAAGTCCTTTGAACAGATAATGGGGGAGAGTATGTCAAACATGAGATAAAAAATATTTTTCATGAGGTAGGGATTTAGTTGCATCACATGGTTCCTTATACTCCGCAACAAAATGGAGTTGTTGAGCAGAAAAATATATCTCTAAAAGAGATGGAATCTTGCATGCTACATGCAAAGTCACTTCCACAGAGATTATGGGTTGAAGAACTTAATTTTTCAACCTACATAAAAAGTATATCTCCCCATATATATATCAAGGATAATACCCCCTACAAGGTTTGGAGCGGCCTCAAACCATAAGTGACCCGCTTTCATATTTTCAATTCATGTGCATGGGTCAGGATTCCCTCTGAGAAGAGGAAGAAACTTGATCCACAAAGTATAGAGTGTATCTTTGTTGGATACAGCAACAATGTGAAGGGATACATACTCATTGAGCTTTCCTTGGACTGGCTCATCATTGAGTGTAGTGCCCAATTCGAGGAAAGTGTCTCGCATGTACCTCAAAAACCACACACAAACATTTTTGTTCTTCCACCTGTCAGAGGTGATGAGCATGAACATGTCGAATCTTATTCAAATGAGAGTTATGATTAATAGGATTCAAATGATCTAGATATAGATTCAATATAGTCAGATGCATAGTTAGTGCATCTAGATGCATATGTAGAGCGAGAGTAGAGGCCCAAGTGGGCCAAGACTACTCTTCAAGATGCAAGGGATCTTGTTGGGGATCCAACTAATACTAGGAGGACTCAATATGATTTTGAGGAGCCTCTTCTCAAACTCACTACCACTGAACTGATGCCTCCCAAGCATATTTTCTTGGTTCAGTCTTCAGATCCATAGTCTTATGGTGAGGTTGTTGGAAATACCTTTTAGGAATCCTCCATGCATGAGGAGTACAATTCCCTCCTCGATAACCCGACTTGGGATCTAGTTCCCCTTCCTTTAGGAAGGAAAATTTTCAGGTGCAGATGGGTCTACAGGATCAAGAGAGCAGTGGATGCACAAGTTAGCAGATACAAAGCCAAACTAGTTTCCAAAGGATTTCAACATGTGCTGACTATGATGAGACCTTTTGCTCTAGTAGTGATGATGTATTCCATATGTTTGTAACTTGCCATTACGACAACCAAGGGATGGGAAGTCCATCATATGGATGTGAAGAATGCATTTATTTATGACAATCTCTCTGAGGAGATTTATATGGAGAAACCCCAAGGATTTATGCATGTTTCAACTTTAGTTTGTCCATTGAAGAATTCTTTTTATGGCCTTAAGCAGGCTCCGAGGACATCGTATGCCAAGATGGACTCCTACCTATTGTGATAGAAATTTGTATGTTGTAAGTCAGACCCAAATTTTTACATGCTCAGGATGGATCATTCACTTCTACTCCTAGTTATGTATGTGGATGATTTTCTTATCATCAGTTGCTTGACTTAAGTGATTGTTGCAGTCAAGAGGATTCTGCATGATAGGTTCTTGATGATGAACATGGGCCTACTACATTTATTCCTTGGACTTGAGATCAATCAAGATGCATCAGGCATAAAATTGTCTTAGGCCAAGTATGCACGAGATCTCCTTGACAGATTTCACATGATAGACCGCAAGTTTTCTCTGAATCCTTTCCTATCAGGAGTCATAATTGAGGATGGCAGGGAGACTCCATTGGTTTACAACACATTGTACATGCAACTAGTGGGGATCTTGTTGTATCTCACACACTCTAGACTAGAACTCTCCTATGCAGTTGGAGCAGTCTCCAGGTTCATGCAGGAGCCACATGGGATACATTGGAGGGTTGAAACGCATATCCTTCGATACCTACAAGGAACCATCACCTTTTGGATTCGCTATGAAACATAATATAAATTGTACCTCATCAGGTTCACCGATCCCGACCGGGTTGGCAATAACATTGATCGCAAGTCCACATCCAGTTACTCACTTAGTCTTGGTTTTGGGTCTATCTGTTGGTCGAGCAAGAAGCAAGTTGTTATTTCTCTATCTTCAGTCGAGGCAGAGTACATAGGGGTAGTTAACATAACCATTTAGGATATGTGTCAGCAACATTTTCTCACTGAGTGGGTAATTTAGTTTCATCGGTCGATCATCATCTAATTTGACAACCAGATGACTCTAAATTTCTACAGAGATCTAGTTCAGAGGCAGTGGACAAAGCACACCTAGATCCACATGCACTGCATCTGGGACTTAGTACACGAGGGTATCATCGAACTGTAGTTATTTCCTTCACCAGAATAGACTGAAAACATCTTCACCAAGACCTTCACTGAGCAAAAGTTCCATTATCTATGTAGTGTCTTGAAGTGAAGGACATCATTTCCTAGCAACTGTCAGTTCTTATTTTTACATACATTGTACTTTGAGGGGGGGTTTCTCCCATGAGGTTTCCCTCTTTCCTTGTTTATTTCAGTGCATATTTTGTATTTGGGTACCTAACATTGCCTCATTACCAGGACCCATTCTTTATTTTCACCGTAATGATGTTCAGGGGGGGTGTTGGAGATACTTCACATACACCTAGGATTTATTTTTCCTAAGGTTTTCCCTATGTTTATTAGTAATTATTTAGTCTCCTATATTTTAGGGAGAATATTCCTCTAGGAGAATATTCTCTTCAAATCACACTTCAGTTTGATCATTTGAGTGGAGTATAGATGCCACATTGAGATTATCACCATGCAACATTGGGATCATCACCAGATAATGTGCATTGTCCTTGGGACCATCACCAGGATAGAAAATTACTCATGATTCCCTGATCTCCTCCTCACTTCACCTTGTTTCAGTTAGTTAACCGAAGACTAATATACTAGTTAACTCATACCAGGTGGTCGTTCACTCCTGTAACTTCCTGAGAGACTAGAAAAGATGGAAGTTTACTCCCATAACTGTTGGTGTGTGTCCAGATCACTCTATACCACCACCATGGAACATTGGATTCTCCACCAGTGTGCATTGGTTTAGTTATATAGATTATATCATGGGTAAATTATCATTCATTCATTTGGTTAATGATAATTCTTCCATTCTTTCTC